>SNVD02001782.1:1200000-1515225 GCA_013180625.2 Boswellia sacra | reverse complement strand
GTAACCTGGTGAATTAAAATAAAGTTGTGTTATAGGGTTGAGCTCTACATAGTCTTGAATGATTATGTGTTTGTGGGTGATTTGAGCCAAATTATTATCCTTTATCATACCTTCACCCAAGCCAAACGTTACAAGCTTAATAAAGTCCTACTTGATCCTTGGTGTTGTGCATGTCTACATTAGTGGAGAGTGACTTGAAAAGCAGGCCTATGGAGTTCATTTATACACACATCTTCAATATTAAATATGATTCATTTTTATGCATAAACTCATCCGGGTTACAAGTGATTAGGTGAGAATGGCTCTACACACACACACTTGAGGAATTGAAGTGAAGCGAAACTAATCTTTGAGATAAAATTCTTGATCAAGTGCATTATTTTGAAGTTTTCCTTGGGTTATAATTAAGTACAATCTTTGAGGCCTATTTGCAAGTTGAAGCATTTGTGCGTGTTTTAATTTTTCTTTGATTCTGTTTCGGTTTAGTTTTGTTTCGTATCATTTTAGTTGCTCGAGGACTAGCAAAGTCTAAGTGTGGGGGAATTTGATAGGTGTCTATTTATGTATTACTTTTATATCAATTCGTCCATGTTTCTTTGCTATATTCCTTGGTATTTTTACGTTTTTGTGTGGTTTTGATGTTTGTAGGAGTTTTGGAGCAACTTGCACAAAAATGGAGTAAAACCCTTCATTTTCACCTCTGCTAGTCAATCATCTTCTCGGATTTAATTGTATTGATATACAATGAACCCGGTGACATATTATATACCGTTGGAAAGCTCTCGAAGTCTATTTTCTGGAGAAATTTACGGTTTATAAATCCATTCAGTGTACCAAAAGTTGTAATCAAAACAGTGTGAGAAGTATAGAAATGTAATTCCACAACTCACAGTAGCATGTATAATACGGGACACTGTAGCAGGTTACTGTAGCAGAGTATTTAAACACATTTTAGGGTTTTATTTTGATAACTTGAAGAGGGGAAAACATGGGAGGAGGCTGCATTTCTGGATTTCTCTCATCCCTGGGAGTTCTTGAAGGAGAAAGAAGATTTTGAAAGAGGAGGAACTACAATTCCAAGAAGATTCATCTACAAAGAAGATTTTCAAAGAATTTGCTAAGTTCTTTCTTTCCTTTTCAATTCTGGAATTTCTCTGTTTTGTATTTGTTATTCTGATTGAATATGTGTAACTAAATCTGAATTGGTTGAGGGTGATTTCAAAGCCCTTGATATGGTTTTTGTGAAGTGATTGTGCAAGGAATTGTTATCCAATTCTCTAATTGAAGTTGCTTGTATTTTCCCATGTTTAATGCTTATGATTACTTGCTGGATTGTATTTGGGTGGCCAACTGAATATAATCTGGATATTGTCTATTGCTAGACTAGAAATCTTGATCCGTAATTGTCTTGAATTTCTAATCCTTAGTAGCAAAATTGTGATCAGAGATTGCAATTGGAGAATACAACCTAAGTTAAATAATACGAGCTTGTGTGTTTATTGCTTAGATCAACCTATCTTTCTTATCGTAATGCATCCATTGAATTAAATATAGAGAGATTGTTCTAGGTTGTTTAATGGATAGAGATTAAATAAAGAGCCTGTTTTATTTAACAACAAAGTAAGGAAAGATTGGGATAACAGAGCTTGTTGTTATCTACGGTTGATAATTTATAAACGGCCTAAAACAAAGTAAACAGGCCACAAACGGCCTTAACAACATAAATGATAAATGACCACAAACGGTCTAAATCATAAAAAGTACAAGAGCTTTAGCCGTTCTTGTTTTTCTTCTTCTTACCCTTCTTTACCGAGGTAGCTGGGGTGTCCGTATGAGTATCATCAATCCTATCAGATTGATCCTCATCACTCAGCCTATTCAAAGGCTCAAAATGGGAGAGAGAAGTCTCAAGAGGTTGTCCTGTGTTTATCCGTCCTGACGAAACAGATGCCTCGCAATTGGTTGAACAATGGATAGTACCCAAAAGCTTACCTTGTTCGGTCGCAAAAGGAGATAGAGAGTCAGAATCTGAAACTAACTCTGCGCTCAAAACTGTAGCAGCCTTAGGAGGCACAACTTGCACTAAAGAATCTGTTGGAATAGTAACAGCTTTCGAACTCTCAGCGACATCAGTCGCAACCTTACCCGAATTCAATGGGGCACCATCAGAAGAGGTGCTATCAGAGGTGCTAGCCTCAATCTTATCCTGAACTGATGACTTTGCCGGTTCCGGACAACGGTGACCAAACCTGCAACGTTTTGGAATCCACTCATATTCGACTTTAATTTGGATGGGCTCAGGAGAGAGTTTGTACTTGAACTCAAAGTTCTGGATCGGAGGGTGCTTTGCATCAAGAAGAACACATACCCTCGCATACTCCAATCTGGAAAGATCGGAAGTCGTCTTGTCACAAGAAATAGGTTGTCCAACTATGCTGGAGACAATGCTAAGACCTTTGGTTGTCCACAAAGGGAACGGCAGGCCATATAATTGGATCCAAACGGAAATATTCCTCAATTGATTTTTATTAAAATCTAAATGCGGGTTCGAAGGTTGTAAGATAATTGTTTTACCTCTGAACATCCAAGGACCACGAGCAATGATGTTATGAACCTCTTCCTCCGTTTGGAAGCGGAAGATGAGAAACCCCTTGTTTGTGGTACGGACGTCCTCCAAGCCGCTGGATTTCCATGCATGCATGGCCAACGAGCGAGCAGCATGAAAAGGCATCACATATCCCGGAAAGAAACCAACAAGACATCTACGCCATTCGGCCAAATTTTCATCGACGATCTCATCCGCGATCTCAAGCACTGTACCCAGTTTCTTGGCAGCAATCCATTGCAGTTTGCACGATTACTCGAATCGGTAATCTTAATTGTCGGCCCAATTAGCCTTATGCGGATCCATTGACCAAACCACAGGGAATCAGGAAATCGACCAAGAGGCAAAGATGCATGAAATAACCTGAAGAACAAACTGGGTGGGGCTGATGAACAATGTCTCCGGTGAAATGAATAGTAACCACCGCAGTGAACAGTAATATCCGAATTGAAGAAGCGGTGATTTGAGGGGTTTCTGATTGGAATCAGATGACAGCCAAGAAGGAAAAATTGGTCAGTGTTGCCCGATCTACTAGATGGTGGCGAAGGTGAGATACAACTCGCCGTTTACCGGTGAGATGTGGCGGTGAATAGTAAATCTGAAACTTTGAGGCCCTGAAATGGAGGTGTTGCAGCGCGAATCTGGTGGTGCTGATGAAGGGAAACTTGTAGAACATTGCCTGATCTACAAGAATTTGATGGAGGTGAGATGCCACTCGCCGGTGACAGGCGGCAGGCGGTGGTGAATAGTGAAAAATTCGAAACTTTGTGGCCTTGAACGGAGGTGTTGCGGCGTGAATCTGGTGGTACTGATGAAGGAAAACTTGTAGATCGAGTTAAGACCAACACAATGATGGTAAAGGTGATGTCCCACTCGCTCGCCGTCGATGATAAATAGTGAAATTCTAAATCTTTTTTTGTAATTTTAACCGTTTTCTGCCGGAAACTGAGGGCGGCCCAAAAGAAAAGTTGTCTCAGGATATCCCGATCTACAACATATGTAGATTTGAAAGGCTGATTCGCAAATCGGTCGGAGTGAACAGTAACTCTGGCGACACTAGTTGAGAGAAAATTTTTTTTCTCCCCTAAACCCTAAACCTTAAAACTTTTTTTTAGAAAAGTTACTTAGTAATATAAATCAAAAAAAGTTATAATGTACAAAAATTCGAGGGACATACCCCAAGAATTACAAAAGGACGTAAAGTCCAAACATACAATCCAACAAAAAGATAGAAAATGAAGGCCACAAGCGGCCTAAACAAAGTAAAAAAGCCACAAACGATCTTAACAACATAAAAGAGAAATGATCACAAACGGTCTAAAACATAAAAATACAAGAGCTTTAACCCTTCTTGTTTTTCTTCTTCTTACCCTCCTTTACCGGGGTAGCTGGGGTGTCCGAATGGGTATGGTCAATCCTATCAGGTTGATCATCCTCACTGAGCCCAATCAAAGGCTCAAAACGAGTGGGAAAAGACTCAGTAGGTATCCGCCCTCAGGAAATAGATGCCTCACGATTTGTAGAACATTTGATAGTGCCCAAAAGTCTACCCTCATCGGTCGCAAAAGGAGATGGAGAATCAGAATCTGAAACTAACTCTGCACTCGGAAGTGTAGTAGCCTTCGGAGGCTCAACTTGCACTGCAGAAACTTCTGGGATAGCAACTATTTTGGTGCAATCAGTGACCTTGGTCACATCCTTTTCTTTTCTCAAAGGGGTACTATCAGAGGTGCTAGCCTCATTCTTATCTAGACTTGAAGTCTTTACCGGTTCTGGACAACGATGACCAAACTGGCAACATTTGGGGCAATGTTTTGGAGTCCACTCATATTCAACTTGAATTTTGATGGGCCCTAGAGAGAGTTTGCACCTGAACTCAAAGTTCTTAACTCAGGGCGTCTTGCATCAATAAAAACACGAACCCTCGCATACTCTAATCTAGATAGATCAGAAGTCGCCTTATCACAAGATTGAGGTTCTCCAACCATGCTGGAGATAATGCTAAGGCCTTTGGCTGTCCACAAAGGAAACAGCAGGCCATACAAACGGATCCAAACTGGTAGTGTCCAGAATGCTGTAAGATTGAAATCCAGATGCGGATGCCATTGCTGCAGGTAAATGAATTTACCTCCAAACATCCAAGGACCTCGAGCAATGATTGCATGTACCTCATCCTCAGTTCTAAAACAGAAGATGAGAAATCCCTTATCCGTGGAACGGACGTCCTCAAGACCACTAGATTTCCATGCACGCATCGCCATCGAATGTGCAGCATGGAAGGGCATCACATATCCCGGAAAGAAGGCAACAAGACATCTACGCCATTCGGCTAAATTCTCGTCGATAATATCATCTGGAATCTCAAGGATTGTACCCGGTTTCTTAGGAGTAACCGGACTCAATTTGCATCGAGTACTCGAATCAGTAATCTTGATTTTATCAGCCCAAGAGCCAGTAGTTGTCTTGGATGGATCCATCAAGTGAATTACAAATCAAGTACAATGCAAACTCATAAAAAAGAGATGGAAAAACGAAAGCAAACCAGGCACCGAAGCGGCTTGGCTTCCAAAGTCATCGTCACCTCTTTAAAAACGATAATCCGCAAGGAATCAGGAAATCGACCAAGAGGCAAAGTTGCATGAAATAACCTGAAGAACAATCTTCGTGGGACTGATGAACAATGTCTCCGATAATGAATAGTAACCACCGCGGTGAACAGCAAAATCCGAATTGAAGAAGCGACGATTTGAGGGGTTTCTGGTTGGAATCAGATGACGGCCAAGAAGGAAAAGTTGGTCAGTGTCGCCCGATCTACTAGATGCTGGCGAAGGTGAGATACAACTCGTCGTTTTCCGTCAAGAGGTGGCTAGAATAGTAAATCCGAAACTTTGAGGCATTGAACGGAGGTGTTGTGGCACGAATCTGGTGGTGCTGATGAAGGAAAACTTGTAGAACGTCGCCTGATCTACAAGAATTTGATGGAGGTGAGATGCCACTCGCCGGTGATAACGGCGGGCGGCGGTGAATAGTGAAAAATCTGAAACTTTGTGGCCTAGAACGGAGGTGTTGCGGCGCGAATCTAGTGGTGCTGATGAAGGAAAACTTGTAGATCGAGTCAAGACCAACACGATGATGGCAAAGTTGGCGTCCCACTCGCACGCCGTCGATGATGAATAATAAAATCCGAAACCTTTTTTTTGCAATTTTAACCATTTTTCTGCCGGAAACTGAGGGCGACCCAGAAGAAAATTTGTCTCAGGATATCCCGATCTACAACATATGTAGATTTGAAAGGCTGATTCGCAAATTGGCCGGAGTGAACAGTAACTCCGGCGACCCTAATTAAGAGAAAATTTTTCTCCCCCTTCCAACCCTAAACCCTCCCTCCCTCCTAAACCCTAAAGCGTACATTTGCCAGTCCATGCATCCAATCCTTCTTAATCAGTAGAGAAGGAGAGAAAGAAGAATTAGTTAAATTTGAAGTTAAAAATTACATGAATTTCCATCTCTAATTGCTGGAAACTGAAATAAATCATAAAGTGGGGCAACAATAGATATCTCTTCTGTTGTCTCTTTTAAGAATTGACAGTACCCACACATAATTCCAGGTTAGAGTGAAAAAAGTGATATAGTACAAGAACAAATGGTCAGGCCCCCTTAAGAATCTGATGTGTATTGTGGGCATTCCACTTCGCTGAAGCATTAGCCCACCTTTATATAATTGTTGTCATCCTTTATTCAGCGCGATTTCTTCAATTCCTAAAGGGATGTCATATGTCAACATATCGTCGATGGTTTGTATCAACTTAGTTTTCAGCTTCTTAATTTTGTCAAAGTTGTAAGAACCCAAAGTTCCAAAGCTACCATTTCCTTGGTAAGATGACTGTTGATATAGCCATGTACCTTGGCAGCTCAGGCATGTTTCACAGAATCATTTATCTGTGTGAAACTATAAATTAATTTAAACCACAAATTATTGATGTAAAAGAGCATAAAGACATTTATGAACAGACCAGACGAGAAACATCATACATATAACAAACCCAGGTATGGATGAAATAAGAGACTTCTTATATTGTCCTTAAATATAGGTATGCAGGCGTTGAATCTGTCCTCCAAATACGATAGATGAAACATTCGATAATCAAAGAACAAAACAGGGGTGAATTAGTAGCACAACATATACTTATGTTAAAAGGGAATATAATTTAAAATGTTTTTGTTAAGCCCGCTAATATGGTACCAAATAATATCGCGTCTATGCTAACCAATTCTGTAACACCAATGTGAATCCATCATTCATATCTATGAATTCCAATGTCCAAATGATCAACTTTGTGTCCTCTGACACCCTGAATCCCTCAAAGACGCAAAACTGTTTTAATTAAAAACAATATTCAACCATTGAACTCTATTATCTCCTCGCATGGTGCAACTAATATAAATGCGGATAACTCCAAACCATCTTATACCAAAGGGTTTAAAAATAAAACATAAGCAAACCTAGTAGATAGAGAAATCCAAACACTCTTGCAAAGTGGACAATAATTACTACAGGGATATATATATATACACACACACACACACATAGAGACAAACTAGAAAATTGTCAATATATGTACAAATGACATCAAGTTCATACATGTGCCAAATTGTCCTCAACTAATTAAACTCCTCCCAGTGTACTTGTGTAGTGGAAAACTCCTACTATGCATGCATAAAACTCTTGTCATGATCGACATCTTCCAAGTACTGGATAGTGATGTACACCATGAGTCATTCTAGTAAAACAAAGTAACCAAGCCTCTCAAAGTTGGATGTTAATTGTAATACAACAGGTTTTGCAAATACAACAACCACTGAAGCTATTGTCTATGTAAAACATAACAACTACTTTTTAATATCTGAGCACAGTTCTACAATTAGAAATTAGAACTAAAACCTTCTTTGAGGGTTTTGAAGAAAACCAAGAACCTGAAACTGAAGGCTGAGGTTGAGAGATACCTGTGATAGTGCTTATTATCACGTCTATGATATAAAGCCAAATGTAAAAATCACCACCATTACCATAATGACATACTTCTTACCGTTTGAATTAGGATCCTTAATCTTTCATGACAACAATTTCTTCTGAAAATATCAAATAAAAACATAAGAAATTGCATAGAGGTAAAACGAAAAATATAAGTTAGGCAAATAAAACACTTACTACAATTAAAGTATCCAAACCTTCCGTTACATGAAGTCTCAAAGTTTCAAAGTCAACTGCAATCCATGGAATATTAGTACCAATTGGATGACTATACAAGATATAAATTATAAGAAAATCAACAAAAAAAACAAAGTGCTTATCAAAAATTAAATGTCGAACACAATTTATCAACTTAGAATTATTTATTCCTACAAAACAAACTATCACCACCTAAAGACCTCAAGATAGCGTTGAAATCACCCAAAGCCATCCAAGGTAAATCTCCAAAAGCTATAGGCCGATCCTTGATAAAGTCTCATAACTGTCGATGTATACCCGGGCCATTAGAACCATAAATAAAGACCAAACCAAAGGAAATATTATCGGATAATTAGGTGACCTAACAAGCAACCTACTAAGGAGAACACTAGAAACTGCTCAAACTGTACAACATAGGGTCCCAACAAACCAAAATTCTACAGGCAATCGAATCAGTGACATTCGACAGAAATTCCCATGAAGGACAGACTGCTGAAACCACTTACCCAAGATGCTGATAATCAACCTTAGTCTCCAAAAGGCCAATTATACTCAAAGAAATCCTATCATAGGAAACTGGAATAAAACACAAGCTAGAGGAAAACAATTAGTGGGTGTGCTTGCCCCCCTAGCCCCATCGCCCCCTTTGGCCTTCTTGCCCTTCTTACCCTTTCCCCCAAAGGAAGAATCAATAGGCGGGCAAATATCTAAAGGTATCGAAGTGGGAGTCTTGGAATCAACTCCTACAAGTCTCAAAGGTGATGATGTTGCTGGACCGTCAAACAGAGAAGCCTCCTTGTTTGTAATACACTCCGAAAACCCCAAAAGCCTATGCTGATCTACCTCAAAAAGAGTAAGTGAATCAGAACTTGACTCAAACTCTGAACCCAAAACCCATCATACAGCATCATCCCTAAGAATGACCATCAAAGCCCCATCACCCATAACTAGTCCTACAATTGCTAAGGCAGACGCCAAATGCTCAATATGAATTGCTGCTGCGACATTAGGGGCAACAGCCTTCCCCTTGTCCCTCAAGGCGGATTGTAGTAGCAACTAGGGCCTTGGCCCCACTAGGTGTAGAATGCACAATAGGCGCCAGACAGGTATGGCCAAACAAGTAACACTTAGTACAGTGCTTCGACTTCCACTCATATTCTACTCTGATCTTGAATGGCTTAAAAGATAGTTTGCACCGGATCTCAAAATCATGCACTGGAGAATGCTCTACATGTAACTCTAAACAAACCCGAGCATAAGATAATTAGGTCCGCTCATAAGTCATTTTGTCACGTGAAAGAGGCCTCCTGACCATATTAGAAACACTCCTAAGAGCTCTGGCTGACTATAGTGGAAAAGGCAATCCATGCAATCTAACCCAAACCGGAATCCTAGAAATCTTATTCTTATCAAAAGAGAAGTGGGGATTCCACTATTGCATGATAATGTTTTTCCCTCCAAACATCCAATGTCCCAGCTCCAAAATACTATGGACCTCATCCTCGATCCCAAAGGGAAAGATCAGGAAATTCGAGCCTGTAGAACGAACATCCTCCAACCCGCTAGATTTCCAAGCGCACATGGCAATAGACTGCACAGCATGGAAAGGCATGTCATAACTTGCGAAAAATCTCACAATACCCCGCAGCCACTTGGACTCATTATCGTCTATCAACTCATCTAATAATTCAAGGAAAATCGAGTGCTAGCCTTGAATACTCTCACCCTATCAGCCCATGAACCCAATGTTTGGGATGGTTTGGTGTTGGTATTGGGATTGTTAGTGTTGGTGGGAGGCCTGGTAGGTTGGTAGGGGTCTATTATGGTAGGTGGCATAGTGAAAGTGATGTGGTGTAGGATAAAAGTGTGTGGTGGAGGATAAGAATATGTTTTGGCAAAAAATCAAATAAGTGGCAGGCGTCAAAACCGCGCAACAAAAAATTCCACATTCAACCCAAATGTAATCAACACAGCAACTTCACAGCAATTCAAGCATAAGTTACAAATGACAAGAGGAAATCGCAAGGGACGGGGAGCAAACCAGTCACCAAAACGGGCACAAAAAATTATAACTTTCAGCACCTATGTCCATTTGCTAAGAAACTTCCACCAATCTACTCGCTTCATCAAGATCTGTCTATTGCAACCTTCGCTCGCCAGGAATGGAAAGCGATGATGTAAAACAGTCATCAAAAACACTATTCCACTCGTAACTCCACTACAGAGGCCACAAAATGGATTAGCGCCAGCGGCAGATGAAGTGTCTCATTGAAAGCTTTCCAACGGTATCTTACATGCCCAAATCGGATACCAGAACTATTGCTTCAGCTCACCACAGCAACAGCTACTGTTCACCCAAAAAATGAAATTGAAATAACTTCCAACATTGGCGTCCTTTTGCCGTGAGATTTCCACCGATCAACTCATTTTGCGAAAAACTTTCCACCGCTACCTCGCTCACCTGGAACGGATGACGAGAAAACACTGTAGATGCAAAGAACAGTGACCCGAGACACTATTTTGGCAACAACTTTTTCGTCCGACGTCGAAATGCAACTAAACCAACGATGGATGAAGCGTCTTGTTGAAAACTTTCCAACGGTATCTTACACACCCAAATTGGATACCAGAACTACACTCTAAAAGCAAAAAAAGAGTTCGTCAGACACTATTCCAGCAAGAAATTCCTTCGGCTCTCCGCAACAACAACAACTGTTCAACCGAAGAATGAAATTGAGATAACTTCTAGCACCTACTTCCTTTTGCACTGAGATTTATGCATATCAACTCGTTTTGTGAAGAAATTTCCATCGCTACCTCGCTCACCTGGAAAGAATAACGAGAAAACACTATAGATGCAAAGAACAGTGACTTGAAACACTATTCTGGCAATAAATTTTTCGTCCGAGTTGAAATGCAACCAAACCAACGGCAGCTGAAGCGTCTCGTCGATATCTTTATACCGCTATGTTGCCCACTCAAATCGAATGTCAAATACAAACTATAGAGACAAAAAAAGAGTTCGACGAACACTGTTTTGGTGATATCTTCTCCCTTAAGCCGATTCCGGTGACAAGAATGGTACCAAAAGATTCCTCTTGTCTAGACCTTTCCAACGGTACCATACTCCCTTGATACGATATCGGTAGCGTCCGATCGGAGTCCAACAATGTGACTGTCGTTCAGAGAAAAATTTTTCCCTCCCTTAACCCTCCTAAACACTAAGCCCTAAACCCCCAAAACCCCAAACCCTAAACCCAAAACTTTTTTTTTGAAAAAATACTATTCACATAAAAGAAAAAACGAAAATACAAGATGCAAATGGCATACCCTAAGAAGAGTACCTGATACTCACAAGTCCAAAAGGAAATTACAATGCCCAAGGGCCCCAAACAAAACAAGCGAAACAAAGAGCCAAAGGCCCAAACAAACATAAAGAAGGCGCATAGGCCCAAAGCCAACCACAATGAAGCTAACAGCACCAAAATAATAAAACAAAAGGGGGCACACTGGCCCAAACAACAAAACAATGTCCAAGAACAAAACTAACGATGTAGGCCCCATATGGCACAAAGTTGAGGATTGATCGCATACTTGGCCTCCAAGGTTAGAAGCTGGGAACGAACCAAGGTAAAAATCTCATCAATCACCTCACGACGAGTCTGACGACACTGTTGATACACACGATCATTCCTCTCATACTAGAGAAAATAAACTGTAGCAGAAAAGACCAAACGCACAAGAATATGCTCAAAATTCTTCCTGCCCTGAAGATGAAGAGAAGCCCATTGAAGTAGAGAGTTCCAACAAAAAGATGGCCAAACAAGGAGTCTTAGTTGAAATCTCCCCCCACATAGAAGATAAGAATGGACAGCTAAAGAATAGATGATCATGAGTCTCATTTGCTGAAGCACAGAGAACACATCTTGAAGAGGATAAAATGCCATGACGCTGTAGTTGATTCATAGTACGAAGACGTCCCAAGGAGGCAAGCCAAAGAATGAAAGAGTGTCTTGGGACATGGCCAGGGAACCAGAGAAGATGATGAAATGAGTTCATCGATCACCTACTCCATAACAATTCCCATGCTGAGTCAATAGAGAAAACACCGAAGGTATGGCCCTTCCAAACAATATGGTCAGGAGCCCCTATCATAGGCCAGATGCTAACTGAGTCCCAAATCAGTCCAAGAGCTAGTCCACCATCAGAAAAAGCCTAATCCCCATCTCGAATAACATCTTAGACCCTAGCATCTGAGGGAGAACCTGTGGATGAAAGAGTCTTGAAAGATAACAAATCACAAAGATGCCCCTGCGGTAACCAGTAATCGTGCCAAAGAGAGGTATTACAATCATCTCCAATACAAGAGACAAATTTACCCCTACACCAAGCCCGACTTTGCAAAATCTTCCTCCAAGACTAGGAGGCTGCAGAAGTGACCCAAATCTGCCAAAACAAGTAGCCCCAAAAAAGCACCTTATGGACCTAAAAGACCAAGTAGAGGATTGGTCAGAAAAAAGTCTCCATACATGCTTCAAAATAGTTGTACGATTCCACTCCTTGACTCGCTTAATTCCTAATTCACCTTCTTTTAATGGAAAGCAAACTGAATCCTAAGCTACTTTGGCCCCAGAACGAGATAAAGAGGTCCTTTTCTAAAGGAAAACAACCAGAATACCCTCGATCCTCTGCACCACAGCTACAGGTAATATGAACATGGAGGACAAATAGACCTGGATGGAAAAGAGTACTGACTTGATCAACTAAAGTCGTCCAGCATAAGTCAGTATAGCAGATGTCCTAAACCCTAAACCCCAAGCCCCAAACCCCTAGTTTGGCATAATGGACAGTGCCAGTACAAAACACGATTGGATCGTGTCAAGCACGAAGCATGATAAGCATAAATAGGCACGAATAGACACAAACAAGCGCGGTTAGTTTTTTAATTCATTTAATATACTAAGTCTATTTTGAATTAAAAGAAATAAATCATTGAATTTAAATGAATATATTAAAGGACCAAATTTTTTTCTTATAATGTTGTACCAATTAAAAGTTAAATGAAATTTATTTAGTTTATTTGGTCCTACACTCCTATTTCACTCATTCCCATAAATCTATCTCATACAATGAACCATTCTCAATCAAAAGAAATGATATAAAATGAGTATTAACTGTAATGATAGAATTCTCATACTATATTTGAAAATTTGTACTTTAATTCAAATTATTAGTAAAGAATTCGAATTTTTTTTTAAGAAATTGACTAGTATATCTATATTTGTTTAAATAAAATTTTAACATTTTTACTTTTAACAAAGCAAATGGAATAAATTTTAACTCAAGATAGTAATAATTAATAAAAAAATTAGTGCTAGACATAATACTACATGAAATACTATTTGTACTGGGCCAAGTACAATACGAATAGTGTTATGGGCCCAAAATTTTTGGACTGTGATGGTACGATATGGTACATTGTACACGTCTACTTAAACACTCGATTTGCCTTAAAGTTCAAATGCAAACGCCACCGCTGTAAAACTGTGTTTTTACCTCCAAACATCTAAGGACCTCTCGCCATAATGGCATGAATATCATCCTCAGTTCGGAATCAGAAAATGAGAAATCTAACTGATGAGGAATGGGTTTCCTCAAGTTAACAAAAAGGGAGGGAGATGTAGATAGAGGAAAGGGAAGAAACAATAGAAGAAATTTAGGAAGAAATAGAGTGAAATTGAGGGAGAAGACAATCTTTTTACTAAAAGATCAAAAATCTACATTCAACAACCTAAGAAATAAAATAACTAAAGACACTTATTTATAGTACCAAGAGTTATAACTTGACTAGGAAATAGAATCTAATTCCAACTAAACAAGAAAATATCAAAATTAAATTCTAAATAAAATAGTAAACTATTAACTTGAAAAATAACTCAAATTAGGATTACTCCCAATTTAGGAAGTCAAAATTCCTAATAATAGTCAAAATCTCTAATTAATTAAAATCCTTAAAATCAAAATTAAAATCCCTAATTTATTCCTAATATGTCCTACATCAAGTCTTCTCAGCTTGAAAGAACTCGACTCCTAGCGAGTTGTCAAGGAGGAAGTTGCCAATACACAAGGAAACGCCACGTCTTGTCTTGCACGATCATTGAAAAGTCATCAACCCAAATCTTTACTTCATAGTGATCCAATAGCGTAAGCACACATGATAGAAACATTGATGATGCTTCAATAGCTTCCAATTTTGGTGTAGAAATAACACTTATCATAAAAGAATTCACCAAGGACTTAGACCCAATGGTAAGAGTAGATGAACCCAACTATGACTCACAACCTATGAAATCAATTTTTTGAATGATTTCATGAGATTCTTCTTCATATATGGATTCGACTTCATATGTAGGCTCTACATCATTCTTCAAATTCGTTTCGCCCTTGACTTCGATAGGACTTTTAGATTCATGCCCATCTTCAAAATCAATATCACTTGCTTCATCACTTTCATGCTCATCCTCACTTGATGTAACTATATGTTCATCCGTGATAATTTATTTTTGTGCACAACGCTCTGAGGAAAAGCAGGCAGGATCAACGTTAAACGTTTCAATAAGAATTGCAATGATTTCATCACATCGGGCTTCAATTCTATCAAATTTTTTCTCTAATCTGTCAAGTCTATTCTCGATACGATTAGTCATACGGACCAAACTAAGGAGATGATGTAAATGGTTGGCCATAAGATCTAAACTAATAGATTAAAGTGAAAATTCTAAAACCTGGAGGATAAAGTTCAAAACTTGTGAACAGTGATCCGGTATGAACAGTATTCCTTGATGAACACCCCAATGAACATTACTCGCCAATGAACAGTAACTCCAGTGAACATTACTCATCTGTGAACAGCAACTCCGGTGATAGCCCGATGAATAGTACTCTTCGTGAATGATAACACCGGTGAACAGTATGCCGATGAACAGTAACTGTATTTTTTTTTTTTAAAGGGTGATGGAAGATGAAATTAAGGTAAAGGAAGTTGATGGTGGTGGGAGGTTTAGGGTTTATAGGTTGAACAAAAATTAAAGGATAAATAGTATAAGAGGAGATCAAAACCACGCTCTCACACCAATTGATGAGGAACGGGGTTCCTCAAATTAAAAGAAAAGAAGGGAGATGTAGATAGAGGGAAAGAGAGAAACAATAGAAGAAATTTAGAGAGAAATAGAGTGAAATTGAGTGAAAAGACAATCTTTTTAGTAAAAGATCAAAAATCTATATTCAACAACCTAAGAAATAAAATAACTAAAGACATTTATTTATAGTGCCGACAATCATAACTTAACTAGGAAATAGAATCTATTCGAAAATAAAATCTAATTCCAACTAAACAAGAAAATGTCAAAATTTAAATCCTAGATAAAATAATAAACTATTAATTAGGAAAATAACTCAAATTAGGATTACTTCTAATTTAGGAACTTAAAATCCCGAATAATAGTCAAAATCCCTAATTAATTAAAATCCTCAAAATCAAAATTAAAATCTCTAATTTATTTCTAATATATCCTACATCACTAACTCTTGCTGAACTCCTCTATTCCACTAGACTTCTATGCTCACATGACTATAAAATGTATAGTAAAGGAAGGCATGTCATACCCTGAGAAAAATCCCACAATACATCCATGCCATTCGGCTACGTACTCATCAATGAGCTCATGCAGGAGCCTAAGAATTATACATGATTCTTGGGATGGTATCGAGTCAAATTTTAAATGGGTGCTTCAATTAGTGACCCTAATTCTATCGACCCAAGAACCTAGTGGTTTGGTCTTGGGTGGGTTCATGGTTTTGTCTTAGTCAATCGGCACCGTAAGGTGGTCAACATCCCCAAAGAATTCAAATCCAATTACACAAATCAACCACAATCACAAATTTCATAAGGAAAATTTTCAATTTAACATCACCTCACTAAAAAAGGTAATTTGTTGGGAATCAGGAGGCCGGCGAAGAAGCAAAGTTGCATTGAATAACCCAATCTACAATATGGTCATCAGTGATGAATAGTAATAATCGAAAATGAGTAGTGTCTCGATGCCCGATCTACAAATTAATGGAAGAGGTGAGAACTCACTTACCGTTTGTCAAAACTCAACAATAACGGCAACAGTGAATAGTGGTAGGGCAAAACTGATTTGGCAAAAATAGAGGCCTCTTCGAATGATTTTGACGATAGCGATGAAGGAAAAGTTGTAGAACGAGACCTGATCTACTTGATAGAGGTAGAGGTGAGAGTTCACTTGCTCATCGACAGTGATGAATAGTATCGATAAATAATGATTCCCAAATGTATTTTTTGTCTTTTTGATTGCCTTCTGGCTAGATTTTGATGAGGGCCAAGAAGGAAAGATTGATAATAATGCTCTGATCTACAACATGTAAAAAACTTAAGGGTGGATTCGCAAAAAGACCAGACTGAATACTAACTCCGACAACCCAAGTTGAGAGAAAATTTTTCCCCAAACCCCGACTGCCATACCCCAAAAACACCAAACCCAAACCGTAGACTTTAAATTAAATAATTAATTTCTTAAGTCCAGTCTTTGTTTAAGCAATTTATATCAGCCGCCTAGGGGACCTTAATAGACATATTTAATTATAAGCTATAATAAGTTTGACTCTTTATCATGTAATCTCATAACTATAGTACATCCCACTTTTTAATTTTGATCTATTCAATTATAGTACACAATGTTATTCAAAACATATTAATTTAATTATAATCAAAAGACTTTAAAACTTATATATATATGATAAAAAACTTTTTCAAACTATAATATATTATTTTAGTCTTGCACACACACATACACACATATATAAAATCAAAATAAAAAAATTATCTAATTTTTTAGTTATTTGAAAATTATTTTAAATATAATTAATATTAATTATTATATTTAGTTATATATTTATCTTAATTCTAAACTATATGGTGCCCCATCTAAATAAAATTTCTGAGTCCGCCACTGGGTTTTGTGTTATTTTAAAAAAGTTGCTATGATTTGTGTTATTTCACCTGTAATTTGTATATGCTTTTTTTTTCCTAATTTTCTTTCCAATTTCCTTCTAATTCAAACAAATCTTCAAATTAAACTCTTAACCCCGGTTTTCAATGAAATTTAAAACCAAACGACTTTTTTAAATTTTTGTTTTACTAGTAAAACTTAAAACCACATTACATAATATATGTATATATATATATATTGAAAATATTTACTTGATTATTTTTTATACGTTGAGCATTCAATAATATAAGGAGAAATAATTATTTATTGTTAAAATCATTATCCTTTTCTTTTTATATGAATCATTGATAGTATTGTTTAAATATGACAATTTTTTTTGTCACTATTGATCTTACTCATAAAAGGAAGCAGGACTTACTAATAAATTTTATGAGGCTACTTTTAAATATGTTTATAGTAAGCTTTAATTAATTATCATTTAATTTTAATTAGCCCCTAGTTTTAATTTCATTAGCTCCCACCTCTTATTTTATGATAAACTTTAATTAATATGCATCATTTAATTTGTAATTAAATTGTTATTTAATATCAATGGAGTTTGATTTTTTTTCATTATTTTTACAAAGGTTACATTTCTTAAATGTAAACAATACATAAAAAAAGGAAAAATGATAATTTTAATAATAAATAATTGTTTCTCCTTGTATTATTGAATTCACCAAGTTTATATCAAAAAAATCAATGAATATTTTTTGCTTTTGGTGTTCGAAAGTGAGAGAGAAAAGAAAAATAGATAATCAGGTGTTTAGATCTAAGTTATGTACTTTCATGAAATTTAAAAAGAAATAAAGATAAATAGATTTTAATTAGAGAGAAAAACACAAAATTGGAAAGACAAAGAGATGATGAAGTTTACGCAAGAGGAACATGAAGTTATTGTTTTAGAAAGAAAATAAAGAAAAAGGATAGAGATATATAAAGAGAAAATGAGAGTTTTTGTTAAGTCTCTCTACTCCATATTATCTATCTTAATTACTGTTTTTTTTTTAACAACTTTATCCTTATTTAATTTTGATGTGAGGGTTAATAAAATGAAAAATGGAGGTTGAATAGAACTACTATATATCATCTTACAAGTTAAAGCACAGTCAACCCAAAGCTCATATATAAATCTCTTCTTCTAATATGATATATTAGTGACATGATATTGCGAATGCATGGAATGAATGAATTTGGCCACTTTTATCTTATTGATCATGGCTAAGTGTTCATAGTTTGATTCATGAATTTCATTCATGAATAAAATCAGAGAATGCAAACATATTTTGACATTTACGTCTACTTTTCATCTCTATTTGATCCTAACAAGGAAATGAGCCATAAACTTAGATTGGTTAGGATTGGGTAGGCTCTAATACAAATAAGCTAGGTTTTACTTTGCGTAGAAAGTATTGCTAGCTATGTTACCATAAAAGACTGGGTAATCATTATCAGCCCCACTTTTTACCTCTTTAAATCCTATTTTTATATCTTTTTTTGTAATTTTATCATACAAGTAATGTAGTTTAATTTTATTGTTTTCTTCAATTTATACATAAAATAATCTAAGATATTAAATCACTCAATCTTTTGATTTTAAAATTAAAAAAATTATGATTTTTGAATTAAAAAACTTATGTATTATAAATTTTAAAATTTATGATTTAGTGTTATAATTTCTTTTTTATGTATAGTTGGGAAAAACAAAAAAAAACTGAAATTTAATATTCCAATTGTGAATTTATATATTTTTATCCTCTTCAATAATTTATCTCATGTTAAAATTGTCAAGTAATTAAAAAATAAAATAAAGTTAGGGGTTTAAAAGTTAAAAGTGGAAGCTCCATAAAACTACTCTAAAAGACTTGATCTGTATATATTCTTGCTGGCCAAGCCCAATTAAATTAGTCCCAGACCATTTTGATGTTAGCCAGGCTATGTATATAGGCTGCGTTTGGTGCACCGTATAAGATTATATAATTGTTACTGTAGCGGATAACATTATATGGAATTGAGTAAACTCTATACTATGTTTGTTTTATCACTGTATTGTATAAATGTTACACAATATTGTGTTTAATAAAAAATTGTATTTAACTATATTAAATTCCTTACAATAATAAAAATGGTTTAAAATTAATAAAATATTTTAAAAAATAATAATTTTAAAAATTATTTATATTAAATTAATTTTTAGATAATTAATTTTTTATTTAAATATTTAATAAATTATATTTATTTAATAAAATAATTCATTTAAATATTTAATAAACTAATAATATAAATATTTATTTATTTATATATGTTTGCGGTATTTATTGTCAAAAACTGAAACAGAAAATAAAGTTGTATAATTTAAATCTTTTAATAATATTATATTATATTATATTATATTATACTATATTATATTATATAAAACTTATATTATATTATGTAATACTATGCTATCCACCCTTCTACTACACAAAACACGGTATAAAAAAATTTTATACGAATAGTACCTTTTATACTATGCTATACGGGCTGCCAAACACACAACGAAACCCAATTAAATTAAGGCCTATCATTTAGAAAATTTATTTACAGAAGAGTCCAATTAAGTTAGGCCATCAAAATTTCCCCCTTTCGTAAAAATAAATATTCAATCCCCATTTTTATTTTTTTATTTTTTGAAAAATTTTATTCTAAAATAGAATTATCAAAGTCGTCCAAAAAAATATACACTTCAAAATACTTTATTTTAATTTTATGATTCTCTCCAAACTATGCCTAAAACAATCAAATATCCTAAATAATTCATTTTTATTTCTATAAATTATTTATTATTGAATTGAAATTTTATGATTTAATCTATTGTATTATTTTATAAATAATCCAGACAAAGTAACTAAAATTAAAATTGACTATTTCAAGTGTGAATTTATAATTTTTTATTGTCTTTAACAATTTTATTTCAAGTTAATATTGTCAAAATTTAAAAATAAATAAATGATAGTTGATACTAAAGAGTTAAAAAGTGAAAGTTAAATATAACTACTTTTTGTCAAAACTAGTTTCAATTGGCTTAGATTTGTTGTTTGAGGTGTAAAAATTATGGATTTATTAATAATTTTTATTAGAAAATAGTAATATTTTGAGGAGGGCTGTATGAATCCCCAACATTACTAAACACCTCAATACTCAACGCGCCCTAATAAAAATAAATTTGTACTCTACACACCCATTTATATGCCAAACATACCCTTGTTAAAGTTAATAGATAACTACTAAAAAAATGATGATATTCTTCTCAAATTATATTACAAATTTTGTATCCCAAATTATGTGTATATAGGCTTGTCAAGTGGATGGTGTGATGATATAATAAATGATATGGTGAGATGTCATAGCTTTAATTTTATGCAATATTGTTTGGGATGAATGATTTTAGGATAAGTTTTGAGATATGTATCACTATTAAAAAAATTTATTAAAATTAATAGTGTTGACTAATTCATGCAAACTAATGGTGTTTGAGTTGTAAACATAGTTATAAACAATAGTGGCTATCATAATGAAGGTCTTAGATTGCGTTTGGGGTTGCTGTTGTGCAAAAGCTTTTGGATTCTACTACTAGCTACAACTATTTAGTGTTTAGTAAACTCCTTAGAAATTAATTGTCCATGATGTTGCTACCACAATAATCTAAATTATCTATTTTTATATTAGATTGCAAAAGTAGGTACGAGGCATTTGAAAATATGATTTTGAAAAGCTAAAATTTGAACATACTAAAATACCAAATTGACCCTATAATTTAATATAAATCCAAAAATACTCCTGAATTTTAGAATTTTAGAATTAATTAATTAGTTCATAAATTATAAAGTTAAATATAGTTTACATTTTTTAAAATTACTTTTTAAAAAATTTAAAACAGTTATTGGAGCAGTGCTGTTTCGGGCCATCGTCTGTCAGCCTCGGTTGCTGGCCACTGTTAACCGGTGCGTGGAGCAACACCTCTAGTTCCAGGAGGGCCATCGAAAGCTGTTTTACGAGAATACGATATTGGTTTCATCATTTTAGCCAGAAATTAGCTTGATGAATGGTTAAAGTTTTGGCTCGTGTCGCTCCACACGTTGGTCAACTGCGAACGAAATCTGAGCTAATGCAATCTCTCTGGTGACAGTTTTAAAATTTTATTTTAGTTTATAATAATAATAATAATAAATAACATTAATTAATTAATTTCATTACAATATTTAAATTAAAAGTTAATAATGTAGGCTTTTTTATAATTTGTTGTGTAATTTTTATTTTTACTAAAAATTAGCCTTTGAAAATTAAGTTTATCAACCATATGTTTATAGTTTTTAGATAGCATAACAATTTTAAAAATCAATTTTATCAAACACGTTCAGCTTGTTCTTACAACACAACTAACAGTAGATTTTTTTTTTACAGCATTTTTAAACAGTAATTTTTCATAGCATGGCAGTTTTAAACATTCACTTAATCTCATTGTTCTTTGATGTTATTGTTAGCTCTAACAAGCTGAATATAGAAAGATTATGCCAGTAGAAAATCCAAAATAAAAACAAGAGACATAGAGAATTAACATTGTTCAACTACTTAGACTGGTCCATGGGAACAGCACTCCAAAAATGACAGTAAGAACTCGGTTTACAATTAGCTACGGGTCTCACAGCATTTAAGACCGCCTCTTGTGTTCACGTCATGAACGAAACTGTTTTCCCATAAACTTCCATGCTCTAATGATTATGGTCACTCTAGTGTTTCTTGTCTTTTAGAAACTTAAAATAATCAAACATCCTAGTATTTTAAGTAATACAAAATAATCTCACAAGATTTTGTATTACATGAATTCTCTCATATTAAAAAGCCAACAACTCTATATGGACTAAACAAATCACACGTGATTTTTAATCTCCCCCAATACATTGACCTACGTCTGTCAACATGAGGCACTTGATTTTGCTCTTAGACCTCTCAGGCCTATCAAAGCCTATTCCATAATGATAATGAAGTTTCTCTTATATAGTCTTTGCTTTGCTGAGATAATTGGAAGATATGGAGGAATTTAAAATGTCAGCAGATTATGTTTGACACGACCCGCCCCTAGCTACATGGGCGAATTATGGCTAAAACTGTGGACTACTGGCAGTTTCTTAATTCCTATCTTTCTTATGGAACAAATTTGAAATAATTCTTATTACATCCACAAATAAAATTTAAAATAAAACAATTTAACTATTACAACCTTAACATATCCTTGCACCATCACGTGGTTGGGCCTCCACACTTCCTAACTAGATCACATTTTGCTTTCATCCTGGGGGGAAAATTTTAAAAAAGAAAGAAAAAAAAAACAAAGATGTGAGTATAAAACTCAGTGAGTGGGGATAAAAAATGTATTTGTAAATAAATCCAAAAGAAATCATGTTGTTATAAAATAAATCTTTGCTTTATATAAAAAAAATAGTCTTTATAATCAATAACTTTCAACTAAAATGTCATAAAATTTTAAAATAAATAACTATTAAATGATTAAATTCATCAAAACACTAGTTATATTTAAAACAATAAAATAATCGTCTTTAATCGTATAATACGATACTCTTGATGATCATGCTAAAATCATCGCTTCAGTTATTTACTATGCAAAACAAAATTTTCTTAAAAATCTTCTTTCAAAAGAAACTATTGTGAATCATGCTTCTTTTTCAAACTAACTCATATATAATATAGTCAAAACTCTTTCCATTATACTAAACAAGTACCCCTGAAACTGTCTCATCCTGCCTGGCGAGATCTAACATCGCATAGGCAGAACTATCTGAATTTCCTCATACCTGCTGAGATCTACATCACGCAGGCAGAGCTATTTGTACCTGGCGAGACCTCTCAGGCCTATCAAAGCCTTTATGTGTGTCTGAACAGGCCCCAAAGGCCTCTATCTGTATCACTGTCTAAGTGATCTGAATAACTGTCTGGATATCTGGGTACTAGCTTAGTATAACATAATTGCGCCTTCTTATTTGTATTTAAAACTAATTTCATTTAAAAACTGCTTCATATACTAAACTTTCTCTTTTCAAGCAAATTTATCAAAAATCTGGAAATTTTATGCAAGATAAAACTGGAAATATTTGTATTATTTAAATTAATCCATAACAAACATTTAAAAAGACGTTTCTAAATACTTTAAGAAATCCTTGAGTCAAATGGCTATGAAAACTTAAAATATCAATACTTTCACACTTCCTCTAAATCTACAAAAAATAACTTTCTGAAAAGCTAAAATGCACTAAAAATGAAAAATCTGATTTTTCCTTTGTAAATGTTATATCTTTGTTCAAAACTAATTTTTAAAACTAAAATTCATGTCTGTAACCAATTTGAAACTAGCATTGAAATATCTCAATAATTAAAAATAAGTATAATAAATGGGTCTATCTACCCTCAAAAAATACTATAAAAACTAACTTGAATTCTTTTAAATTCGCTAAAATTCTCGATAATTCTATAAAATGCTAAATAAACATAACTAAGTAAATACTAAAACATATTTCTAATTATCCAGAAAATAAATCATCTACTCTTTCTAAAACTTTCTAAAATATCCATAAAAATAACATTCAAAAAAATCGTTATAATCCCATAAAATAAAATACTTTTTCACTTACTATAAACTATCTCAAAATCTCATACTTTCCATATAACATTCTATATAACATCCTTTCATATAATTATACTTCAAAATTTAACTAATTTCCCAAATATTTCAATTCAGAATTTCAAAGATTTCTAAATTCTTAAATATCATACTTTAACTGAAATCTTTATGACTATCCTAAATTTTTCATAATTCTGTATTCAGGTCCCTGTGGATTCTGGAACAGCTTTATAAATTTGTAATTCAACCCCTGCTACTGGGCAGTTTTATAATTTGACATTGTCACCCCTACTGAATTAAATTCTACTATCCAAAACTTTTTCTTTTCAATTTGCTATTATTTTGAATATAAAATCACTTATCATTTTGTTAACCAAAATCACCATTTTTTTCAACATATATATTTATTTAAAGAAAATAACCCAATACCTCAATTTTCTATACTAATTCATTTAATTATAAAATGTCTTTTTTCCAATCATAAACAAAACTTTCTACTTTCCATTAACACATAGCATACACTCCTTCTGTAACTTTCACTTTAATTTTATTTTTCTCTTATACTCAAACTTATCGAAACAACATTTACTATATATTCAAAAACTAATCTACTAGCACTACCTATAACCATCCTTCTATCCAAAATCTAATACTTTACACACTCATGTTCCCAAAATACATAAATCATCATTATTTATTCTAAAAACCTTTAATATAACTCAATTAATTAAACTAATAACTTAAACCATATGAAAAACCATAAATTTAATACACTTTAAAATAATATGAAATTCTCAAAACATAATCCACTCATTAATTTGGTTGCACAACTCAGTTAGCTCGGATTTGATTCCAAAATCAACGTTCCACCTAGTTGGCCACATCCTTCAATAAAGAATTAGTCCTTCATTGTCCTAATATCATTAAAAAAAAACTCATCACCTCATATTCGATTCATAATCAACTTGAATATTTAAAATTCTCAATATCCAACTTCATATCTTAATCCAATCGATCCTAATTAATTCTATTTCCAAACTTCTTAAACAGAGCAGTTCTTGTTCTCTAATTTTTAATAAATAATTGACTTGTCAAAATGGTCTAGGATTTTAAACATACCTTCTGCACATACATATCTAATAACATATAAAATTTCATAGCATTCTATGCTCATTAGATACCTCAAATCCTTCATTTTTTCCAGATACACAAATTCTGTAAATTCATTTTCAGAACTGACCTCTCCCTATTCCAAAATACATGATAAATTGTAATAAATTCGTAAAATCACAAAACTCTCCAGATTTAAACTAGACATATGTATAAACTTGTATCCCAAATTTCATAATTTTTGAAGGCTTCTAGATACTTCAAATAACTTACTCAAAACTTATTTCCTGCAGAAAAACTGGATTTCCAGTAGTAAACAGTAAATTTCAAAAATTCATAATAAATTGCATACTCAACATTTTTCAGTGAATCCAACTTTAAACAAATCCTTATGATGTCTATTTTAACATATATAAATTTCAGAATCATATTCAAAGCCAATAAATTACAGAAATTTTCAGAATTGCTACTATTTACAGAACCCTAAATTTAATTTCAACATCTTAAACCTTCAAATTCACCAAGACAAACCATAAACATCAAGAAATTGATCAATTACCTTAAATAAGACTTCAATTCCATCCTGATATTCCTTCTCTCTCTAAATTCTCTCTCTAAAAATTCTAAAACATCCAAAGATCTCCTTATATTTCAATCATCTTACATGAAAAATACAAAAATAAGTTAATATTGCCTTGAAATTATGAAAATTACCTGTTTTTCTTCTTCAACAGCCCCAAAATCCTCTTCCTTCTTTTCTCTCTTTGCTTCCCCGTCTCCTTCTCCCCTTCTCTAATTATTTCCCATTTAATTGTGAATAAAATGAAAGAAATAATTATAGGAAATGGGCTGGGTTGATCTAATGGGTTGGGTTGCTATATAACACTCACTTGGGCCAGGTTTCTATTTAATTTAAAAGTCCAAGGGCCATTTCAACACTACCCCCCCTTAAAAGAAATTTTGTCCTCGAAATTTGCAATATGTCTAAAGTGCCCATGTGATAGAACACACTCATGTAGTACTATATAACAATACCTATGTAATTGTAAGCTTTGAGAATCATGTAACATGACAGTTATGTTTCTTTATTCAATACGAAGAATCATTTCAATAAGCTACAACCTTGATTTCTCGTAAAAGAATGATTAGTCTCTGATTGCTACTAGAATATTACCTTTCACGTGAATTAACATCTGTCTCTAGATTAGGAAGACAAATTTCCAATTCTTTTGACTTATAAATGTAACCACTTCTTTCTTAACTTCTCCCGTACATATTTTTACTCTTAAAACCAATTAATGAGTTGCCAAATTGATACGACACATCCTAATTATGGCTATCCTTAGGATCCCGGCGCTCCGAAGGAAAGCAATAACCAAGATATGTCATTACTAAAGGCACTCTTTATACTTTTACTGCACAAACTTGATAAAGCACTTATAAGAATGTACATAAGTCCGGAACTCGTATCTAAAAGACTATGGGTGCATCTATTAAAAAAAACGTCAATAAAAATTTGACAAGATATCCTTTGCCTTTCAAACTTAACCAACTTGTAAACTTTTAAAATAATAATAATTATAATATCATCAACAATAACAACATGTCCCATATGTATTTCCATCAACTTAACTTTTTCATGGACTTTTGTCCTCATCTCAACTCAGTCATGATATTCTTCTAATGTAATGTCATTAGCCTCAAACTCTTTAAATGTTTTGTTCATCACAAATCCAACAATAATAATTTAACTTCTTACTTATAACATATAACAATTTATAACTATTATTGCAAAACATATTGTACACCTATTCATAACCATAAGCTGAATCAAATAATCATATCAAAATCTATACAAGATAAAGAGTCCACTTGCACACCATATTGTATAGAAATACATATAGTTCCCTCGACACATTATCAAAAATAATGATGTGCATATAGTGAAATATCACTTGAAAATATAACTTACTACCTCAAAGCCCTCTTCGTCATACAAATAACATGAAAACGTCATAACTGATAACTATACAAATCACTTCTTTTCAAAACTATCTCACATGATTCAAGGTCTTAGTTAGGTCATGACATTGATATAGTTCTACTTTCATAACTAAGCGAAGCCAACCTTATATTTCTTATTGAGCCACTTAAATCTTTCTATACTACACTTATTTCTCTTGTAAGATACTTGTCCACATATATCACATATGTTGGACTAAAGCTCCAATAACCCACTTTTGACAATACATCAAAAGTGTAACTTCTAGGCTTCACAAAAGTACTTTCACAACCCCTAAAATTATGATCACTATCTCATCAATAATAGAATCTATACTAAATACTTCATCTTCGTTTTTTTTTAACATTACTATGTAAAGATATGCTCTAGGCATTATGTCATCATCATTCAACACATGCTCATATCTCAACTTACTATTCTCAAAACTCAGTGCTTCAAAGTAAAAGCTTCAATCATCTTATGTCATCGTATACTACATATCATGCACAACTCAATTATCATAAAAATCATCCAAGCAACTCATAATTTTTTAAATTCCTTCTCAGTATACCTTGCATTCTAAAATAGCATATACTATGTAATTCCTCGTATTACAATTATCATAATTCAGTTCTTCATATCATCTCAGTCTTCATATGAAAATCATCACAATTTATAACACTAACATAACAAAAAAATTAGGCTATACATAAATCCTCTAATCCACAATGCTTGATAGAACTATTTAGCCTTATATCGAATATTTCTGTTCATATCATAACAACTCAAAATACTAACATAGAACAAACAGCTACATCGTAAAACAATTAGGTAAGCAACAAATTTCTAAGATAAGTATCTAACGTCATAACTAAGTCATAACTAACTAAACTCTCTTTGAGCTACTTGGGCTAAGCCAATTTATTTCTCCAACTATGTTCATATGAGGTTGCCACGTCTAAGTTTGATGGTGCTTCTATAGACAACTACATCTTTCCAAAGCAAATACTTCTATCTGACATAGTAAGAGTCTACAGAATATTAACCATGCTCTGATACCAAACTGACACGACCCGCCCCTAGCTACACAGGCGAATCATGCCTAAAACTGTGGACTACTGGCTGTTTCTTAATTCTTGTCTTTCTTATGGAACAAATTTGAAATAATTCTTATTACATCCACAAATAAAATTTAAAATAAAACAATTTAACTATTACAACCTTAACATATCCTTGCACCATCACGTGGTTGGGCCTCCACACTTCCTAACTAGATCACATTTTACTTTCATCCTGTGGGGGAAATTTTAAAAAAGAAAGAAAAATAAAAACAAAGATGTGAGTATAAAACTCAGTGAGTGGGGATAAAAAATGTATTTGTAAATAAATCCAAAAGAAATCATGTTGTTATAAAATAAATCTTTGCTTTATATAAAAAAATAGTTTTTATAATCTGTAACTTTCATCTAAAATGTCATAAAACTTTAAAATAAATAACTATTGAATGACTAAATTCAACAAAACACTAGTTATATTTAAAACAATAAAATAATCATCTTTAATCGTATAATACGGTACTCTTGATGATCATGCTAAAGTCTTCGCTTCATTTATTTACTATGCAAAACAAAATTTTCTTAAAAATCTTCTTTCAAAAGAAACTATTGTGAATCATGCTTCTTTTTCAAACTAACTCATATAAACATATTCAAAACTCTTTTCATTATACTAAACAAGTACCCCTGAAACTGTCTCATCCTGCCTGGCAAGATCTAACATCGCATAGGCAGAACTATCTGAATTTCCTCATACTTGATGAGATCTACATCACACAGGCAGAGCTATCTGTACCTGGCGAGATCTAACATCGCGCAGGCCTGCTATCTAGTCATACGCATGCGCAGAGCTACCCCCAAAGGGCTAAAGCGCCCAGATCACACGGCCCAAAGCCTCTATGTGTGTCTGAACAGGCCCCAAAGGCCTCTATCTGTATCACTGTCTAAGTGATCTGAATAACTGTCTGGGTATTTGGGTACTAGCTTAATATAACATAATTGCACCTTCTTATTTGTATTTAAAACTAATTTCATTTAAAAACTGCTTCATATACTAAACTTTCTCTTTTCAAGCAAATTTATCAAAAATCTGGAAATTTTATGCAAGATAAAACTGGAAATATTTGTATTATTTAAATTAATCCATAACAAACATTTAAAAAGACGTTTCTAAATACTTTAAGAAATCCTTGAGTCAAATGGCTATGAAAACTTAAAATATCAATACTTTCACACTTCCTCTAAATCTACAAAATATAACTTTCTGAAAAGCTAAAATGCACTAAAAATGAAAAATCTGATTTTTCCTTTGTAAATGTTATATCTTTGTTCAAAACTAATTTTTAAAATTAAAATTCATGTCTGCAACCAATTTGAAACTAGCATTGAAATATCTCAATAATTAAAAATAAGTATAATAAATGGGTCTATCTACCCTCAAAAAATGCTATAAAAACTAACTTAAATTCTTTTAAATTCGCTAAAATTCTCAATAATCCTATAAAATGCTAAATAAACATAACTAAGTAAATACTAAAATATATTTCTAATTATCCAGAAAATAAATCTTCTACTCTTTCTAAAACTTTCTAAAATATCCATAAAAATAACATTCAGAAAAATTGTTATAATCCCATAAAATAAAATACTTTTCCAATTACTATAAACTATCTCAAAATCTCATACTTTCCATATAAAATTCTATATAACATCCTTTCATATAATTATACTTCAAAATTTAACTAATTTCCCAAATATTTCAATTCAGAATTTCAAAGATTTTTAAATTCTTAAATATCATACTTTAACTGAAATCTTTATGACTATCCTAAATTTTTCATAATTCTGCATGCATTCAGGTCCCTATAGATTCTGGAACAGCTTTATAAATTTGCAATTCAACCCCTGCTACTGGGTAGTTTTATAATTTGACATTGTCACCCCTGCTGAATTAAATTCTACTTTCCAAAACTTTTTCTTTTTAATTTGCTATTATTTTGAATATAAAATCACTTATCATTTTGTTAACCAAAATCACCATTTTTTTTCAACATATGTATTTATTTAAAGAAAATAACCCAATACCTCAATTTTCTATACTAATTTATTTAATTATAAAATGTCTCTTTTCCAATCATAAACAAAAACTTTCTACTTTCCATTAACACATAGCATACACTCCTGTAACTTTTACCTTAATTTTATTTTTCTCTTGTACTCAAACTTATCGAAACAACATTTACACACTACCCATAACCATCCTTCTATCCAAAATCTAATACTTTACACACTCCTGTTCCCAAAATACATAAATCATCATTATTTATTCTAAAAACCTTTAATATAACTCAATTAATTAAACTAATAACTTAAATCATATGAAAAACCATAAATTTAATACACTTTAAAATAATATGAAATTCTTAAAACATAATCCACTCACTAATTTGGTTGCACAACTCAATTAGCTCGGATTTGATTCCAAAATCAACGTTCCACCTAGTTGGCCACATCCTTCAACAAAGAATTAGTCCTTCATTGTCCTAATATCATTAAAAAAAATCATCACCTCATATTCGATTCATAATCGACTTGAATATTTAAAATTCTCAATATCCAACTTCATATCTTAATCCAATCAATCCTAATTAATTCTATTTCCAAACTTCTTAAACAGAGCAGTTCTTGTTCTCTGATTTTTAATAAATAATTGACTTGTCAAAATGATCTAAGATTTTAAACATACCTTCTGCACATACATATCTAAAAACATATAAAATTTAATAGCATTCTATGCTCATTAGATACCTCAAATCCTTCATTTTTTCCAGATACACAAATTCTGTAAATTCATTTTCAGAACTGACCTCTCCCTATTCCAAAATACATGATAAATTGTAATAAATTCGTAAAATCACAAAACTCTCCAGATTTAAACTAGACATATGTATAAACTTGTATCCCAAATTTCATAATTTTTGAAGACTTCTAGATACTTCAAATAACTTACTCAAAACTTATTTCCTGCAGAAAAACTGGATTTCCAGTAGTAAACAGTAAATTTCAAAAATTCATAATAAATTGAATACTCAACATTTTTCAGTGAATCCAACTTTAAACAAATCCTTATGATGTCTATTTTAACATATATAAATTTTAGAATCAGATTCAAAGCCAATAAATTGCAGAAATTTTCGGAATTGCTACTATTCACATAACCCTAAATTTAATTTCAATATCTTAAACCTTGAAATTCACCAAGACAAATCATAAACATCAAGAAATTGATTAATTATCTTAAATAAGACTTCAATTCCATCCTGATATTCCTTCTCTCTCTAAATTCTCTCTCTAAAAATTCTAAAACATCCAAAGATCTCCTTCTATTTCAATCATCTTACATGAAAAATACAAAAAAAAGTTAATATTGCCTTGAAATTATGAAAATTACCTGTTTTTCTTCTTCAACAGCCCCAAAATCCTCTTCCTTCTTTTCTCTCTTTGCTTCCCCGTCTCCTTCTCCCCTTCTCTAATTATTTCTCATTTAATTGTGAATAAAATAAAAGAAATAATTATAGGAAATGGGCTGGGTTGATCTAATGGGTTGGGTTGCTATATAACACTCATTTGGGCCAAGCTTGTATTTAATTTAAAAGTCCATGGGCCATTTCAATGTTTAACAAATTTGTAACTCAAATTCAAAAATGCTGACGAGCTAATTTCTTTTGCTTTAAAATGAACCATATCATTAAGATGAGATGGCAAAAAATTAGGATTATGAAAAGTGATCCCAACAGTTATTAACATTTTTTATTTCCGTATCTTCTAAACTAGCCATGAAAATAAAGGTGATATCAGATGTCTAATTGCCGTGATGTATGCTGCCTCCACAAGCTTGTTGAATTACTGTATATGAAACATCTTACGCTCTCCTCAATTCTCTAAGTTTTATTTTACTTGATATACGAAAAGATGAAAAATAATTAAATTTTTATGTCCAATAGTATACATAAAGAAAAAAATTAAATACCAAGAATTGGTAAATCTTTAAAGAGATAAGAGAGTAGAAAGTAATAGTGTTTCAATAGAATTATCTAGTAATACATTTTTAGGAGTTCAAATAGCCTCACCCTAATGTTCTATAAAATTTTCAGCCAATGAATTAAAATAAAAGATGAGTTGAAGAAACTATCAAAAAATTTAGGAAATAATCATTTTTTAAATAGTATTATTGCAAATATTTCTCATGCTAAAAAGCAATTCTTTTAAGTTGGCAAGCCCATTTTTTTACAATTACGGTGTGCTTTTGTAGGCTTTAGTCCTTGCTTTATTTAAGAAAGATCAATTTAAGATTGTTGTTGTTTAACCAATAGTAGCCCAAGTGTTTGGTAATAATTTTAAAACTACTTAAAAAATAAGAGCAATATTACATCCATAACGAAATTTTACAATTATCTCCTTACAAATAGTATCGACAAAAATTCATTAAAAGAGTAAAAAAACGAATAAGAAAAATTATAAAATATTATCTAATAATTATATCTTCAATATAATTTTATCGATTGTATGAAGAGTTTGGTGTAAATAAGTTATTTGTATAGTATTATTTGAAAAAATGATCAATTATACATTGCCCAAAGCAAGTGGGGGCTTGGACGCTGCTTCTACACTTGCCAAAAAAATAAATGTACAAAATTGTCCTTATCTATTAATCTTAAATGAAGGACTTGAGACCTTTACATTATTATACAAGATAAATTTGTTGAACAATTTTCCTAAAATTATTTGTGTGAATTGTTTTGATTTATTCCAATTTAATCTCTTCGTACTTACATACATACCCATATATAATAAGCAAAGAAGGTGACTCAAGATTGACTTAAAAATTATTTTTGAAGATTTCTTTTCGTAAAGTAATAAAAAAATGAATATTGTATTTATAAGATTGATAACATGTCTATGATAAATTGTTGAAAATAGTTTATTTGTCACATAAATTATATATCTTATCTGTGTCAGTTTAAAATAAAAAAGCTAAAATTGTTATATAATAATTTATTAGGAAATTATGGGAATTTATAATATTTTCAATTAAAATTTTCTTTTAATTGTCCGTGGAGGGATAAGTGAATAATAGTTTGGAAGGCTAGTATTCAGTTTCTCAAATCTAAAAAGAGACAATTATAAATTACCTTAAAAGAAATGAACTGATAATATTAAAAAAAAAAGATAATAAACTGTGGATTTCAGTCATTTTATGCTTTCGCCCTTGATAGAGGAAATAACTACAACTAGTGAAGAGGAAAAGAGGAGAAGGTTTTTTTCTATATTGGAGGGGTGCTTTCGTAAATTCAAGTATAAAATTCTCTTAATTTCATCTTTGTGGGTATAAATAAATAAATAGAATTAGTGATAAATAAGAGGAAAATTAAAAATAAAATAAATAGAGAAAAATAATTATAATAGAATTACATAAATAGTTTTGGGAGAAAAAAAGAGCAATAATATTATTAATAATCCTTGAATCGAACTCGAAGCGAAGCCCGACCTCAAAGAACACCAAGTACCTAAAATTAATTCGGACTCTCCTTTTGACTAAATATTTCCTCTTCCTTTGTGTCTCTCGTTCGAACTCGATTGGATTCCCAAATCTTATAATCGTCTTCTCCTTCTCCATCTCCATTATATAAATCTGTTTTTTTTTTCTTCACTCGTGTGAGACTCTTACTTAGCACGTGCGATTCAAGCGGTGACTTAATCTTCTCTCCATCTTTCTTTCCTCTCTTCTCTTTTGCTTTCCCAAGCGAAATCTTCGATCATCGTCGATAACTTGATTCTTCGTGCTCGTACCTTCCGACCTCCGATCGCTGTTGCTGTCAATTGTTCTATCCCCAATTCAGGTTCGTTCAATTCTTCTTGTTTAATATACTTGACCTAAGCTAGGGTTTAACTTAATTACTTTTTTAATTATCCGAAATTAGAGTAGGATCTACTCCCCAATTTCCTAACCCTAATCAAATTAAAACCAATTACTTCCTCAATTAATGCAATTGTTCTCCTATCTTTCAATTTCAGGTTACGTAGTTGTTTGTTTCTATTTCAACCTTTAGGTACCTGGACATTTTGATTTTGTTAACTAAACTGAGAAAGGAAGGGAGAGAGAATGAGGGAACGGTGGGATGATCCTCTATGGGTGAAAACAGTTTCTATTGAACTATTCTGCAGTATAATTTGGTAGTATAAATTTCGTTTAGAGGAAACAGAAGATAGTATGCATGTACAGGCACAATTTTCAGCGGGTCAGGTTTCTAATCAAGGGGGACTGCCCCAGCAGAATGGAAACGCACTGCCTCCTAACCAAATGCAAAATTTAGTTCCTAGTGGTGGTACTAGTGCAGGTGCCGCCGCCGCCGCTGCTGCTGCTGCTGGTGTTGCTGGGGTTTCTCAACAGCATAATATGCACAATGACGCGGAGCTGCTTAGAGCGCGGGGTTTTATGCGCGACAGGATGTAAGTCAAGTTGTGCATTGACTTTGTACCTATTATTATGGTTGGTCTCATGGTTTTAGCTTCAATTATGGATAGAGCTACTAATCAGATTTTTTCTTTTCTTTTCTATTTGCACTGGCTAAGTAGAGTAATGTTTCTTTCTGCGTCCTTGTCATTTTCTGTGTGTTTATTTACAGCATCCTTGTTTTTCTCCTGATAAATTAAGAGTATTCTTGTTACATACATCTTTTGTTGCTGTTGATTTTTATTACCTGAATTTATTTTGGTAATGCTAGTATATGGCAGTTTCACTGGTATTCCTTAAGTTGGGTTGACTGGTTGAGGCCCTTGGTTCCAACCAAGAGGTCAAGGGTTTGAGTTGTTGAGGCTGCTTGGTGGGGATTAATTATTATTATCCAAGGCTTCTTGGCTTCCAAGGTTATAGGGTCTTTAAATAGTCCCTCATTTAGAATTCAGTGGATATGGGAAGGGTTTGAGGAAGTTTAAGTAAAAGGAGTAATTTTAACTTGATCAAGTTTAGGATCAATGCAGCAAACTAAAGTAAAAAAAGACCATGTATCAATGAAGTAACGATGAAAATGTATTTATTCCTATGCCGTACATCTAATATCTTTCCAGCATTCATCTATCCATATCAAGATCTTTTCTCGTAGCACATGCTATATAATATAAATGGATTTTCTGACTTCAATCATAGCTCGATTCATAGAACCATTTTTATTTTCCGGCCATCAAATCTAAGTTTGCAATATTCAACATGTAGTGATTCGTCATGATATGTGGTTCTTTCTTTAGAACATTAAGTTTATGTATGTATTACAGATTTTCATAGGTGAATCTCTGTGTGGTACCCTTTTGTTTCTAGAATTGAGTCCCATGACTGAAGTGCCAAACAGTTTACCTATCCATATAATTTTGCAGTTGTTGGATGATCATCTCCTTGAGCTTATTTGAGTTAGTAGGATTTTGATTTCCTTACATCATTAGCTTTCTGATAACATTAGAACTTGGGATGTCTTACTCGGACTGATCATTATATTATAATCCAATTTAGAAGTAAATCTGGTCTATGACAGTTAGGTGATGTTATGTAGGAGCCTCATAATCTTAACACAGAAGTTATCTGTTCTATATTTCCTATATTTAAGTTATATACCTATGTAAGGGAGTAAAAAGAATTGTTTTAATTGCCTGCCACCCATCTAAAGAAAAATTTGCTTTTTTTATTTTTTATTTTTATAGATTTTCATTGATTATAATTGATAATATAAGTAAAAAGATTAAGTTATCTGTATGATTCTTCCTACAATTAAATCTTATGTCATCGATCAGAAATACATTCTTCAGTTTTGTTTCATTTTAATTCTGCATAAACAAACTAATTGCTTCTGACAAACATAATTTAAACTTCAGACTAAAAAATTACTTTTATGACAAATGTTGTATGTTTAACAGATTTTAGTTGCGGAACACTAACGTATTTTTATTTTGCTCTTTCTAGCCTTTCAATGTTATTACAACGCAATACGCAAACACTTGACGAGACAACAAGAATGAAGTTCAGTGATATCTCAAAACGTTTGGAGGAGGGTCTATTTAAACAAGCTCTTACAAAGGTTTTTCCTTTTTCTATTTGCCTCTGACTCACGAAATATTTCTCTCTAACTGTTAGTTTTTTAATTGATGAATCTCTCCAAGTTCTTCTGGGAACAGTGTAATGTTCATGGCCTGTTATTTCGACATTCTATTGGAAGGGAAACATCGGTCTATAACTTTTCTAGTATTGTTGCTATTGCTTTACGCCAGAGCTAGTCTATTAGTTTTTGTTTTTAATATGCAATTTCTATTTAGGAGGATTATATGAATTTGGATACCTTAGAGCCTCGTTTGAGTAGTCTGATAAAGGGCAGATCTGGGAATAATCATAATCAACGACATCGGCAGTTTGTAAATTCTTCTTCTTCCATTGGTACAATGATACCAACACCTGGGATGTCGCACAGTGGGAATTCATCACTGATGGTCACGTCCTCTGTAGATAGTTCAATGAACGCTGCCAGTGGAGTTAATACTATGGCACCAACAACTGTCAACACAGGAAGCCTGTTGTCAACTGGCATACAGAGTGGTTCATTCAATAGATCTGATGGTAAATTCAGTACCTGTACTTCCTTCTTTAGCACTGATTATTATTATTATTATTATTATTATTACTACTACTACTACTACTACTACTACTACTATTATTATTATTATTATTATTATTATTATTATTGCTGCTATGCTGGTATTACAGTATGTAATTTGGCAGGAACCCTGTCTAATGGATATCAACAATCTCCTGCCAATTTTTCCATTGGTTCTGGTGGAAGCATGTCCTCAATGGGTGCCCAAAGGATTACAAGTCAAATGATTCCTACCCCTGGATTTAACAGTAATAATAACAATAACAGTAATAGTAATAGTAGTAATCAGTCTTACATGAATTTGGAACCTTCCAATAATGGGGGTGGGTTTTCAACTGTTGATTCTACAATGGTCTCACAACCACAGCAGCAAAAGCAGCATATTGGTGGTCAAAACAGCCGTATATTGCACAATCTTGGCAGTCACATGGGTAGTGGCATAAGGTCTGGCTTGCAGCATAAATCATATGGGTTCTCTAATGGGGCTCTAAATGGTGGGCTAGGGATGATTGGGAACAATTTACCGCTGGTGAATGAACCTGGAACTTCTGAGGGCTATGTAGCGGCCACCCCTTATACTAATTCTCCCAAAACTTTACAACCCTTCGATCATCAGCGACCACTAATGCAAGGTAACATCTCTCTCTTCATCTGTATTTTACCTATCTTGTTTATCAATTGATATTTATTGCATCATAGTTATCCTTGGAAACTGAGATTAATCTTCCAATAAGAGATTTCTCAACCAACAATTCGTTGTCAGGTGATGGATATGGAATGAGCAATGCTGATTCCTTTGGGTCTGGAAACTTCTATGGTGGTGCAGTGACATCTGCTGGACCAATTACAAATTCTCAGAATTTGAATTCAGTGAGCATGCAATCAATGACCATGTCCAAAACCAGCTCTCCATTGATAGCTAATCAGTCAAATTTACATAGTGCCCCACAGGCTGCACATGTAAAGGCCCCATCAATTGATCAGCCAGAGAAGATGAATTTCCATTCTCCATTGTCTACAAGGGACAATCTTCTACAATCTCATCAACATCAACAATTTCAGCAACAACCACATCAATTTCAACAACAGCAACAATTTATTCAACATCAACGCCAGCAGAAGCATCATGGTCAGCTGCAGCAGCATTTGTTGAACAATGAAGCGTATGGTCATTCTCAGGTGATGCCTGATATAGGCAGTCAAGTGAAGCGTGAACCTGGAATGGAGCAGCATAATGAAGTCATGCACACACAAGTTCCTGAGCAATTCCAGCTGCCTGACTTACAAAACCAATTTCATCTAAATTCTTCTGAAGAGCGCTCTAGGGGTGCTCAACATACATCTGTTTCATCTGCCCAGCAAGATATCTGCCCATCACTGACACAAGCCTCTCAAACTCTGCAACATATATTGCAACCACATCAGTTGAGTGCAGAACCTCATAATGGCTTTAACTGCTTTTCTGTGGGAGCACAATCAGATTCAGGTCTGCAGGGTCAATGGCATCCTCAATCACAGGATAAGACTCACATTACAGGGAACATGTCTCATGAGCAGCACATACAAGAAGAGTTTCGCCAGAGGATAGCAGGGCAAGGTGACGCTCAGCGTAATAATTTATCTTCAGAAGGATCTGTTATGGGTCAAACTGCTGGTCATAGAAGCATGCAAGAGCCACCAAGTTCAAGGGGTACCGGCTTTAGATCAAACAATGGAAACCGTGATCGGCAGTTTAGAAATCAACAAAGATGGCTTTTGTTCTTGCGCCATGCTCGTCGATGTGCAGCTCCTGAAGGGAAATGTCAGGACGTTAACTGTGTTACTGCTCAAAAATTGTGGAGACATATGGACAATTGCAATTCATCTACATGCATGTATCCTCGGTGCCATCATTCGAAAATTTTAATTCATCATCATAAGAATTGCAGGGATCCTTATTGCCCTGTTTGTGTTTTTGTGAATAACTATCTGCAGCAGCAGAAGGAACGTGCTCGTCCAAACTCTGATTCTCGTTTGTCGAGTTCACTTGGTGGAACTTGCAAACCCTATGATACTGGGGACACTTCAGTTGGAATGATTGCTAAAACTCAATCAGCTGTTGAAAGTTCCGAAGATATACAACCTTCTCTAAAACGCATGAAAATAGAACAATCTTCTCAGCCTTTTGCTCCTGAGAGCAAAAGTTCTGCATCATCAGTTTCAGCCAATACTGAGTCGCTTGTATCCCAGGATATCCAGCACCAAGATTACCAACATGGCAAGATGGGTATGCCAATTAAGTCTGAGTTTATGGACGTGAAGACTGAAGTTCCTGTAAGTTCTGGACGGGGAAGTCCTCAAGGCAATGAGATGAAGGATAATGTGGATGATATCAGCAACCATAGGCCTGACGGTGAACCTATTACAAGTGATGAGCCTACTGCTTTAGCAAATCAAGAAAATATGATAGTTGAGAAAGAGAATGATGCAGCTAAGCAAGAAAATTTAACACAGCCTACTGAAAATGCTGGAACTAAGTCTGGAAAGCCAAAAATAAAGGGGGTGTCATTGACTGAACTGTTCACTCCAGAGCAAGTCAGAGAGCACATAATAGGCCTCAGGCAGTGGGTTGGCCAGGTTTGTAGATGAATCTTCTTAGGACAAGTAATATCTTAACATTGAGTTATATATTATATGGAAACTACTTTGCATTTTGCTAGGAAAAATTAAGTGAATTGATAAAGGTGTCCATATAAGGGGTAATGAGAGAAGTAATTTTTATTTATTTATTTATTTATTATGATAGGGTAGAAAAGTATTTTATTAGATGTTACCTTTACTAGGCATCAAGCTATCACCTTTGCTATATTCTTAATAGCATCTTCTACTTTTTATTTTTATATTCTTAAAGAAATGCATACCTGTAGAAGTAAAATTGTGAATTTTCTCTTTTCTTTATTCAACTAAACTGGGGAGCAAAGGATACTTTTTTGCTTGAGAGTTGTTGTCAAGAGGTCTTCACTGTTGTCTATATTCTCTAGATGGCCATATACTCCAAAAGTTCATCTACATGTCTGTGTAGCACTTCGTCCTTGAAAGGCTTTTTATCATTTGCGTGGATACCTGGTCCACTTTTTGTAATTTCTCTTCTTCAGTAATATATATCTTTTGTTTCTTAAAAAAAAAAGGAAAATTAAAAAAAAAAAAGTCTTCTCGTTGCTGATAGCCTTGTGATATACATACGTATTTTTTTTTAAACCTTAAAATAGAGATAATTATACTAGTATTTTGCTGTGTAACTTACTTTTATATTATTTCTATAAAAGTGCATTTATATTTTAGACAAGTTAATCCCACAGCTTAAAATGTCCCTGTCTGATGATGATGAAGCATATGTTCTTTTTGAGTCCTCGTTCATTGGTGGTCTGCATTATGAGCTGATAAGTTCGTATCTTTTTTTCAGAGCAAAGCAAAGGCTGAAAAGAATCAAGCAATGGAGCATTCCATGAGTGAGAATTCTTGTCAGCTGTGTGCAGTTGAGAAGCTTACGTTTGAACCACCACCCATATATTGCACACCATGTGGTGCTCGTATTAAGCGAAATGCGATGTACTATACCATGGGAGCTGGTGATACACGGCATTATTTCTGTATTCCATGCTATAATGAGGCTCGGGGAGACACCATTGTTGTTGATGGGACACCTGTTCCAAAGGCAAGGCTGGAGAAGAAGAAAAATGACGAGGAGACTGAAGAATGGGTGATTTATATCTTTCTTAATTTTTATCTGATCTTTATGTTGCCTGATGGTTTAAACAGTCACTCTAATTTATTTTGCTTTCAATGATCATGTGCAGTGGGTTCAATGTGACAAGTGTGAGGCTTGGCAACATCAAATTTGTGCTCTATTTAATGGTCGAAGGAATGATGGTGGGCAGGCTGAATATACTTGCCCTAATTGCTACATAGCAGAGGTTGAAAGGGGAGAGCGTAAACCTTTACCACAGAGTGCTGTTCTGGGGGCCAAAGATTTGCCAAGAACAATTCTTAGTGACCACATAGAGCAGCGCTTGTTTAGGAGATTGAAGCAGGAGAGACAAGAGAGGGCAAGGGCTCAAGGAAAATCATACGATGAGGTGATTGGTTTTTCTGCTGTCTTGTCTGATATTTTGCTGATGAAAGCTGATTACTTGGGGTTTCGCGTTGATGCTTGCAGAAATTCATTTAACTGTTAAACTGGGCCAATACCTTCTTTTAACAATGAAATTTGTCTCAGAAGTTGTATTATTTCTGATCTATGTAATGTGACCATTGGAGTCCATATTCTAATTAACAGTAACCCAAGGGTCAGGCTCAATTGTTAGAGGCCCCTAGCCCCATCATTAAGGTCACGGATTCAAATCCCCTTAGGGCCACCCACTTGGACAGATGTATGTCTCATATATTTCCCGGTTACCAAGCTGGTAAATTGTGGACATAACCCTCGATTTAAAAACTTGATGGACAAGGAAAGGCTGGGTGATTTCTGGGTTGTTAAAAAAATAAAATAAAATAAAGTTACACTGTATTAATTTAGGGGAGTCAAAAGGACTATTTTGAACCAGTTGCTTAGTTTTTTCACTTGTAGTTACGGTCCTGGAATTTATTTATTTTTGGTATGCACGCATGGTTTTTTTTTAATATATATATGGAGTTTTAGTATTTATTTCTTTAATTATTGTTTCCAGATTCCTGGCGCAGAAGCCCTTGTAATTCGGGTTGTTTCATCTGTTGACAAAAAGTTGGAAGTAAAGCAGAGATTTCTTGAAATTTTTCAGGAAGAGAATTATCCAACAGAATTCCCATATAAGTCCAAAGTATAAACTCTGAACTTGATAAATTCTGTTATTTTGACAAGCTGCTATATGGTGCTGAAGTGATGTGTAACAACTTTTGAACTTTCAACTAACAATTATTTGTTTCAGGTAATTTTGTTGTTTCAGAAGATTGAAGGTGTAGAAGTATGCCTATTTGGCATGTATGTTCAAGAATTTGGATCAGAATGCCAATTTCCAAATCAGCGTCGTGTTTATCTATCATATTTGGATTCTGTGAAGTATTTCAGGCCTGAGATTAAAGCAGTTACTGGAGAGGCTCTTCGTACATTTGTTTACCATGAAATTCTGGTAAGTTCAAAATTGTCATCGATCTATTTGTTTAATGTGAAATCAATGAGGATTTTGATTTTTGAATTGGAAGTATTAGTTTCATTCCTTGATTATCTTCCAGATTGGATACCTTGAATATTGCAAGCTACGTGGTTTTACGAGCTGTTATATATGGGCCTGTCCTCCCCTTAAGGGTGAAGATTATATTTTATACTGTCATCCTGAAATTCAGAAAACCCCAAAATCTGATAAACTGCGAGAATGGTGAGCAAACCTCACGAAAACTTTTGTGAGTTCTTTGCTAAATTATTTGTACTTTCCTCTTACTCTTTGCATGTTTTCATACCTTTCATCAGGTATTTATCAATGTTAAGAAAAGCTGCCAGGGAAAACATTGTGGTTGATCTGACTAATTTATATGATCACTTCTTTGTATCCACCGGTGAATGTAAAGCCAAGGTAACAGCAGCTAGGCTGCCATATTTTGATGGTGACTATTGGCCTGGTGCTGCAGAGGATCTTATCTATCAGATTCGTCAAGAAGAAGATGGCAAAAAACAAAATAAGAAAGGAATAACAAAAAAAACTATCACAAAAAGGGCTTTAAAGGCATCTGGTCAAACTGATCTCTCTGGTAACGCATCAAAGGATCTGCTACTAATGCATAAAGTAATTTTTATCGTCCTGATCTTTTTATTTGTTTATGCTTTTATGGAAGATAGATGACTGATTATAATTTTTTTTTCTTGGAATTTCTTCACAATTAGAAATTGTAATCTTTTTATTGCTGGGTAATTATTTTCTTTTTCTTATTTTTTGTTTTTTCATTTGTTCCAATTCTTTTCCAGCTTGGTGAGACCATTTGCCCAATGAAGGAAGATTTTATCATGGTTCATTTGCAGCATGCTTGCACTCACTGTTGTATTCTAATGGTATCTGGGAATCGCCATGTGTGTAGACAGTGTAAAACTTTTCAGCTTTGTGATAAGTAAGTTTCTGCGCTTTTTTATTTTTTATTTTTATTTTTTGCATTATTGTTGTTAACCAGCTAAATGTTATGTTATTCTTGTTTGAACTTTAAATGTGATGAATGAAAATCTGCAGAGATAGGTTGAGAGTTGACTCTATTTATTTAAGTTGTCAAAACAATGTGTTGACTTTTGAGGAACATCTTTTAATTGCTTTAGCCTCGGGTAATAATTTGGTGATTGTAGAGATTTTGTGTTGTCCTTTTCTTGAGCAGCTAATGTCCTTGAAGTAAGACATTGGCTTTTTGAGAAAACTGCGGGGGAGGATGATTATGAGTTGGATCTGTACCCAGTGAAAATCTGAAAGTAGGCTTTCTATTTCTTTGGCCAAGGGTTAACATCTTGGTCAAGAGTGAAAATCATCGCCTGTAAGATCATTGTAGAGATTTGTGGAAGAATTACTTTTGGACAATTGTTATGTTGGGCATCTCGGTCATGGAGGGGCGCTTTGCACTTGTCCGATGGACTTGAACCACAGTTATTAAAGAAAAATGTTGGGGAATCTTGAGTCCCAGGAATTAGTTTGCATCTGCCTAGCAACACCATATGTACAGTTGAATTTTTGTGACATGATGATTCTTGGGGTAGAACTGCAGTTATTCCTATGAGGTTTTGCTGTTAATGCTTTCTACCTTTATAGGTGTTTTGAAGCAGAAAAGAAACGTGAAGATAGAGAGAGACATCCCATCAATTTGAGGGAAGTACATCCACTCGAGGAAGTAAGTCTACAAATAATGAACTCCTAGTTCTGGATTTTATTTGAATGCAGTTTTCAAAAACAATTTTACTTTTTTTTTTTTAATAACTTTTTTTGTGAAACTGTTTAGGTTCCAATTGTTGATGTACCTGCCGATACAAAAGATAAGGATGAGATTCTGGAGAGTGAATTCTTTGACACCAGACAGGCATTTTTGAGTCTATGTCAAGGAAACCATTATCAGTATGATACCTTGAGGCGGGCTAAACATTCATCAATGATGGTTCTTTATCATCTTCATAATCCAACTGCCCCTGCATTTGTGACAACATGCAATATATGCCATCTCGATATAGAAACTGGTCAAGGTTGGCGCTGTGAAGTTTGCCCAGATTATGATGTATGTAATGCTTGTTATCAGAAAGATGGTGGTATTGATCATCCTCATAAATTGACAAATCATCCATCAACTGCTGATCGTGATGCACAGAATAAAGAAGCCAGACAACTACGGGTCTTGCAGGTGCTGTATCCTAGTCTTTTATTTATTATGACTTCCTTTTTTGCATTTTTTTAAAAATAATTATTTAAATGGCTCGTCCCTTCCCATTTTTCCAGTACAAATATGAAAAACATTTCATTGAAAAGTAAATGATTAGTATCTTTCTACATTGGTTCTAACAATAATTGTTGTTTCACATTGCAGCTTAGAAAAATGCTTGATCTTCTGGTGCATGCATCCCAATGTCGTTCACCACATTGCCAATACCCTAATTGCCGTAAGGTGAAGGGGCTTTTCCGGCATGGTATACAATGCAAAACCCGTGCATCTGGAGGTTGTGTTCTTTGTAAGAAAATGTGGTATCTCCTGCAACTTCATGCCCGAGCATGCAAAGAATCTGAATGCCACGTTCCACGCTGCAGGTTTATGCATCGGTTTTATCTTAATAATGTAGAGCTTCTGAAATGTTTTCTTCCCCATTAACGCATATTTTTGTTGATTTGTTCAGAGATCTTAAAGAGCATTTGAGGAGGCTACAGCAGCAGTCTGATTCCCGGCGAAGGGCTGCTGTGATGGAGATGATGAGGCAAAGAGCTGCAGAAGTCGCTGGCAATTCTGGGTGACATGAATGGTACATGTAAATATGTGATTTTGGTGAGAAATTACCAGATAGTGAGGGAGGTGGAGGGTAGTTTTGCTACACTGCTGTCTATGCAGTGACAGAAAGCGGCAGGACTAGACGGTCAGAAGGGTACACGCATGTAAAATACAGCAGAATGGTTATGATCACCAGATAGGGAACAATCATTTGATCCATACAACACGACTCAATTTCCCTGGGAAGAAGGCAAGTTAAATTAATCGTCTAGAGCCGCCCTCTCGTCGACAGCCACTAACTAAGACATCAGAGTAAGGAGTACTGATTTGTGTTGCTGATTTATGTTGGTCGGTGGCCAGATTTGGTGATTCTTTGATTTTATCTTATTGTATTGTCCAATGCCATTATTGAATGGCGAGTGTACTATAATTGTTCTAATCCGTCTTAAAGTGTTTTCTTACAAAGAAATGTGGGAGGGAGGATAGTTTCAAATCCCTTTTCTTGGTCTACTTTTCCTTTCCAGACATTGATGCGGCCCCATCCCTGGCCTCGGCCTTTTTGTAGAATGTCTTTCTGTTTAAAGATGGAAAAAAAAATTAAAAAAAAAAAGAAGGTACCATCTCAGAACAGCTGCATATAATTTTATTGGTACTTCGATGTTCTTTGATTCGTGATTGTTGACACCAACTTTTCAGGAAGATTGTTCTTTTTTTTTTTTTCTTTGCTACAAATAATTTTTATATTTACGAAAGGGGGTAAATTACGCGAAGTTTATGATTGATCACGCAATATTATGGTTTTCGAGTCATTACTCGAAAATCTGAGTTATGATTTTGAGTCAATAGCTACCTCGTAAGGAAAATATATAGAAGAGAAAATTAAAAAAAGATAAAGAAATTATTGCGCGCCGGAGCATGGTGGACAAGTCTTGGAGCTGATGAGGATGACACGTGTCAAAGAAATAGTGGGAACTGAATTCACAACGTGGCGCGTCTCATGGCTTTTGTTTCCTTGGTAATCTGAGAACCGTAAATCACATTACATTCATTCTGTGGTCTATATTTTTTCGTTCTGAAAAACCAGAATTGTTAATTAATTCACCCTATCGTCTCATGCTGATTGTATAAGTTAAAAAGCTGTTTTTTGAAAACTAATCAACCATACCAACAAGAAGAAGATGACTGCTGCAGCTGCCACGACTGTAACCCCAACTTCTAAACTGAGCAATGCATACTCGCGCTCTTATCATTATTTCCATGGCAGAAGCGCACAATGGTGTACTTGTGGTGGCCAAATCAAAGCTTCCTCCGGAAATAATACCGAAAAAGGTAACAAAAGAAGCAAAAACAACAAGAAGGCTAAGACCATCCCTGATCCTGTAACTGAAAATAAGTTAACAAAACAAGAACAACAACAACAAGTGTCCATAACTTTGGATGATGTGAATCCAGTTGGGTTGGGAAGGAAATCTCGGCAGATATTCGATGAAGTCTGGAGGAAGTTCTCGGGGTTGGGACAGATATCGAGAACTACTCGAGCTGATGACGAGTCTTTGGATGCGCTTTTGATAAGGGAAGGCCCCATGTGTGAATTTGCTACTCCTGGCGCTCAGAATACTACTGTTCTTGTGGTTGGTGCCACTAGTCGTATTGGCAGAATCGTTGTGAGGAAGCTTATGCTCCGAGGTTATACTGTCAAGGTCTGTCTTTTCTTTTCTATTGTCATGTAATGCTTTTCATTCAATATATTATGTAGTCCAGGTGAAAACAAAAACATTTCTTTCTCGCTTTGCTGGTAGAAAGCATTAGCCTGAGCAGTATTTCACTTAAACAATTCAGTGTCCACAGAAACAAGTCTAAAAGTTGCAATACATTTTGATTACCAGGTAAAAATTACGCATTCATAAATTTGAAAATATTAAGTGTCAGTGGAACAGCTATAGATGCTCCTAGAATTCGCCAATTATGTGGAGATTGTATAGGAATTAATTGCTATTGACGCTGCTTTTATTCCTAGGCTTTGGTAAGGAAAGCAGATCAGGAAGTGGTGGAAATGCTTCCAAGGTCTGTGGAGATAGTGATAGGTGATGTGGGGGATCCTTCCACTCTTACTGCTGCTGTGGAAAATTGCAACAAAATTATATATTGTGCTACAGCTCGTTCTGCCATTACAGGAGATCTGTATAGAGTTGATCACCAAGGAGTTTACAACCTTGCTAAAGCATTTCAGGTTTGCCCTCGTCTCTTCTTGAATCATCTTTTTTGCTCATCATTAAATGTTGGCACGTTGTTTGGACACTGGATGTGTGCCTCCACCAACAGGTACTTCCATGATTGAACAATTCTTGAATGTGAATTATAGGGTCGTGAACATCTCAGGGGATATAGGTTATCAACAGGTGTTTCAATTTTGACTTTTTTCAATTTTAGTTGTTTATTGTCAATTCAGTATGTTATATTCGTAGTATTATTGAATTTTATGTAAAATATATATATATAATATAATTATTCCTGATGAATTCTTCAAATTGCTTTAAGAACTCTGATTTTTGTTCTAATTGCAGGACTATAATAATAAATTAGCACAACTAAGGGCAGGAAAAAGCAGCAAAAGCAAGCTTCTGCTTGCAAAGTTCAAATCTGAAGATTCATTGAAGGGTTGGGAAGTTCGTCAAGGAACTTACTTTCAGGATGTGGTAGCTTTTAAGTATGATGCAGGAATGGATGCCAAACTTGAGTTCACTGATACTGGAGATGCTGTTTTTTCAGGTAAACTTGATGGACTTTGGAGAGCTCCATAATTCATGCCCTGTTGGAGCAAATTAAATTTGGAGACACAAACACAAGTCAATATATTTTTAAACTTGTACTAAAAATATAATTGCACAGGAAAGGAAAGAAAAAGATAATAATAATCAACAAATTTGCTGTCTATAATCCTCTTTGTTGTATTTTAACTGTAGGATATGTTTACGCCAGAGGAGGATATGTCGAACTGTCGAAAAAGCTATCACTTCCTTTGGGTTGCACTCTTGACAGGTACAAGTATATGTGCTATTAATGACCCCCAGCCAATCACTAGTCTCTTCTTATTTAATGATTGTTGCTATGGTTACTCATTGTAACCATTGCATATATTCTCATACCTCCATGATCAAGAATTATTTGATCCTTGCATTATTAGTGGCAATACGCATTCAATTGAGGCTGTCTACTGTTGATTTCTTGTTACACTTTTTTGTTGATCACACTACAAATGCTTACTAAATATCCAAAATAATATTTTCCCCTGTTAGGTATGAAGGTTTAGTTCTCTCTGTTGGTGGGAATGGGAGATCTTATGTTCTGATACTTGAAGCCGGTCCTTCAGCGGATACAACTCAAAGCAAATTGTATTTTGCAAGATTTAGCACGAAAGTAGGATTTTGTAGGGTAAGGATCACTTATTTCTTTGTTGCATTTTATTTTGATCTTCCGGTTTAACATCTGAGACTAGCCTCTGCAGAGTGTCCATAATTTCACCCGACTGTGAATGGCAGGTCAGGGTGCCATTTTCATCCTTCCGCCCTGTGAAGCCAGATGATCCGCCTTTGGATCCATTCCTTGTACATACAATGACTATAAGATTTGAGCCCAGAAGACAGGTTTATCCTTCTCTGATGATTTCCTGAAATAAATGTGATTATCTTTTGTTGCCTATTTTGTCTCCTAACTTGTTAACTTCTTGAAATGGCAGATGCATCACCAGCAGAGTTGATGCAATGCTTAATGGACATTGTGTTACCTTATTGGCATGCATTATATGTGTTATATTGTTGTTAGTCTGTTATAGCACTATTCTTCATGAAAATTATCAAAAGTGGCCTTCCAGCTCCTTTACCTGTTTCTTCCAATATATCTGTCTTTGAAGCCTACAACCATTCTTCATGCAAATAATCAAAGAGGGCCTTCACATTGACTACTTCTTCCTATAATCCTCTTCTTTGAAGTCTGTCATAGGACCATTTTCCTGCGCTTAATATAAGATTTTGCTGATGATACCGTAGTCTTCAATCCTCTGGCTAAGGATATTCCTGAACTCTTAATCTATATCCATTCCATTAGATGCACTTTTTCTTGGTGTTTTAATTTGTTGGGTTCTTAATACTAGGTCATACTGACTTGGAAATTTTTTTTTCTCTGTTTTTCTACAATGTGGTCACTAAAGTGTTATTTTATTAAATACCAAATTCGTAAGGAAACAAAGCTGGCCTTGCAGGCCACATGAAGAGCACTATGCACATGGAAAGAACACAACTGTATCATAAACCAAACACTTGCCCAAAAATATGTGTATCCAACACCAAAAGCTACTTAACGTAACAAATAGGCATCCTGTAGCATAATTGCTACAGGTGACCTTTAAATGCTGTAGGGGGCTGATTTCATGTTGCAAAGAAGAACAAGATAATCCTTAATTGGCCATAGCATAAGCTACCTATACCCTTTACTGAAAATGTGCATGCATTTGAAGTGAATATGCTTTTACTTTTTAAGACAATTAAACATTTATTTGTCAATTGCCAAATATAGTATAGCAAATTAGATTTTATGATGTACTTCTTTTTATCTTTTTGCTGTTTCTATCTTTGTTGGTTCCGTTGAGCTTTGATTCTACAACAGTGAGGGTATCATCACCCAGGATTACTTAAATTCATTTAGATTTTATCATAGCTTGTTGATTTTCTAAAATAGTTAACTAGTCATTAAATTCCTTCCTTTTACAACCAATGTTTTTCTATCCGTGGAACTTCTAATATATAATTGAGCAGCAATATTACATGTTTTTATTTTCTTTTCCAGCTATTCTGATTCTACTTCTTATTTTTGCTTCAGAGACCTGTTGAAGGACCTTCTGGAACAAAGCAAGACCTTCGAAGCTTTAAGCTTATATTGGAGTATGTAAAAGCCTTGCCTGTAAGTGGTTTAACATTCATTCCTGAGCAAACTTCAGTTTTGGTTCTAGAGTTTTCTATTTGTCCTATGAAAATATAAAAGGTTGATTAATAGTTGCCGTAAGAACATATGAGATAGATTTTTGCTTATTTATAATCCCTTTCTTGTGGTTCTATTTTCCACAACTTGATATGGATGCATGACCAGAAAGAATAAATAAATAAGAGAGAGAGAGAGAGAGAGAGAGATTACAAGTGAAAGAGAGAGGGTCAAAATAGGATAAATTAGATAGAGGAAAAGGAAACAGAAAAGAGTGAACATAGGGATAGTAAACTTAATGTTTAGTAATTCTTAAAGTTAATAAAGTTCTTCTATAAGAATACGTCAAGGTCCAGAAATGTAATTCAATTAAAATAAAAGCCTTCTCAGGCAAGTATTTCCAAATGAAGTAATTCTTAAAAGAGTAAATACCACCCAAAAAAACTTTTGGTCCTTGTTTATCATACGTCCTTCAGCCGAAAAGAACTCAACTTCAGCCATCAAATCATTGGTTATGCTCCGTCAAAGATGGGTTATGATGGCAAAATTCCAAGAGAATCAAAATCAGAGTTGGATCACACTAGTAGACTAAAATACACCAAATTTGATCCTGTGCAAATGCCATTAACCGTTCAATTCAGACATTTATTCACTTTCAGGTGCATATGCAGTTGATCCAAGTCTACAGTTAACCTCAATAGTGCATGTAAGAGGTAAAGAGGTGTGCATGTAATCTAAACGCAAGATTTGATGTGGGACTGGAAAGAGAAAAGGATGAGAGAGTTAGAGAGAAAGAAAAAGGAGAAAAAAGAAAGAGATACAAAAAGGAGCGGAAGTTAGTGAAATATAAGAACATAATAGGAATCAGAGAAAAAGGGAAAAATAAATAGGAAAAAGAGAAAGTTGATAGGAGATAGAAAGAGCTACTCAAAGAATACATCAAAGCTTACCAATATATGTTATATAGCTAAATACGATATTTTGGGCTCCTACCTATCAGCTTTTTGCTTTTTTTGGGGGCATGTAATTACTTAAGATGGTTTCCAAGAGTATGAATTCCCCACATTCCATGTATCCGAATCTATATTGATGTCAACCTATTCTGTTTGTAAAAAGTTCTGGTTCATGATACATGTAAAAATAGCCTTTTCTTTTTGTATATGGAAGAAAACTAAAGCAAGTCAACTTATATAATTTCTGAAAGGAACAGATTTTGGGCCTTGGTCCAGGTGATGAAGGGGTGAGATGGGACTGGAGATGTTGTGGATCTTAAGTTATAAGGTTTTCCTGGAAATATAGGAAGAGAAATTGCCAATCACAGGAGTTCTTTTTATGGAATACATATTCTGAGCATGTAAAATCGTGATGCGAGTTTTTCTGACACGTAGAAAGTTGGTTCTGGCTGTTTTCTGTATGGACCACATGTGATATGTTTGAATGGTATATGAGAACTTTAATAAAACTGTTTTCAACAGTGTGAAAAACTGTGAATAAGATAGAAGGAATTAACTGTGCAACTATTTATCATATAAGCTCTAAACATGCTTCAACTTGTTCTGTGTCCGCTAATCTGTGGACACACAAGTGTTAACTCTAGGTGCTTAGCCTTTGACAAAATGTTCTGACGGGTGTTCTGCAGACCGGGCAAGAAACAGATTTTGTCTTAGTATCCTGTACAGGATTAGGAGTAGAACCTAGCAGAAGGGAGCAGGTTCTTAAGGCCAAGAGGGTCAGTACCATCTCTGCTTTCATTCCTTTAACAGTGTGCAAAGTTGATTTTCAATTTTGCTTTTTCACAGTCAAGTAATATTTATGTCGTTGAATTTTCTTTAGGCTGGGGAAGATTCATTGAGAAGATCGGGCCTTGGGTACACAATCATTCGCCCTGGTCCCCTGAAGGTAAAGATTTTATGCCTAAATGTTGTTTATGACTTGATATGAGAAGCCTTTGCTGACAAAGGTTTTACACATTTTTGTTTGCGTGCTTCACAAATTTGACCTATCGCATGGAATGGAAGATTGAAAGCCTATTATGGATCAATCTTGTTGAGCACTGAAGAATGTTGAAAGCAAGTTTAGGGAAGGCTGCATTGCCTCTGATCTTGAAGCAAGCATGCAAACAACCTGTTAAATCACTTTTACAATAGGAGCCTCAACTACAGTTGCTGCCTCATGAACTTCATGAACACAAGAACTATATGATACTTTGGATCGGTTCATGGAATAGAAAACTTTAACCTCACCAGAGCCTGTTGACCCCAACAAGAACTGGAACTAACATTTTTAATTTTCATTACAGGAGACAGTTTTTTATTGCTTACACCTTTTAGCCTAAATTAGAAAATTCATACAGACGTGCATACATACATATACATATACATACATACATACATACATACATACATATATATATATATATATATATATATATATGAAGTAACCATCTTCTTCGAGCTGATTACTTGTTTATTTAAATTACCAAAGAGAAGATGATAAAAGATCGATCCTTGCAGGAGGAACCTGGTGGCCAACGGGCTCTCATATTTGATCAAGGAAACAGGATTACTCAGGTGAGAACAATTGGTTGTTCTAACTACTAGGGGCTTACACTGTGACACAAATCCAATCTTAGCATTTATCTTATGCTCCATTCAGGGAATCAGCTGTGCGGATGTGGCTGATATATGTGTGAAGGCGTTGCATGATTCAACAGCAAGAAATAAAAGCTTTGATGTGAGTTACAATCTATTTGGTTTTCAGTGCAGATATAAATGAAGACAAACTAAGAGATACTGAATTACGTGCAGGTATGTTATGAGCATGTTGCTGATCAAGGAAGGGAGCTCTATGAACTGGTAAACACTATTAGATATTGATCAATATATATATTTCCTCTAGTCTAGGCTTGGAAATTATTTCGACTAATTTTGTCTCATGTAAATGTTCTTTAGGTTGCACATTTGCCTGACAAAGCTAACAATTATTTGACTCCAGCACTGTCTGTCCTAGAGAAGAACACTTGATCATTTCATTGTTTGATAGATATTTCCTCATCTGGAGGTATACTGTAAAGTTACCAACAGAACAAAAGATTTCTTTGGTTTTTTTTTTTTTTGGTAATATATATGTGCAACCTCTATATATATATAAACCTGTTTACATGTTTAATGTGAATTTGAATGCAGATAGTTATAGGAAATATATGATGTTGGTGTATAAAAGTTTACGGAAAGAAGCTGTGTGTAATAATATATGATCTTGCACAATCGGAAGAATCCAAATCAAAACAGGGGGTATAAACAGAAATTCTTCGGAATATTCTAATTGGGCGCACAAACTAATAACGAACTCATATTGATAACCTCTACTCATGTCCTAGCTCGTCTGGGAGCTAGATAACCTCTACTAGTACTCCTAATACCGGGCCGCGAAGCTTATTTCAACAAATATATCGGCTAGACTTGTCAGAGAAGGTGAAGACTATTAACTGTCTATCAATTTCCCAACAAAAATACTTGTCTGTATAGAGACATCCATCGAGGTTTAACGAAGAATGAAAATATTGGAAGAAAGCTGCTCTAGCTTTTTGGCATGGAAATATGTACCGCACGATGTCTAAAATAAGAATATTGATTGTCAAGTAATTTGTTAAGAGGAAGGAAAAAGTTTATTGTTTGTGAATAATTTGGTTGAGAATTATTGTGCATTTGGGGAAGAGAAAAAGCTCTTGTTTTATAGAACTTTGGTTAGAAAGGAGTCGGCAGATTTTTTATGATCATTCGAAAGATGATGTGTTCTTTCGATGGGACATTGTTCAATTTTGGACATCCCTGTGGATTATCGTGTCTTCTGAATTTCGGAAAATTTCACCTTTCTTTATTTATCATAACTGGGAAACTTCCATCTTTTGAGATTTTTCTTCCCTGTTTTGGTTGGGTTGGTTAAGGCTATATTGGGATTGTCTCAAGGCTGCTTTTGATTGGTTTAATTGGGTTCTTGGTGATTCTGAGATGTCTCTTGTTTTAATTCAATGTTTTGTTCCTCATTAAAAAAAAAAAATATGAATACTGGATCGTCTTGTCTTGTGGTTTCGCATTATAATTTCGCTGGGTTGATGGGAATAGTAAGGGTTGTAAGTGTGGTCTGGAAGTAAATAAATCAAACGCTACGGGTAGGAGCGGAGGATTAATTAAGAATCTGAATTCTAAAGATGCACCAATTTGTTGTCCTCAACATTCGTGAAGGCCTTCGCCTGCTATATTTATAGCCATCTATATTTGACACGTGGAGAACAACGATGATATGATGACAAATAGCTGGCAAGGAGAAAGTAGAGTAGCATCTCCTGTCTTGGCTAATGAGTAAGAGATAAGAACGCAGTAGAGTGTTTTGTTGTGGTTGAAAATGAAGGTCCAAAACTGATTCTTGAGAGACCTCCGTCACCCAATAATGTTAATTCCTGTCTCAACGCCTGTTCCTTTTCACAGATATAATCTTAATCTTGCTTCCCCAAACACCGATAAATATTATTGTACTAGCAAACATCTTCGTCCTACTCGTTGCAGTTTAGCAACTACAACCACTGCTGTGACTGGGTTGTTTGCAGCCGCTATTGTGATAGCCTCAGCAACTGGAAGTGAGACAGTCCAAGAACCACCGGAGACACTTTCTAATATACCCCAGGAGCTTTCTGGCAAGTGTGCAGTGGCAAAGGATTGTGCAAAGTCTAGGATTCAAAGACCCAAGACTAGGAAAGCCGAAGTATGCACTATCAAATGTGTCACCACTTGCATCAGGGGAGGAGAAGGATCACCTGGTGAAGGTCCTTTCAATGTCAGAAGGTATCTTATTTATTATTCTTATTTCACCAATTGCTCAACTTCTTTTAGCTGATTATATTGTTACTGACAAATACAATTTTGTTCCCTAAATCATTTAATTCTAATTCTATTCCATCCATCTACTCCGTAAAATTTATCATCTTCTTCTTTCCTAAGAGATATTCAGTTCAAGTTCATGTCACAGCGCAGGCTCAGTTCTGTCATATATAATACACTAGCATACATCTACCCAACTCCTTATCTAGAGAATTTTATGAATTTGCCTGTCCAACACACACACACACATATATACACGTTAGTGGAAATATATTAAGTTCAACATTACTCCTCTCCTATGATTATTTATGTGTAATATCTTACTTTGAAGACTTTATGCTTTTGCAGGCCTTTAGTAGTTTTCAAGGAAGGGTTTCGAAGCCGTCGATATTGGTAAATATTAATGTCTTTACCTTGTAATATGTAGACGCTTCTAACATAAAGGAATAGCCACTTATATACGCTGTTGGTAAATGATACAGACACTAAAGGCAGATAGATATTAGGTAAATACTAGCAAACAATGAAAATAGTCTATCTAGAATATGCTCCAAAGGCAACCTCCACAGGAAATGGTCTGATAAAATGCTCATGACATCTACAAATTATAAATGTGATCACTTGCTTACTTATTTCATTTGTACCGCTCGTGCAGTTTGGTGGAGTGTTCGGATATATGTAATTTGATTGGAGATGGAGATGACGGACCTTGAGTTGTGTATATATGATTTTTTATATCAAAATTCAGATGTTGTTGCATATATAATATAATCAGCATAAACTTGTTTTTGCAGCTCCTAAGGTAATAACTATCAAGAAACTCTAAATACACTTCTGGATTATGTGCCACAAATCAAGCACAAATTTGTGCCTATGCCAAAATATCCTTGCCATGCCTATAAGTTACAATGGCGTGGCCATGCTGATGCATGCATTTAAAGCGCTGCAGCTTTTGACAATTAAATTTAAGCTTCGACCTATTCTACAGTCTCCATGGGCTTGTATATATAAATACACACACACGCCCACAATCAATTTTCTCCTTGAAGAATTCCCTTCAACTATTCATTCATGCCAATGGTAGGATCCCTCCGTTACGAAAAGTTAGATGTTATCAAAGCAATATTCGACATATATTACTAAAAAATATATTTTTTGATCTTCTTGTACACCTTCGAATAGTTTTTTTTGGCTGATCTCCGCGCAGTCGTGAGAACATGATGGGGGCTGACGCCTGCCACTGCCGCCCAAAAGGTTGATCTAGCTGGAAATCGCCGGATCTCATCGAATTTTTCTCAGCAAAACACACGTAAGAAAAAAAAAACTCTTGGGCTTTCTTGATTCTAAATAGCTGGGATAAATTCTATGTGCATCTATCTATGAGATCGAGAATAAACGCTAGAACTACTGGTCTTAGAACCAGAAAAAATACGATCCTCCGATCGCAATTTCGAATATGGAATTAATTTGAGATTAATTTACTCTTTCAAATTAAACATGTTTCAACATTGCGACCGCTACAGTTAATGTATATATTCTCCACATATCCTCATATTGATCACTCAATTCAAATATGCAATGTTTTTATTATTGTTCATACAAACTAAAACACATTGGACCGGACGGCAACAAACAGAGTAATTTATTGGGGTTCTCTATGTATATAATTCTAAAGCCTTGATTGTGGGTTGTCACTAGATGTAGATGGCCGATTAATTTCCTCTGTTCCCTCTTCTCCATTGGCCTCCTCCTCTGCATCATCTACAAACTGCATGCTCAAATAAATTAATACTGTTATGTTATATATCCATCGAACCATTCCAAACCAGAACACTAATTACAAATTATGCTTGCAAGTAATGTTGCACACAAATTAATTAATTAAATACCTTTCTTGTGACGGTGGGGGAGAGGCTAGGGAGAAAGTCAGCAAGATGAGTCTTGATGCGAAGTAAGGCATCCCTGGTAAGCCCTTGAGCAGCAACAGTGACATCTCTTATCACACTCTCCAAGAAGTGGCGAGCATTCTCCAACGCATCAGCTGGAACAGCAGCAGCAGCCAGCTTCTCCATCACTCCCTCCTTTATCGATCCCAAATTCCTCTGGATCATCATATTCTCTTGATTGAGTTTAATTGCATAAGCAGGAGAGTATAGCTCTCCTTGTCCCACTCCAACTTTGGCAATATCATCTTTGGTTGCGGTGGTACTAGTAGAAGTACTGGTGGTCGTCACTTCATCTTTGGCACCCATTTATTTATATATGGTAGGGGAGAGTTTTGGTTGATGGATAAAGATTTCTATTTGTCTTCTATGGTTCCTCTGCTAAATGACCTCCACCACTTAATATATATGGCCAGAGGCCCAGAGCCCTTGTGCTTGCTTGGTTTTGTTAGTGTTGGCAACTCTCTCCGACGCGTGTTTCATATATCTTACGTGGTTTTCGCTTCTTTCGACGCATGTTAGCCTCATGTGCGATCTAATGCAATTTTAGATTACACTTGTACCTCGAATACGTATATCATATTACCTTCCCGATTTTATCACCCAAAAGCCAATTCACAATATCTTTTTTAATCAGTAAAGGTAGAGAAGATTGAACCTCAAGTTGGACTAGGTTAGTAGTCGACTCTCATCTCTATTACTCAGACAGTGGTCCAATAAACACATCAGTACTACTGGATCAACACAGCTTCATGGGACAAAAGGGAGACGAGTACTTACAAAGGCACTTTGATGCCAAAGTCATGTGCCAAATTTTGTAAGAATAATCAAAGGTTAGATAATCATAATAGAACTGAATTCGAACACGAACCCATAATCTAATTGAAAATAGTGAAAGATTAAAAGAGAAGGAAGATGAGAACCTCTAGAGAGAGAGAGTTTATATGTATGATGATCTGTTCATGGCTGAATTCTTTCCTAGGAATATGATTTTCCCTCCATCTATCTTCCTGACAGGCCTCTATCTCTCCCTCCAAAGCCAACCTTGAGCTCCCCTTTACCTGTGGCCTTTTTCATGCTTGGATTATTTCTAACAGCTTCCACTATAAGAAAAATATTCATATTAGGCGGTCAAAGCCCCCCAAATAATTATATATTTGACGGTCAATAAAGTGACACCAATGACACTAGAAAATAGAGTCAATTTGACGGTCAGTCAAAAAGCCAAATATGATCGTAATCATACTTCTCACATAAAATAGTCAAGTACAGTTATGCAAATTTTGGTAGGGAACCATCCATATTCGTCACTTTTCTAGCCAAATTTAGATGCTTTTAATAGCAACTTTTTTGAATTAGTTACTTATTTGGTGCTTCTAGCCCGATAAATAGGACTTTGTTTGAATTGTTTACTTATTTGGCAGTCTTTGCCCAATAAATATAGCTATATATTTTTAATTTGCCCATACTTGGCAGTTTTGGACCGATAAATATGACTTTTAAATTCTTGGTAGCGGTAATATTTTTGAATTGAAAATATTCGTCACTTTCTGAGCGGTAAGTAATGAATATTGTCACAATATTTGGCATTTTTTGCCCGCCTAATACTGTATAAAAGGAAAAAAAATATAATACTTGACTTATGGATATCCGCCAAGTATTATATATATATATTTTTATATATATTTGTAAAACAAGTATTTCAATTTTTTTAAAGATACAATTCATTGAAATTCAACTCCTAAAACATATTAATCGACAAGCAAATTAACCAAGCAAAAACACATATACCTGCAAAATCAATTATACAACAAAACCAATTGTCCAAATCATACTCCTAAAACACTTCAACAACTTCACCAATTACTTCATATATAATGCAATCCATGCCTTCATCCATTTGTAAAATCAGATGATGCCCTCAAATAGAAACATTTAGATTAAGCACCACGTGCACATGAACTAAAACATTCAAAGCACTTCACCAACAACGAAGTCATTACATAAAGGGTGCGTTTGATGCAACGTATAGGATTGTATAAATACGATGGGATTGAATAGGATTGTATTGAATTGTATTATATAAGATTGGATAAATCCTATACTGTGTTTGATTTGTCATTGTATTTGATAAATACTAAACAATACTGTGTTTGATAGAAGATTGTATTAGACTTTATTAAATTCTTTATAATAAATAAAAATAACTTAATAATAATATAACATAAATTTTAATTATAATAAATTCATACTCACGGGAAACATAAAAAATTTATAATTATTTAATAATAATATAATATTAATTTAAATTAAAAATCATAAATTCATAGTCAGTAGTCAAAAAAAATAACTAACCTGTTTTTTCCAATAAACATTATTGAAATAATAATAACATCAAATATGAACTTAAAATGCAAACCTTATTTAAAAGAAAAAAGGACAAATCTTCTATAAATGTGTAAAAGTAGTACATGATTCTTAACTAAGCAAAATAAAATCTAATTTGACAAAAAATAAATTAAAGTATCCTGCAACTAACTGGACAATTAGAAATGCACATGAAATATGGACAATATTATTGAATTAATGTTAATGTCAAATATAAAATTATATTACAAACCATACTTTAAAAAAAAAAAAGAGGGAATCAATATCTCAAAAAATGGGTAAAAATAGTACATAATTCTTAACTAAGCAAAATAAATACCAATTTGGCAAAGAGGAAATTAAAAAATCCTTGGACAATTGGAAATACACATGAAAGCATCATAGATAAGAATCCTGCACATTAAACGAACGTAATACCCAAGTAACATGTATTATGCCATTCCCTCAAATCCTCATCAAATATATAAACATGGCTTTAATATATTTATATATGTACCATTCTAATATTAGTAAAAGTGCATATACAAAATATGAGTGGAAGAGTCATTACGGACCAAACAAAAAAGCAACTATTGGGTTAGGAAGTGAGTACAAAGCTTATCTTATAATTGCCATGTACAAAAAATGAAGTTAGATTAGCTTTCCATTTGTACTCCAATTCTACACAAAAGAAATGCTCTTCCCAGTTATCTTTCTTCAAAATAAAACAGAGGGTAACCAACCTCATGGTCCTTTCCTCAAAAGCTTAACCATAAATGCCAATTTCTTTTCACCCTTTAAAGATTTAAACACAGAAATGTTGGATGGTTTTTCTAATATGAGACTTAAGGCTTCCAGTTCATCATCTTCAGTTAGCCCCATAGATGAAAGTTCATCAGCAATATCACTCCTGTCTTCTTTATCACTGAAAATACGCTCAGCAAGTGTAGTCATTCGTTCAACTGAGTTAGTATAGACTTGCTCAAACTTTGTTGCCATTTCTTTAATGCCAACAACAATATTATCTCCTGACCTTGCTCTTTTCCTACTTGAAGATTGTGAAGTAGATTTCATAGTACGCTGAGAATTACTACCTGGTTGGCTAACTGACATTGGAGAGAACCCATCACCAAAGCCAACATTATCTTCGATGTCGTCTTCTACATTCACCCTCTCAGCCATCTCAGCTGGGGTTTCTACTCCCACTCCAATTGCACGATCAGTACCAAAGATGTTGGCCAACCTCTCATATGTTGGAAATGGCTTGTTACGCCATTTTGCTGCTTCTTTGTGAGACTATAATAAAGGCAAAAGTTAGATTAGTTTGTATATACATATAAATATATCAAATTGTGAAAAAATAACATTAAGACAAAATGGATAACTAACCTGTACATATGCCTCCCAAACAGAATCACTATCAACCTCTACACATTTCTTTACATCGTTCCATCCAAAGCCACTTGTGTTTAGCATATCAAAAATTATACCATATTGCCTCTTCCATTTTCTCATCATGGAGTCAATATGTGGGGAAGCCCTTATATCACAATTAGGCAATATCTTTGACAGTTCCTTTTCAACTTGTAAAATAATACCAGGTTTAAACGTACCATTTTCTGTACGACCTCCTTCAGCCACTATCACATCCAATATGTTCAAGAGTGCTTCTTCTTCAGCCTTGGTCCAGGAACGCCTTGATCCTTTTTTCTTACTATTTGTCCCTGTGTTATGACTAGAATCTCCAACATCCATTCCTAAAAATGACATTTTATTGTTAATATGTTACAAGTAACAGATACAGAAATTATTATTTACACATAATAAAGAAAGTAATAATAAAAATAATTGCCATGTAAATGTATGACAAACAATTTCATAACAACACAACCAACAATGTAATTGAATTCATCTAGGTAAAACCAAAGATAGTAATGATAATCCATAATGTAACACTGCATAAACTAAATAAAGGATCCAATAATCATCTTAGTGGCCTAAAATCCTAACATGGAACTTGCTACACCTAAATTCTAACTCTAACTTATGTTTCCTTGCCACTCATTAAACATTCTCTCAGCCAATTGAGTCCTCCAAGCTGCCCACTGATCAGAAGGTTCAATTTGGGTCATGCCATCACCATCTTGTGTTTGAGTAGCAGGTTCCTCGATTTCTTCATGCTCTAACGGGTCTATTGACATCTCTCTCCTAATTAGATTGTGTAGTAGGCAACACGCAGTGATTATACGGCATTGTGTTTTTATTGGATAGAAAGATGGACTTCGTAGAATAGCCCATCGCATCTTAAGCAACCCAAAACATCGCTCAATGACATTCCTTGCTGATGAATGTTTCATATTGAAAAACTCCTCCTTATTTCGAGGTGCACAACCATCTCTCCATTCTGATAAGTGATATCTTATGCCTCTATATGGTGCGAGGAACCCCTCAGCATTTGTATACCCGGCATCAACAAGATAATAGTAACCTAATAAATAGAAAATTAACAAACAAATTAGGACGCATTCATTATATGTACAAACGAAGATATCTCAAATTTTTTATGAAAGCTTACCAGTTGGTACTTTTAATCCAGTTGGCTTACTTAATGCATCACGAAGTACTCTAGAGTCAGATGCGGAACCCTCCCATCCAGGCATAACAAAAATAAACTTCATATCTCGTGAACACACTCCTAAAACGTTAGTAGCAATTTCCCCTTTTCTTGTACGATACCTTGGCTTATCTTTCTCAGGCACACGAACCTTAATATAAATTCCATCTAATGCCCCTATGCAATTCTGTTATATGAGAAATTTATAAGATATGATATACTACAAAAAAATAATATTAACAGTACTAACTTATGACCATGAATATGCATACCTCGAACCACTTCCATCTCCCATCTGTGCAATTTTCAGGCACAGGATCTGGTGCCTTTAGTAAGCAATTCTCTAACTGTAACACTGCATGTAACACTAAGTTGAAGTATCTACTAATAGTCTCCCCTGATCTTATAAACCTATTACAAAGTGTGCGGTTTTTGACATGATGAGCAAGAGTATGTAAAAACATACACACTTGCTCTTCCACAGTGACGGTTCCAATTGTCTTTAATCTGCCAATGGTTCGAAGTAACTCACATAATAAAGCAAATGTGCGTCTATCCATTCTTAGTTGACTAATACTTTCATTATCATTGCCTATTATGCTATCAATATAAACTAATCGCGTTTCGGGGCTAACAAATGATCGGTTATGAAGTATTTTCCTTTCATGGTGCCTTTGGATGAACTCCATTATAGACAACATCATCATGATGGATAAGGACATCAATTCCAAGTGCCACATTGTCAACAACATGTAAAATTGAGTCTTTCTTCGATCCATATCTAAGAAAGAGCACAAAATAATGATAGATATTACTAAATAAGTTAACCTATATATTCAACGTAAAAAAATATAAAACCACAAAAAGTAAACCAAATTTAAAAAGCAGTACAAGGAACAAAATTATAATATGTATGTATGTATGTATGTATATATGTATATACATACATACATACTTATAGCTTCATGGTTTATTTATATCGTAAAAGGGGTTTTTGACGATTTATTTGTAATTTATTCAAGTTTTGAAGTTGCATTGTCATCTACAACTTATGGGGTGAACTTGGCTTTCCCAATATAATAATTTTTTTGGGTGAAAAATTAATCTATCTTTAAAAGATAACAATTGTTTGACCATAAATAATCATGATTTTATGCCATTTTCTCTTTCCAACATATATAATTGCTTTAATATACTTAAAAATCTTGTAAGCAATGATGACTAGACATAATTATTATCAAAACACTTTAATATATTAAATTGGTCTAAGTTCTGGACAAAGCTAATAAGAGCAAATGATATTAAAAGTTACAGGTCTTAAATCATAAATTAATATGTTAGCCTGGAATCATAGAAATTAAAGAGCATGTGAGAGAAATTAAAGTGCATGTGATTATGCCTTTTGGAGCGTTGGATAGAGGAAAGCACAGGGACATAAGCTGCTAGCTTTTTGGTCAGCAATTTTCTAATTCTCGTTAGATAATGACTTGCTAAAAGCTAATGGCCGAAAGTTTCTATCCTCTACTACACTACCATACGAAGCTAATAGATAATTAGATCATCAACTATCAATTCCAAGCAGCTTTTAAAAAGAGATTTAACCAAAAACATAAATATAAAGCTAGAAAATACAACCAAACAAATCCAGAATTATCAGCTTGGGGACAAAAATCATACTTCCATAGATTGCAATCAATGAAAGGAGAAAACATGAAAAAAACTGACGTGCAATGCAGAAATCATGGTGCGAATTTGGATTGATTTTTTGTATCCAAAAGTGGCTTAGTTTACATCTATAATGGAGCAAAAATATCCAGGAATCACCCATAATATCTTATGATTTGGGAATAAAATACACTGATCATTCACCATTATTTCCCAGTACCTGAGATTATAGAACTTGGTGCTCTACCCAGTTTTGTGCATTCAACACTACTGCTACAGTCTTCCCCAAGAAAAAAAGGATCTAGTGCAGTCTTAAGTAACCATCCCCTATGAAATTGAACACAGAACCTTAATTGCTTTGCACAATAACATCATAAAAATGAAAGCTTTCTGTTAAATTACTCAAAACAAAATCAGTAACACACTTCACAATTTCAGATTTAAATTAAAGAAATGAACTGCAAATCATGTCACATAATAGAGAGCAAATCTCATCAGCAAGGAAAAAAAAATTGTAAACTCTAAACCTACCTCCAGATCTCACTACTTACAAGCTTGAAGGGTAAAGATCCAACGTTTCTTAAGCCAAAACTTCTTTTCTATGCGGGTTTCTTTCTTTATTCCAACTACAGTGGAGTTGCTTCAAGCAAAACAGGAATCAATGAAGGCCATGGGTCAAAGGTAGCGGCTGGGAATCATTTGCCTATTCTTGTTTTGTTAGGAAGAAGTGGTTTACAGAGATGGTGATTCTTTGAGAGGCGGCAAGACACAGAACGAGAGTGAAGAGTAAGATACGCGAAATTTGTGTTATGCGGTCTAAACACATGGGTGGAGGTGGTATAATTTTAGGCGTGTTTATGCGGTCCTTATGCATTTTTTTACTATCCATTCCCTCAACAGTTGATATACCAAACACGGGAATAAGTTAAAATTATACAATCCTTAGTTTTATGCTATACTATACGCCCTATCAAACATGCCCAAAACAACTAAAACATCACATCGTCAATAATACCTTCAACTCCACTTGAATCAAACTAAGTCATTCTATAAAGTCACTAAAACAACACATCACCAACACATATATATCAACTAAACAAATTGACACTTCACCACCGCTACAATATCTTCAATCAGGTTAAGAAAGTCACCAACACTATATAGCCTCAAATAAACCAGTTTAATCATACAAATGAATGATGTATAACAACTAAAACAATATACAGTTGCATCACATATATATCAACTAAAGAAATTAACACTTTAGCAGCATCAGACAGTTTTCAGTTAGATTTAGAAATAAAATATATAATATGAACACAGTTGTCAACTACAGCATCCAACCAATTAAATGGAAATTTAATTAATGCAAAGCAAAGACATACCTGGAGACTAGAAACTGAACTACCTATAATTCCTTTAAGTGAATCAACTGCTTGTTATAAATCATGATCTTGTCTATTGCTCTTTCAAATATGCCTACTTTCAAAGCATGCAAAGACATAGTGATTTAACAAGAACTTTGAAACACAAAAATGAATGATCAACCTACCTTCTTCAAGAACCTAGCACCAAATGCTCTTTTGACCTTTAATTGCTTTTTAACTTGGTCATTCAAAATCCCTTGGTTGTCCTTAGGATATTCTACTCTCACTCTAAGTGCTTCTGTCATAACAATAAAGGATGCACGATAAATCCTAAGTAAACATAAAATTTTCCATCATTCAGATTCCATTAACCATGAAGTAGAATTAAGGCTGTTACACTCTTTCATTCGTATGCTTATATAATCAACTAATAAATAAATTCCTATTAAAATTAATCTCTTAACTTTATTATTTTTAAATTTCACATCTGTTGGGGCAAGATTGGACCTAAAATGACCACACTGATCATGGAATGACATTTAAGTAAAATTATGATGAAGTTTCTAAGTGAAAACAAGGATGAGCACTTAGAACTTACAACTAGATGTGACAACATTTTGGTCATAGCTCTACCAATCTGGCCTTTGAATCATCACACCTTCATCTTTTACAAGAGGTAGTGACCTGGCTTGGGAATAGATGCTATCTGAATGCTACTAATCTTGTCTCAAAAAGCATGAGCACCACACCAATATTTGATGTACCAGTGGAGGTCTACTGTGATTTCAACTATTGTAGTTCATCTAATCCTAAAAATTTAAGTGTAGTAGCCAACAAATTAGCATGATGCATACATTATGCCAACTCTACTTTTAAACATAGCAAGTGATACATTATTTCATGCTCATTCTGGGTAGATCGTTTGTAATTATCTATCAAGAAACAATTGAGTCCCCTACAAACATCATGATATGTAGGAAAAAAAACACATTAGCATTCATTATCTATACAAATGAGGAAAACACATGCATATAACCAATACTTATGAACTTCAAGAAACAAATGATGAAGCTACATTGACTTTGCCAAGCAAAAGCTACACATAGGCGCTCAAGGACAAATAAGTAAAGCAAGTGAATTAAAGCTAACAATTTAAGGTAAAGCTAGTTTCTTTTCAAAACCTCAACAACCAAAAAAAGTATATAACAATAATTCAATTGCATTAAGCGAAAGTAAATGAAACCTAATTGAGATAAAGCAGCAAGTAAGCACCTTGGAGATAATTTTCAAGTCAAAACAGTTGAAATTTTCAGGCAGTAATCTTTGCAACATAGCTTTGGTTGCTGACTTTTGAATTGATCACATATAAACCAAAATCCATGACACATCAGGTAAAAAAATGAGGAAAAAACACAGTGTAAAAAGTCTCTTGTTGATTTTATAGAAGAAAATTGTTATATGCTATGCAAGCCATCAGTATCACATTATGCTTACCTTCATTACCCAGCTCAAAGATCATCTCCTCTTCACATGTACTTTGCTCAAATTTGGTAACTGCCTCCCTTCCATTACACTCAAGAAAGACATAAATATACTTCAAAAATAAATTAAGATAAAAAAATAAAAAAAGACTGAAATAATTTCCTTCACTGTCCCATAATTGAAATTGAATTGCATATAATCACATCCATACCTAGATACACTTGTTTCCCACAATCCTTGCACTGAAAAAATTGGCAATAAAATTATTAATAAGTAAACAATTTCTTATTAATAATTTTATTACCAATTTTTAATTCGTTTTGAGAATTAATTCAAGAAACAAACAAAACTGGACAGTGAAGAAGCGAAATGTTAAGTCAATTGTTCCTTGTGCTTTGATTCTTCTTAATCTTTAATAAGTCATCTGCTAACACAGTTATGAGCTATAATCATCTGCAGAGATTCAAGTCATTTGCAAATTACATATGATCGCTGAAATTTTAACACCAAAAGTAGTACAATTATGTAAATCAAGTTAAGAAAGTTGAAAGGAGAAATATAATACCTGTCTATCCCAATTAGTTGTCTAAGTATAATTAAGAGTATCCCTAGCAACATTCCTATCCAAATACCCTAAAAAACAAAATATATACATAAGGAAAGAAAACAAAACTTGTTTATTCAACAATTTTTATTTCATGCATAAGAATTTCACGAACAATTAACATACAAAGATAAAAAAGTTAACATAGAGAACATCAAAGTATATAGAACAGTTAATATACAAATTAAATAAAATGAAATATAAAAAAGTTACTAGCAATTAGTAAATATAACAACATCAAAGTATCAAATGCAAATATTGCTTACCATCATCATCGAAGAAGGTGGACAAGTGTGGACAAGTGCAAAGACACATATGTACACGAATGAAGACAAGAGAGTATAACTTTCTTACCGTCAGCCATGCTGTCATTAGATTCTATATGTTCAAGCGGAAGAAGGTGGACAAGTGTGGACAAGTGCAAAGACATATATATAAGCGAATGAAGACAAAAGAGTATAAATTTCTTATCTTCAGCCATGCTCTCATTAGATTCCATGTGTTCAAGATTAATTTGATTCAAAGCTTTTAGGTCAAAACTAGCTCAAACAAATGAAACAAACCATCAAAAGTGATCCCAAGATAGTGACAGAAGCAATAAACAAACCTGCATCATAAACAAGATTAGTACGAGGAATAGTGTTTGCAGAGTCTTTCGAAGTAAAGGAGCTACAGGCATCTCTAATGCCTCATTCCAGAACAGACTAGCAATAAACAACCTTCATCATAACTGAGGCATTTTAACAAACACATGGTTTGTATAAGATAAACGGAAACAATTTTGTTTCAACTATTTGACAACATATACCCCCAAGATAGATTAGATTAATTAAATGTATTAAATAAAGATAAGCACAAATTTTTCATATATTCAACAAAAGTAAAACAAAAGAAGCCCAAGGCTATTATCCATGTATTATTTCGACCTTCTCCTGACTTAATGAACTTGAGCACTTGACAAAATTACTGTTGTGGTTGGCCAAGACGTTCTCTTTAGAACCAACAAACCGAAACCCTTTTCAAAACTCATTGAGAAACCTTGCATCTCTTATGGCAAAAACAATATCGGTGCAGGTGAACTATAAAAGGCTGAGGAAGAGGCCATGGGGAAGGTGGTTGGCAGAGACAGGGGAAACTATGCAAAACAAAAAATATATATAAAAGAAAAACAAAAAATAATTATTGAAGATGAGAAATTGAAATCAAAGAAAAAAAATCAAAAAATTTATTATTTTTTATGATATTAGAGACTAAAAATTAAAGAGAAATTGGAGTCACCTTCTCCATAATGACAAGAAAGACTTGTATCAAATGAAAAAATTAGATGCAAGAGAGAGCATAGCAAAGTGCAAACTAGAAAAATTAGAGCTCCGCAGCACGAGCTAGTGTGATTTGGGTGAGTGATGATTTGGGTGACGGCTAGAGCAAGTTTCACTAAGAGGGGGAAAAGAAAAGATAAGAGGGAAAAATTGGAACTAAAAAAAGCATATATATACGTGGGGAAAGAGACAAAATTAACATTTTTGTCCCTACATAATAAAATGTGATAAATATATGATTCACAAAAGACTAATGTTATATTTCTCACTTTTTTAAAAAATTGTCAAATAAAAAAATTATAAAATGGCAAATATTTAAAAAATTCTTGTAGTGTTCTTTCTCCATTTCTAGGTTGATTCCCTTTAGATGCCTTCTTTTTCCTTTGCTTCTGTAGTATAACATCTATCTCCTTCTTCTGTCATGATTTCTCTCTGTTACCCTCTCGATTCTTTAGCTCTTCCCTCATTTGGTATTCAAATCACCAGCTGTCTCTCTCTCCAACATGAAACCCTCTGCACATATAAATGCTAGAGGTTTTTTATCCCATTTATTTAGTTGTTCACTTATTTGTCTTTTCCCAGCATATAAAAATAAGTGAATAGGCTGCTTGACTGAAATTTGATTGGGCCTCCATTATATTCCAAACCAATCATTGGACTGCTTTTGGGCTTAGGCTCTAATGTGAAAATTATTCCCTTTCATTTGCCCTTATTTTTTGGATATGGGCTCGATTGAGCCAAAGGCCCAGGGGCAAAAAAATCAATCTTTTTTTCTTTTGGCCTTTTAAACCCTTGTACCGCTTATAGCTCATCTTGTTCTTGTAATTTAACTTTAAAGAACTTTAGGATGCCCCCATGTCAGGTTTAAGACTGCTTTATATACCCCTTGTTAGGGCTAGGTAGGGTTTGTTGACTCTCAAAGTGATTTTTTCAACACCCTCGTTGCTTTGCTTTGCAAGGGTCTGCCCTAGTTTGGGGTCCTCTGTTTACCTATCCTTCACAATGAACTATTCCCTACAAACCAATCTGCTTCTTTGGTACCCAGATACTTAAAGCCTGTAAAAGATGCCCCTCAGACCTTGGACACTTTGCAATCTTTCCCACTCCGATTTAAGTACTACTGTAATCTGTCTCCTTGCTTCCAAATGCCCCCAAATGCATTGGGTTATTCTGATTCCTTTTCGTTCCTAAATGCTCATGGTTTGTCTGTGTTCTTTATTGATTTATGCATTTAGTAATCCTATTTTCCTTCTTTCCTAAATGCTTGGGGTTTTTCAGGGGTTCCTCCTTAATTCAAGCACTAACCATTATGATTTCTCTTATTCTAAACCCCCTTGAATTGGGCACTTAGTATTCTGATCCCTTTTGTTTTCAAATGCTTTGGACCAGGCTAAGGTCTCATTCGATTTGGACATTTGGTATTCTGATCCCTCTTGTTTCCAAATGCATTGGACCCGATTAAGGTCCCCTTTGATTTGGGCATTCGGTATTATGATCTTCTCTATTCCCAAATGCTTTAGACTTGAACAAAGTCCCTTTTGATTTGAGAACTTAGTATTTGACCCTTATTGTTCCTAAATGCTTAAGATATGACAAAGGTCCCATTTGATTTGGACATTCAGAAATTACTCACAACCCCAAATGCTTTGGCCCAGATAGTAACCTCTTGATTTGGGCACTCATAACCCGTTTAGAACCCCAAATACTTTGGTCCCGATAAGGACCCCTCGATTTGGGCACCCAAAACCCCAAATGCCTTGGTCCCGATAAGAACCCCTTGATTTAGGCACTCGGAACCTACTTAAAACCCCAAATGCCTTAGTTCCGATAGGAACCCCTTAATTTGGGCACTCAAAGCCTTCTCAGAACCCCAAATGCTTTGATTCCGATAAGAACCTTTTGATTTAGGTACTCAAAACATATTTAGAATCCCAAATACTTTGGTCCCGACAGGAACCCCTTGATTTGGGCACTCATAACCTACATAGAAAATACTTTAACAAGAACCTTTGATTTGGACACTCAAAACCCTAAATACTCTGGTTCCGATAGGAACCCCTTGATTTGGTAATACAAAATATATTTAGATCCCTAAATGCTTTGGTCCTGACAGGAACCCCTTGATTTGGCACTTATAAACTATTTAGAACTCCAAATGCTTTGGTCCCGATAGAAACCCCTGATTTGGACACTCATAACCCCAAATGCTTTGGTCCCAATAAGAACGCCTTGATTTGGGCATATAGAATATAGTTAGAACCTCAAATGCTTTGGTCTCAATAAAAACCCCTTGACTTGGGCACTCAAAACACAAATACTTTGATCTTGGTAGAAATCCTTTGATTTGGGCATACAGAATATGTTTAGAATCCCAAATACTTTGGCCCCGATAAGAACCTCTTATTTGGGCACTTAGAACCCCAAATGTTTTAGACCTGATAGAAACCTTTTGATTTGGGCATACAGTTAATAGTAAGAAAATAATTAACCAGTAAACATTTTCATAAAATTTTAGCACAAAAAAACGATGTTCTATTCCCTTTTGGGCCTATCTGGATCGTACGGTTATGAGCATACAAAATGTTTCACACATAATTTTTCAAGCTATAGTTATACGAAAACTTCACATGTGACTTCCCTAAATCACAATACATGCATCCTCCTACCAAGCATAATATTTCCCTAGTCGAAAAGTATCATAAGGTTTAGTAATTTGCTTACAGTCTAATGTGACCAAGAGGTAAGATCGTTTACCTAAGTCTTTCCTAGTCTGTCATAGTCCTTCTCAATTTGTATTCGCTTTGGTCACCACCATCCGATCTGGTTGGGCCCCTAATACATAGCTTGATTTTGCATGTATGGTACAAATATGTTTTATGCCATTAACTTCTGCTATGTACTTTACTTTAGGCCTCTCTGTTCCTAGTCATGTCATTGTTACATATTGTTGTAAGGGTTGTCCTTGCTTATACTCAACTTCTTCTAGGTCTTCTGTCACATAGCCAGTCAACATCCTCTTTTTGATCATAATCTCTATTTGAGTTCTAAGACTTCTGCAATCTCTTGTCAAGTGCCCATAACTTTCATAGAATGATCAATATGCACTCTTGTCCTGGGTGGACCTTTCCGACAAAGGTTTGGGTATCCTGAAAATGCCTCTCTCTTTGTTCTTCTATCAAATCTCTACGATTGAAGCCTTTAATGGTGTTAGAGGGAGTTTTGGTCTCTCTATATCTAGCCTTTACCACTTCTCCCTTTCTTCAAGTTCTGCTCTCCTTCTTTTTTGTCCTGTAGACAGTTGTTCCATATTATGTTCCCTCTTGCTACTAAGCCAATTCCATGCTGTTGGAAAGCTTCCTTTTTTCCAAGCAAATCCACCCTTCTGCCTTGGCTATGATTTCCTCTACCTTTCTTATGCCCTTCTGAATCAAATATTGATGGAATTTGATTCCGGTCCTCATCACATATTTGAAAGCATCAACTGCCGCCTCCGAGTCATATTTTTCCACCTAACTTTGCTCATTGTTGAACCTAAACATGAACTGTCCCAACTTCTCTCCTTGGGCTTGTTTCAAAGAATAAAGGTCTGTGATGGTCCTCGATTGCCTTCTGTTCCTGAGGTATTGAAAGAGAAACACTTATGCTAGCTCGTTGAAGTTAGAAATTGACCTTGGTGGCTGCATTTTAAACCATCTCAAAGCTGACCCACTCAAAGTGAAAGGAAAAACTTTGCAAAGTAGTGCATCATCAAGGGTTTCTAAGGACATTTTTTGGCAGTAATGAAAAAGATGTTCTTTCGGGTTTCCTTTCTCATCAAATAATTTTAGGGTAGGCATGGTAAAATTTTCTGGCTTTAGGACGTTGTTTACATGGTTGATAAAGGGAGTTTAGCTTACTCTCTAGGCAGTGAGGGTAACCGAGTCAAGAGGGTTGGTTGTGGTTATGTCTGTCATCTTATTTTCCACCTTATGGTTCAGCTCTACCATAACCATGTCAAACATCTCCTGGTTTATATTATGGGCGTTTTCTTTAGTTGGGTTAGGGTTCTGTTTAGGGTTTCTACCACCTTTTTCTACTTCTTGACTTGGTGTAGAAGAGGTTTTCCTCCATCCGGTTACACTCTCAGCCTCCCCCTCCTTATGAGCCTCTTCTCCATCGTGCTTCTTCCCGACCATCTTCCTACGAAGCCCCTGTTTTCTTTCCTGGCTTGCTGTAGCTGTTTTCTTGAGTATGTTATAACTGGGTTAATCCCAACTTGGTTCCCTTCTAGTCGAGATATCCCCTCACCCATGCGGGGGTCGTGAGTTGCTTCTTCTTCCATCCTGGAGGTGTTACAAGTTGAGACCATCATATTAGCCACAGAGTTGAGAAAAAAGGATGGCTTCTTGTTCAGAAATGCCTTGAGACTCCTTTAAAAACTACGATCCCAACAGACGGTGCTAGTTGAAGGTGCAGAAGATTGTACCTCAAGTTGGACTAGGTCAGCAGCCGGTTCTCATCTCTATTACTCCGATAGTGGCCCAATGAATGCAACAACACCTTTGGATCAACACAGCTTCACGGGACAAAGGAGGGGCAGGTACTTACAAAAGCACTCTGATGCCAAAGTTAGGTCCCGAATTTTGTAAGATAATCAGAGGTTAGATAATCATAACAGATGTGAATCCGAGCAAGAATACATAATTTAACTAAAAATAATGAAAGATTAAAGGAGAAGAAAGATGAGGAAGCTCTAGAGAGAGGAGTTTACGTGTAATGGTCTGCTCATGGCTGAATCCCCTTCCTAGGAACCTGATTTTCCATCCATTTATCTTTCTCAGAGGCCTCTGTCTCTCCCTCCAAGGCCAACTTCAAGCTCCCCCTTACCTATAGCCTTTTCCATGCTTGGATTGCTTCTAAGAGCTTCTTTCTCCATTTCTAGGTTGATTCCCTTTGGATGCCTTCTTTTTCCTTTGTTTCTGTAGTATAACATCCATCTCCTTCTTCTGTCAAGATTTCTCTCTGTTACCCTCACGATTCTTTAGCTCTTCCCTCCTTTGATATTCAAATCACCAGCTGTCTCTCTCTCCCACGTGAAACCCTCTACATATATAAATGCTAGCAGGCTTTTTGTCCTCTTTTATTGACTTTTTCGCTTATTCGTCTCTTCCCAACATATAAAAATAAGTGAATGGGCTGCTTGGCTGAAATTTGAATGGGCCTCTATTATATTCCAAACCAAGCTTTGGACTGCTATTGAGCTTGGGCCCTAATGTCAAAATTATTCCTTTTCAATCAGTCAAGAAGCTTCTTTCATCGCCTATTCATTTCCCTTTAATGAAAATTTTCTTTGCATGACCATCTTTTAATAATATGTGAGAGAATTTTATTTCATTTATTTATTACTGTAAACAAAACATCACATGTAATATTGGTTGTTCAGTTCTTAGATTTTTATTTTTATATAAAGTTTTTAAACTTTACGACGAAATAGGTTGAGAAAACCGATATTTAAAACTATTTTATCTGGAAATGTTTTAAAATCCACAGGAGAACGAAAGTAGTTTTGTTGGATTAGATTTAGATTAGTATCAACAAGTTTTGTTTTATTAAAATTTATATTCGTGTTTGAAGATTATTAGTATTATTATTATTTTATGTAATATTTTTCAGTTAAATTTTAATAATTGTATCAAGAGTACAATTGGCATTTTGATGGTCAAAGTCGTCAAGTATTAGACGGAGACTGACTTTTGGGGGGGCACGATTTTTATCAATTAGTTGGGGGTTCAACGAGACCGAACATATGTGTGGATATGTACATATGAAAATATGAGAAGAAATCAGGGTGAAAGAGAAGCATGAGGAAAGTACAAGATAGAGCAGAACAATGACAAAACAACGGGGTTTCAAGGGTTTTGGTAAAAGGAAGAACAGAACAGAGTAGAGGCAGAGCAGAAGGGGAAAGATGAACAAGAAGGAAATATTAAAGCTCGCAAAGGGCTTCAGAGGCAGAGCAAAAAACTGCATAAGGATAGCAAGAGAAAGAGTGGAAAAGGCCTTGCAATATTCCTACAGAGACAGACGCAACAAGAAGCGCGACATGCGCTCCCTTTGGATCCAACGGATCAATGCTGGCACTCGCCAACACGGAGTCAGTCTTTTCTCCCCTTTTTTTCTTTTAATCTGGGTATTCTTTCTTTATTTTGGGAGCTCCACAAATTCAAACTATTTTATTACAAATTCTCTGTGCTTTTTATTAAGACCATTTTGATTTCAGATGCTACGTCTATAAGTTTTTATTTACTATTAGATATATACACTGTACGGTTCATCCAATTTAGTCCTCTCATTTCTTTTTTTTTTTTTTTTTTGTAACCGAGGTGTCCGGGCCAGCTTACGCGCACCACGACTAATCCTCGAAGGAGACTAGCGCAACCACAACCCACTGTCACGGTCTCCCACTTAAATCATGGAGGAGGCCATTGTGGAGACTCGAACCCAGGACTTCACCATTGGTGCTGTACCAACTCCATCCTGGCCCGCTTCACCACTTGAACCAACCCATTGTGGGTTAGTCCTCTCATTTCATTGATGCAAGAAATGTAAAGACTTGTTGGCGGTGGTAGTAAATTAGAAATAAGGTTTTGCTGCAAGGAGAAGAGGGTATATAATGCAATTTATGTTCTTCTGTATTCGAACAACGAGTTTTGAAATTACTTTTTTAAAATAAAAATTTTCTCAATATTAGCATTTGATCATCCAAAATATCTTTGTGTCAATTTGATTTGTGCTTTTGACAGATTCTTTGTTTTCTAAAACAAGGTTACTTAAATCTTAAGAGAAAGGCTTTTGGTTTGGGACTGAAAAAAATAGTTTGAGGATACAATATTAAAACTAATTATAGTATCATAACAATGGAAAAAGTTGTCTCTTTGTTTTCTTTGATGTTCTGTTCAAGACATTTCCAAAAACTCTAAATTCTATCTTTGTTTTTTAAAACTGTTTATGGACCATGAATCTAAACCCCTTAATGATATATGTTGGTCTTGTTTGGGACAGCTGCTGTTCTTCTATTTGGATTCCCATAGCACACCCTAGGGGTTGGGCTCAGTGAGGATGATCAACCTGATAGGATTGACCATACCCATTCGGACACCCCAGCTACCCCGGTAAAGAAGGGTAAGAAGAAGAAAAACAAGAAGGGTTAAAGCTCTTGTATTTTTATGTTTTAGACCGTTTGTGATCATTTCTCTTTTATGTTGTTAAGGTCGTTTGTGGCTTTTTTACTTTGTTTAGGCCGCTTGTGGCCTTCATTTTCTATCTTCTTTTGTAATTCTTGGGGTATGCCCCTCGGATTTTTGTACATTATAACTTTTTTGGATTTATATTACTAAGTAACTTTTCCAAAAAAAAGGTTTTACCTAAAAAGTCGAGACATGATAAGAGCGTCCAAGAGATGATCCTTGATACGCTGGATCAGAAAAATGATTAAAATTCGTCAGTCTGAGTGACCCTTTGGTTGTGTTAGCATTTGATTTTGATTTTGCTGCAAAATCATGTGCAACTTTATATGTTGCAATGTTATCCTGCATAGAATTATTTTCTATAGGATTATAAATTCTATAGAATTCTGTCTTTGTATTGCAAGTCTTCTAATTAATTCTCCCCATATGAATTCTCATTCTCCAGCCAAAGCTCTGTAACTATACCTTTCAAGCTATAATTAATTCTCCCTATATTAAGTCTCATTCTAATTAATCTATAATTGTGATCTGGTGGTTATGCCACTAGATTAGAAACACTGTTGTTAATATAACAAAAAAGTGAAGCGGTTTATTGTACAATCTTTGTTAGATAAACTTTCTTTTAACGTTTCATTAAGATGAGAGGTTTTCACTCTATAACTTTATCAACTCTATATTTTTTTTAACTTTGCCATAATGTTTGATGCATGAAACCCAAGAAGCAAGTTAACAATATCGCACTTGGTTCTTGGTCAAGCGGTCATAGTTTCGAATCCTCTTAGGATCACAAACGTGAGATTTAAATCCTAGTAGTTGACAAGTAGTCACCCATACAAATGTCAAAGAGCTAAAACGTAATGTTGTCCCATATATTTTAATTAAGGTTTTTAGGTCAAGTGTATGCTTAAAAAGTTAAAAGGCCTCATATTCAAATCCCTCACATGTCAAAATAATTTTAGTTATCAAATCACTCAGACTTGGTCTAGACCTTAAATTGGATTCACATTACACATGTGGCTCTTACCCAATAGCTTAAACTTTTAGTACAAATGATTGTTTAATAATGTAAATTTGTTTGATCTCTTCTTTAATCACTTAATTCCATCCAAAGGAATTAAAAAAAAAAAAAAAATCCGCCAGTTCCCTTCCCAAGGTTATAACATCTGGTAGTAGTTAATATTGAACATGGTATTAGCAATAATGAGACAAGCTCGTATATGTGGTGAATCCCCCTCCTAAATAATCATGCATTTGCTTAGCCTCGTTCATCTCTGGTGTAAGAGTGCTTGGTCATTGATCTATTATGTGCGCTTTCAAGGGTTGTGGCTTCTAGGCAAACATCCTGGCTGTCTATTTCACCAAGAGGACTCTGTTTTCACATTTCTGTAAGGAATGAGACTGTATGACCTTCCTCCTTTCTTTCCCCAAACAATTCGTAGGAATTCTTCTTTTCATTTTCGTGTAATGATGGAAGGTTTTTAAATTTTATGCCAACTTCATGCAGCAACTTTCTATAATTCCTGTATTGTTGTCTTAAAATGGGTGGTGTGAAGCTACCGTAGTTGATGCCCTTTAGTGAACATATCTATGTTAATGTATTATAGAAAATTTTAGATGAGGATGTCAGTTTTAAACTCAACTATTGAATTGTTGATTACGAAAGGCAGAAATTTGTAGTAGGCTTGAAACATTTACGCTTTCTTATGTAATGGTATCTGTGTGATCCTGACTTTCTTTAATTTCACTGTTGTTGTCTATCATTGTTTTCATCAGGTTAACTATGGGAACTTTATGCACGGGCTGATGAAGGAGAACATCCAACTAAACAGAAAAGTTCTATCAGAATTGTCAATGCATGAACCTTATAGTTTCAAGGCCCTTGTTGACATCTCCCGCAATGCCTTCCCTGGCAACAAAAATGTTGTGCTTCCTCCCAGGAAGGCAAACTTTTCAATCAATGCATAAGTAGTTGCTGAAGACTACACACCCTTACAATTGCCTTTTACGGCTTGTGTAAAACAGAACAATAAATGGCGTTATTAGTCATTGGATATTAAAGCAAATTTTTGAGACCTGAATTATGTGTTAGATTTCTATAAATTCTTTTTGATTTTCCCCTTTTTCGATTTCCTTCGGATATGAAAAGTGAAAGGTTAAAGTTTTATATAATATGGTTCTTTTTTCATAGAGATGCTTTGAGTTAGAAAGCTTGAATTGTTCTCTGGTCAAAACATGGAAGGCTTATTTTGCTTAATCATCAAAAGCATGTTTCAACTGTGTTTATCCCTTTCATGTTGTATAAGCAATTTATCCAATTGATACTGCTTGCGGACAGTTTATCTAACAAACGGGGAATCTGTGATGCATATGAAGTCAATGAGAGGAGGCTAGCATATTGCAAAACAAAGGGGAGGAATCTTGTGCTATTGCGTCGATATTATACCATGAAGTGGCGAGTTACGTAACGTTGTTGGACTGTAATGGTGGGTTGGGTTGGGTTGGGTTCTGTTCATACAATAAAATTAGCAAAACAAGTCTGGGCTACCCAATTGGTCAAAATTTTGCCCCGAAGTGCCATTTGTTGGGTGGTATGGTCAGTTGAGAGGCACACAACATTAAGCATAAGTCCTTTGATTTTTAATGAATTAATTATTTGCCAAAAGAAAAAGAAAGATACAAGAGTAAAAAAATAAAAATGATTTTGGATTTTTTAATTTTTGGTCATCTGGAGAGAGTGAGTTCTAGTGTGGTATGTTGCACATTGTGTGTCCAATTGTTTGCTTAGGGCTTTGGATCCCAAATGCGCAAATGATAACGCTGCAGCTGCTACCCCATCCCTTTCTTTTTTTCTTTCAGAACCCTACATATATTATATATAAGTATATAACACTAGCCGCTACAGGCCAGCTTTAGCTTCTTATAGGTGTATTCTTCCTCAAGCTAATTCTTTTAATGGTAATTGATTAATAGTAATGTTAAATTTATAATCTACAAACAATACAAACTCTACAATCTGACTCTATAATCTAATTTAGTAATCTACATAATAAAAATTTCAACTAACTTTATAATCTGATGCGACTGTCTACACAGTGAAAATTCACTGGAAGAGGAAAAAAAATGAGTGAAAGAAGTTATCCCTCTCACAAGATTTTATGACTCACATCAAATTATAAAGTTTAGATTGCATATAAATTGTAAACCTAATATTACTGATTAATTAATTATTAAAACTGTTAGAAGTAAGTGGGTTAATTATCCTGCCCATTTCATTAAAAATAATTATTTCATTTTTATATTATCATGTGTTCTATAAATGACGTCAATTAAAATGATTATTTTACTGTAAGTGGAAACTTCAATATATGACAACTATAGCTATAAACACGTATCCTCTAATCAACTTATACAGTAATTGTAGGCCCAAAATTGTAATTTGAAATTACAATATCAAATATTTCAAATTCCACCTTTTTTTGGCTTTGCCTATAAAGCCACGCCCTTTGATACTCACTTCACGTTAATCATTACAAACGTACAATATAGATATTTGAGAGATCAGAGAAAATGGTTGCAGAAGGAGATTTCACGGTGACTGTAAGCAAGAAGGAGGTGGTAGCATCAGTGCTACCACTACAAGAGCATTGGCTCCCACTCTCCAACCTTGACTTGCTTCTGCCACCAGTCGATGTTAGTGTTTTCTTTTGCTACAAGAAGCCTGTTTTACAGGATCATAGCATGAGTTTTGGGTCCATAGTTGGAGTTCTCAAGAAGGCTATGGCTCAAACTCTTGTGTCATACTATGCGCTCGCCGGCGAGGTTGTACTCAACCCTCTTGATGAGCCGGAGCTTCTCTGCAACAACCGAGGGGTGGAATTTGTTGAAGCTTATGCAAACGTTGAACTCAGAGACCTCAACTTGTATAAACCCGATGAGAGAATTGAGGGTAAGCTTGTGCCCATGAAGAAGTATGGGGTCCTATCTGTTCAGGTCAGTCGCGTACTCATCCACCAAATCTAACCCAATATGTAGACTTTAATATTTATGAAATAGTTAATTCTTGTTTAATTTCTTCTTTTTAGTATAGATATATATTTATGATCAGATAGTAAAAAATCCTTATCCATTTTCTATTGATCACCAATCAATCAAACATCCAAGGTGGCAAGAAATCAGGAGAGAAATCTTAGTTGGAGTATCTTAAAATCTTAATTTTATAAATTAAGTAGCTGCAAAAGATTATACATATATTTTATCAGTTAAATTGGTTTGTAGTACGTACCCCACAACCACAACGCATGCCTTTAAGTTATTAGATAAGCAAAGATTTATAAGGTAATCTAGAAGACTAGAACACATTATTAATCAATTAATTGTTTGACTATTGGTACGTTAATCGAAAGTGAGGCAGTTGATGACCCCACCATATATGAATATTTAAATAATAGAATAGTCCCGATGGTTAAGGAAATTTTTTCGTTTCTTTTTTTTTGCCCTGCCTAACCTAGCTTTTTGGACAATATATATAATTTATGTGATTAATTAACTATATATACGTATAGTATACATAGAGTTCGGAGAATATAGATATATGAAATTAACATGAATTATTTACAGGTAACTGAACTGAACTGCGGTGGTCTTGTGGTGGCATGCACCTTCGACCATCGAATAGCAGACGCATACTCCATCAATATGTTTCTTGTTTCGTGGGCTGAAACAGCTCGGTTCTCTAAACCAATTTCTATGCTACCGTCTTTCCGTCGATCTCTACTAAGCCCCAGACGGTCGGGGTCCATTGACCGCACCCTAGACGACATGTACGTCCCCTTATCCACAATGCCGCGGCCGCCTGCTAAAGAGCCACAGGAAGCAAGTGATCATCTCATAAGTCGCATATATTATGTTACAAGTGATCAACTCAATGAACTTCAATCACTTGCTAGCTCCAATGGGTGGAAGAGGACTAAACTTGAGTCTTTTAGTGCATTTTTATGGAAGATGGTAGCTCAATCTGTTTTCAAAAACAATATTAATGGCAATATGATATCGAAAATGGGGATTGTGGTTGATGGAAGAACAAGGTTAAGCCAAGAATCAGGTCTTATGGATGCATACTTCGGCAATGTACTGTCCATTCCTTTTGGCAGGCAAAGATTAAATGACCTCATTGAAAAACCCTTATCTTTGGTGGCTAAACAAGTTCATGATTTCCTGGAAAATGCAGTGACAAAAGATCATTTCTTGGGACTGATTGATTGGGTTGAGGCACATAGGCCTAAACCTGCTGTGGCTAAGATATATAGCAATGGAAGTGACGATGGACCAGCTTTTGTGGTGTCATCAGGGCAAAGGTTTCCGGTATCCAAGGTGGATTTTGGGTGGGGTAAGCCAAGTTTTGGGTCCTATCACTTTCCGTGGGGTGGTGAGGCCGGGTATGTGATGCCGATGCCGAGTCCTGCGGGGAACGGTGACTGGATAGTGTACATGCACCTATTAAAGAAGCAGTTGGATATAATTGAGACTGAGGCAACTAATGTGTTTAGGCCTTTGACTCCGGAGTATCTTAACTTATGATTAAAAGACAATTATATGGTTGTCTTTTCGTCTTGTCATCACTGTGTGTGTTGTGTTTTTTTCATATTCCTACGTTCTTCAGTGCAAACAACCGTGTCTAGCTCGTTTGAATTGGTGCTTTACCTGTTACCAATGTAATATTTCTACGTACTGTCGTTGCATAATTATAATAATTAAGAGATTTTGCATACGTCCACTTATTAACTAGCAATATTTTAAACTAATGTTAATTACTTCTACTACAAAATATTCATCTTAATTATTATTATTAACTTAAACAGATGACCCTTTCATTCAAAACAAAAACATAAACATGAATACTTGTTTTATACATATATTAATTGATACATAAGATATGCGGATGGCAGTGGCTCATCAACCACAATCTACTTAAGCCATTCGTAAGCATAGTTTTTTACTAAGAAAAATTCATTTCCATTATATATATAAGAAGCAGCAGGCTTTATATATGCCTTAACAATATTAGAAAAGCCATGCACCTATATATATATATATATATGTATGGTTCAATGAGATCGCGCCATGCATTTATATATATAGATACAGTAATTAACATGCATGGACAAAGCAGCGTGTGCGGGTATATAATTATATTATATACAAGTATATATAGCTACATCAATGTTAGCTATCTAAGCGTGTGTGTGTGTGTACAGAGTAAGTATTTTTTCTAGCTGGGCAATTGTCCACATGCATCAATTACGTACACTGATGATCACATATATCATATATTCATGAGGTGAAACCTATATATATATATATATATATATTATTAATATTATGAGAAAAGAAAGCCATTGAATGCAGGCATGATAAATGTAGTGATTAAACTAGTTGTAGCATATCATCTTAATTTCGTGATTAATTGGCCTGCTTGATGCATGTAAATGGAAAATGAGTGAAGCGATTTAATTTAATTTTGGAAAGTAAAAGTTGGTGAAGTCAATCATTATATATGTATATTACTCTTTGCAAGTAGCTTATAACTACATAATTGATCTGATGATGAGAACATAAAAATAATAAATGAAATAAAAAGAAGTAAATCAGTTAACCAACTTTCATTGTGTTTAGTTTAGACCTTGGTTGATTAGATTAGATTCAAAGAAGCATGCAGAAGCATAAAGTGAGAAAAATTAAGTACGAGGTATTTTACACCTACACCTTTTGTCGGAAGAAATTTCTTGGACATGATTTGACGAGAGCACTACCATTAGAGTCTGGAGCGGTGCTATAATATTTATATTTTAACAAAATTAATTAATTGAAATATAAATATAAGGTTTAAGTAGTTGAGCTAACCCCAAACTTAATTATATATATGAATACTACTTATAATATATCCAATACGAAATTAATATTGTACTATGTCGTCTTTCTTTCTATAGATGTAAATTGTTAGTATACCAAACCCCCAAATATATATTTCATGTAATTAAAATTATTTAAATAATTTGATCAAAGGAAATTTGGAGTAACATAAGTTGCTAGTGTAGCACAAGTATATGCATATACGTGTTGTTGTTGGTTGCAAATGATGTGATATGGTTGAGAAGAAAAAAACGAATAGAAGCTTTGCAATTAGTCAACATTATTGATGCGATTATATTATATATTATCAACAACTCCGTCATTTGAATGTGATATTGGTAGGGTGAAGTCTTGGATTGGTGAGGAAAAAGAACAAGTGTAACTTTTTATTGTTATAAGCGCCAAGTGGAGATAGTAATACAAGTTAATAATTAACACGTATTCAATAGATTAGGTTAGATGTCAGGGTTGCCCAACCCATCCAGTTTGTAGCTTTGCTAGGGCGCTATATATAGGCCACTCAAATTAACAATTATATTCTTCGTAACTCATTATCATTTATATATAGATGTATAATATGCGCGTTAGGTTAAGACAAGCAAGAGAACTTGCAACAAGGCTGCACTGCAAGACAGTCATTGAATAGTCACTAGCTAGTCATAGTCAGTCAGGCCTGCCTCGTCATCCATCCATCTCTCCTCTAGGAAATAAAAATTAACAGATATACAGATATTGGATTGGGATAATATCAGACTTCCGAGAGAGAGAGATGAGAATGGTTCTACCCAACTCCAATCCAGAATCACTATTCCACATCATTAATAGCAAATCCTAACGAAATTTAAGTGCACTCCCATTCCATTAATTTGTTAAAATATATTTGACGACTTTCAATAAATTATCAAATAGTTATATTAAATATTTATTGACCGATCGATACTAAACATATAACATCTACTTCAAGCTCCCACAAGGTGTCCTCTCAATTTGATTATTTTTTCAGGAATATAAGTACACATATAAAATATTTATAATTTCGTTTCTCCAATTTCTCAACCGACAGCTAAGGTTTAGGGTCGCCATCTATCTTCTTTCATTTTGGTAGTCTATCTGTCTCTCTCTCTGCGTCACCATCCCTCCCCCTAACCCATCCCAATCTAAAGACTTCAAAATGAACTCTTGGATATGATAACAGTTGTTAATAGATGTAATTCTAATGGTAACATTCATTTCATGTCATTGAACGCATGCATCCAAATAATTGACTTCATCCAAAAACCAACCTCATTTTTCCAGAAAGCAACCTAACTCCGCTTGGGCATTTCCATTTATTATAGTTTCACGGGGGCTAAATTGCCCAGAGGGTATTGGTTCAAGTTTGGTAAAACTTAATATCCTAGATGTGTAGTTGAACGTATGATCTTTAGGTTCGAGTTTAGCCACATTGGATTACGTTCTATTATCTTCTGATCCCCGTTGGCTTTAGTTGGGAAGAGGGCCACCAAAAAAAAAAAAAAAAAAAAAAACCTAGAGCATTCAATCGTTAAAATATCATTTATGATACATTTGCTGAACAACTCAAATGTACAACAGACACTCTTATTTACTTTCTACTCCTACTAGCCATTAACAAAATGTACAACAACATCCAAGATGGATGCAACAACCACTCTTTTAGGGAAAAAGAACAAAACTGCTACCACCCTTGGCATTTCCAAGGAGGCCAACATTACCTAATTTTGAAGCTCCCTGTAAGGCCAGGATAAATATCATATCTATTTACCTGCCCAGACCATGCCAAGTGTGAGTATAAGCAGACAATACTAGAGTAAAATTTTGCCTGAAAGAAATAAATAACGGAAGCGTGAATCAAAGGAAAGAATGCCACAATTCCGAGACCCAAGAAGGCTTTGCCGCCTCTGTGATATGCATTGATCAACAAAGGTAGCCTGATGTGGTGGAAGATAATGAGATATCCATGCAGCTAAATTTGCATCATCCACAAAACCTTTGGCAAAGCAGTGCAGCATTTTTGGCACCAACATCTTCCCTTTGCTGCTAACCCCAACCGAAGCGCGAATAAAATCATGCTGAGCTTCCTGAAGCTCCTCCCTTACATTCTTAGCAGTGTAAATTCTCACCTGCGTTACCATTCACTATCATGTCAATTAAAAGTACCTATGGGATATATATATATGTGTGTGTGTGTGTGTGTGTGTGTGTGTGGAATCAAATAACTCGGCAATGAATAACATAAAAATAACTAAGCATACCGCAGGTGATGAGTACATTCCACAGCTCAGAGCAAAGGCTACGAGCGGTTCATACTCATCAATCGCACACTTCCGCTGCTCCTCTGACAACTTCAACTTGTGAAGAGCAAGGAGCAAAGCCTAAATTCAATTTCCATTAGATAGTTAATTAGGATACAACATAAAACAAGAGAACTAAATGAGGCAAAAACAAAACAGATCAACAACATTAAAGCAGGCACATACAATTTGAGGTCTGTGCAAGGGTGGTTTCATCTTCAGAATCACATGTTCAATTGCCAGCACATTATAAGAATGCCCCCCAACAGTATATGCAGCCTACAAAGATGTTGTAGAACGAGGAAAAAACAAATTTCATCAAAAAAAATCCAAATAATGGCCTCTTAAAGTGTCTCAAAAGCAAGCACAAAAATATCAAAAAAGAGGTCATTAGCTCAGGATCAAACCTTTTGCATCAAAGAGAAAAGCTTCAAGTCACTTCTTGGGACTCCATATGCCAAGTAAGCCTGCTCATAATGTACATAACACAACAGTAATGTAAGTTATGCCTGCCATTTACGTGAAACTCGGATTCAAGAATGACCTTTGCAAGTAACAGCGTAAATTAAACTCCAAAAAGAGAGATTCCTACGTGCATGATCAATGCATTATATAGGTTGATCCAGAAAGCGAGCTTTTCATTGCAGTTTAGGTGGACAGGGTTCACTTTGGCTAGTTGCTCGACGAGTGTTCTGCTATCCGAACAACAAAAACAACAGTTTTGATCAGCTCTAATTTCAAATGCAAAATCAACCATCTCAAGAACCAAGAGAAATCTACCAAGTATTCTACAAAGTTCACACTTTCGGGCCCTCAAATAATAAAAAAACAAGACCGTAACAGAATGCCCAAGAAAATGAGTTAAAATCAAATTTTTTATGCCCAAAATTAGCCCAAAAACTGTCAATTGGATAGCATATATATAAGCTTTAACACTTTACTTTGTATCATTTAGCTTCTGTTGTATGCTTCATGCATTAATAAATAATTTCTGGCAAGAAATTTACATGATATATGGTAATAAATAAAATGTATACTATAAAAACAGATTTCCTATAGAAGGAAAAGAAATGTTGCAATCTGCCTTTCAAACAAGAGGTACTTGTAACTCTCTTCCATACTTTGTGATTAATAGTAACTTGTCGGTAACCACATATTCTTTTTAAAATTCAAAATAATTCAAAATCAACCATATATTTCTAAATTCAATTGAAAACAAAAATACTGGATTCATAAAAGAACACACCCTTAACTCCTCATACCACTATCATTGAACAAGCTGACAGTGAAGAATAAATATAACCAAAAATTAAACAATATCCTACCTGAACCCCTTTAGGGCTCCTGAAGCATATTCTAATTGCTTCTTACCAACCGACATCCATGAAACTTCAGTAGCCAATCCATAGTTTCCAATGTCTACCCAGCTGAACTTTCCACGCACTTTATAGGGATCAAAAGCATTCTCTAAGGCCAAAACTCCTGAGTTACTCTGAATTTCAATTTGCGGGCTCTGCACCCACGATGAAATCATTGAGCGTTCAAATGATGACCATCCTGATGAACTTGAAAGATGTCCACACGGCGATAGAGGTGAGCAATGGCTCTCTAACACAGAAGACTTGGATTTTATAGCTGAATCTCCCAGAGATATATATATGTTTCTCATACATCGGACCATCTCTTCTGATAGTTGATTAGGGTTATCCCATAGGCCTTTTGCTGGCATTGCTGTGGGAATCTTCCTGAACTCCACAGGTTGTCTAGATTTAGAGTCTGTCTTTGTCGATATGTTCTTCTCATGAATAAGCACAGCTGAGTCATCTGCATTCTGATTCACAGTATGACACAGCTCAACAACAAACAATAGAAACATTCTCATCAAGACTTATTTTGTGAACAAGCCACAAGTCTTTAGACATAGACATGAGTAATAACAGTTTCACTCAAATTTGTTAATTCTCACTACAATATCATCAGATAAAGGAAGAAGAGTAAATTACACATTATCACTTCTTTCACCCGAATGATCAAACTTAATAACTTTCCGAGTAAGAAAAATATTAGCATCACCCATTTGCAGCAGACCGTGGATGTCGGGAGAACTTTTGGGACAACAGGAACTTTCAATAACAAAGAGACACTAACATGTCAGCTTTAAGATCAAGCTTTCAATAGTTAAAAGTGTCTTGTCTCCCAGCATAGTTATAAAATTGAAATCTAGAGATATACCTCCATTACTGACTCTGTACAAGAAAGTTCTCCAGTAGATTCTGATGGTTGATTGCCCCACTCCTCACATGTGTGACCTTCTAAGCAATGACCCAGTTCAGGGTTTAAATGCTTCAAAGACCTCAAAGAAGAAGAAATCTGGCAAATGTAAGAAAAAGTTACATGTACCCCTTTCATATGCTAAAAAGACTATTCAGTTAAGACAAATCTAGCTTGGTATTCTTCTCAAGTGTCAACATTATGAAAGTAAGTAATAGCACTCTGCCCTTTTTTTTTTCATATATGAGAGTAACTCTTACATAAATAAATTAAAATAGAAGGTGGCATGATAACTAAAATAAAAAGTGTATTTATATAAGAGTGTTGCATGTAAAAGTATATCCAGTGAAATGTATATTCAAACTATGAGACTGTTGGAATGTGGTTCCAAATTAAAAACAAAAGCAGGTCACATTGTATTCTTCAATGTGCCCTTCTTCCTTTTAACGGGTGAGGTGTAAAGAAAGTATAGAGACCTCTAATCACCTCTTCCTTTATTGTCCTACGGCTTTGAACTCATGGCTAGAATTTGAAAATAATCTACAAACTCGCAGGCAATTCTAGATTCAAATGGTTCCTTAATTATGGAGAATGTCTTTAATTCCTTCCCAAGGAAAGAAGGCTAAAACTCTTTGGGGATGTGTTGTTTAAGCTTTTATTTGGGAGATAGCATGAAAACTATAATCATAAATTTGATGAGAAAAAAGATGATAAAAAAATATCAATAATAACTAATTTATATGTTAATCAACATGGAACTATCAGAGAACATAAAACAAAAACACGTAGCAGCACTATAGATAATGTTATAAGAAAAAGAGCAATACTTAACCTATATCCTTTTTTTTTCTTTCCTTTATTTCGGATTTTTAGGAGGGGGAAGGGGAGCAGGAAAATGTGGCAAAGGCACTAAATTTATACCATTGTTTGAAAACATTGGATACTATTGACAATTGAACAACAATTACAACAATATTTATAGCAATTATAGTCCAGAAACAATTTATGCATGTATAGAAACAGAGAAATTACCAGTGTTTCTGTACTGTCAGAGAAGCAGCCAGTTATTGATACGGAAGATGAATGCTTTAAATGGTACTCAGCAAGCCTTCGTTCATTTCTTTCTTGACTGAGCTGGAAATGCAAAGAAACCATTTCCTGTTCAAGTTTTGAGACTGTAATTTCCAGTACTGCAATATTAGACAGAAGTTCCTGAGCCTGTACAAGTACGACAAAAGAAAGATATATAACAATTTTCTAGCACCTACATAAAACCTTATGCATGATTCATTACAGAACACACAATCCAAATAGGGAAAGTTAGTTAATTTTTGATGTCATCTTATATACAACCAACAAAATTAAGATGTTCATGGCATGGTAGCCTCACCAAAGCTTTAAAACGTTTTCCCAATGGCTTCAAAACTACAATTTGGTCACTTTCTTTAGCATTTTCAGTCAGTCTTTAAACTCCACTTGGATGGAGATTTTTCAGTTAGCCTCTTAGGAATTCTACATAGTCCCTGAGATACTGTCCTATTATGTGCCCAGTGTGGACTGAGAAATTGGAAATTTATCAAGTCGGGTGCATAGAAAAGAAAAATGAAGCTATACATAATAATGGTACAAATATAAGGCTCAATCAATCTATTTCCTCATTAAGGAAGTGTGAGGCCAAGAACTTGATGATGAAAATAGAATGAAAACACGAGCAGCCTGCCAAATTACAGTTTATCTATTGCATTTGAAAATACCAATTTGAGCTTCTCTAGGAGACATAAAACAGCTTTTTTAAGGTTTGAATTATAAAATCACATAGACATGGTTAAAGGATAATACATGAGTTTAATTGTTAGGAGCAAAGCATAAAAAATGTAACCTAATCCTACAATAATGATATTTGTAGTGGCTGTAGAGAATTAAAAAAGAAATAGCATACATGATGTGGAAAACATGATGGACTAGAAATCTTCACAGCATTTTTCTTGACAGCATTTTCCAGACAAGCATGCAGATCTAGCTCTTCTTGCAGCTTCTGTTGTAATCTTTTTACCTGTTACAATGATATTCCCATGAGAATATGGTATTTGCAATATAGCTACCATAAGTAAGTCTCATCTATGTTTAGTATTTGCAATTAGCTACCATAAGCAAGTCTCTGCACCTCTATGTTTAGTTCACAATTAGATTAACAGCCAGTATTATTAAAGTTGGAAATTAGGTAAACAAATGGAATCAAAATAAAAAAACGAAACAATGCATTAAAAAAAAAAAAAAAAACTGCTCTTGAGCGTGAAAGGCATGAAAATTACAACAAAGCTACTCCATGAATGCATTTCATGCAACAATTGCCTTAGAGCAAGTGAAGACCATGCTTTCTGCAATATGGATACAGTGTTATCTCAAACATTCAGCTAGTATCTTAGAATTATCTTAATGTATGCTTTTAGAAGTCTACATCATCCAAAACAAATTATTCTTACAAGAGATGACACAAGCTCTATTGAATCATTTCCAGAAGTCTGTGTTAAAGCCATGAAACCACCTTCGGTATGAAGCTGTTACAATATTCGAAGCATTAATTAAATGTTTTGCCTCTTAAAATCCACAATTCTTTACATTGTCAAAATGAAAGGAATCCACTAAAATCCCTCCTATTAAAGGACTCTAAAACCAGACTAGGCATGCCATGATACACTGCTCAAGCTTGATGAGGCTAATACCTATGACTACAAAGCACTATCTATATTCTAATGCAGCATAAATCCTAAGAAGTAATAAGCACTCTGGAGGATGAAAGTTGAATAGAGGATACTTTTGATAATTTAGTTTTTTGGTGATCCATTAACTTAGCAGTAGTTTCTACACTACTCTCCCTCTAAATAACATTTTGATAGTTCTGGTTACTTGTGTCTAATAACCCATTTAACTTGGACGTTGTCTGCAACCAAATACATTATCCCATACCTATTTTGACAATTCTATGCATTTTACATCCAGAGCCATGAATACTGCTTAATACTGATTACATCATTATTTCTAAGGCTTTCATATAAAATATCAATTTAATGCAAACTAATGAGTAAAATCAAAATAGACACTACGGTAAAAGCTTACATACTGCTCAAGTTGAAGTCTGTAAGGGTAAAAGTATGTCTAATGACCCACACTTCTAACTTGGAAGTTGTCTGCAACCAAATACATTATCCCATATCTATTCTAAAAATTCTTTGCATTTGTTACGATCCACATTAACTAAGTATGGGATTAGTTGGTGGTGTTGCTAGGATCCCACATCGACTAAATATGGGATTAGTTGGTGGCTTATAAGCCTATGAGCACCCTCCCCTTACAAGCCAGTTTTTAAGAATGAGTTCTACCTATGGGTTTGTAACAGTATTTCACATCCAGAGCCATGAATGCTGCTCAATACTCATTCCATCATCATTTCCAAGGTTTCATATAAAAAAAAATCACATATAATGCAAAGTAATGAGTAAAATCAAAACAGACACTATGGTAAAAGCTTACATCCTGCTCAAGTTGAAGTCTGTATGGGTAAGAATCACTGCTTTTAGTACACAATCCAAGACTTTCAGCCTCTTCGCTACTTTTCCACACCTAAATCAATCACCAAATATTCTGTCAGCACAAGACGTCAGGATACCAGAAAAAAAAGTGAAGGAAGACTATAATATCTAATAAGATGTTATGAGACAGTTCAAACCAAGACAGGAAGCTGACAATATGAGTAGCATTCAACTAAAAGTCCATTTAAATATTTGGGCTTGGAAAGCAATAAATATTAAAGAACTTCCAATTGAAGCCAAGAAAGAAAGAAAAAAGGTCTTAAGAATCATTTCTCCTTCTAAATCAGCGTACAGCAACTCAAAACTCAAATTATTGCCAGTATTTAGAGTTTTGATTATTAAGTGACATTACAATATTTAAGCATTCAAATTCAACAAAAACTATGAAACTCAAACTCCAAAATGAAAGCATGCCAAGAATCCAATTATGAAGAGAATGTCCAAAAGGGAATAGGAGAAACAACAAGAAGGAACTGGTAAAATAAATCCATGCACCCAAGCTTGATTCCAGTTATCTTATTAACAACCTTTATCAACATTGATATGAACCCAACTTCATGATCCAGTGAGGAGACATGCTATTAGAACTAACCTCTAAGTCAACGTCGGACTCATAGAAACTTGCCCCAGAACGGAAAAATTTGGAGATTGAATTATTTCTGTATGAAAATGTCAGAGGAATTGGAAAAAGGCTAGGTTAACAAAGGATAGAAGTCAGAGCTCCATCCATAACGAAAATAATAATAAAAGAGGAACTCAGAACAGAAAAATAAATAAATATGTATTAAAAAAAAAAGGAGAATGCAGCGTTACAAGCTTAAGGCAGATTGCTGAACTGGTGAGTCGCACATCCTGAGATCACGAGCTTTGGCGTTTATCACATAAATCACATTCAGAAATTCTTCTAAGACCTTGGCTTCTTTGTGCCCGTGTACAAACAAGCATCATAAATACTGCGAATGGCACCAAATCACTGTTTGTTAAAGCGTATTAAACTATGAAATCCAACAAATTTTCATCAAAAATAATCATATTGCAAAAGGAACAGGACATAATTCGAAAAGAAAGCACTGTGCTACCTGTGAACATTTAATACGGACAAATAAATTCATGAATGCGCAGCTACCAGTCATTTTCAACATAACCCTACAAACGTGAACTAACATAAGTGCCGAGCTTAAAAAGTTAAATCCAATGTTTGTTTAAAGACCAAGCACCCACCAACAGAAATTTAAAGAGAATAAAATTGTGCTAATAATTTCATGACCAACCACAATCAGTTACACCTCTACTTTTACGAAAGTTAGAGCTTAAGAAAGAAAGCAGTAAAATATTGAACATTATGAGAGCATCATTTGTCTAAAAAAAAGCACGAAGAATTTACCAAATTCGCGCACGGAATGAGAGAAAATAACCCAAAAAAAGGGTACCTCAACCTCTCTGTTATAATTGAAGACAAAAATCCAGCATTTTACAAACATACATACAAAAAGGTTTCAAATTTTAGTGAGATATTGGTTACTTTTGCTCCTTAGATACTTTCCTTTTGTCGTGACGAAAAACTATAAAAAGATAAAAAGCTTGATGCGGGTAAACAGTAACTCGAAAGGGCGAGTAGGTGGTGATATATTTTCAATTTGTAAATTAAAAAGCTTCCAATGATGAAATGAATAACTCAGGCTCAGATTCAGACTTGGTGGTCCCTTTTGACCCATCAACAAGCAACAATGGAACCCTCTTTACCCCAAGAAAACAAGCGCAAGAGAACAAAACAACACAAACCCAAATCTTCAAATGCAGATTGTAACAGAGAGAGCGCGAAAAATTTAAATTAAATTATGTCTTTGATTCATAAGGGTATGAAAGAGAGAAAAAAAAAAAAAAAAAAAGAGCATAAGCGAGGAACAACCTTAATAGACGATCCTCAGCTTCCCTGAGACAGTACCAAAAAAGTTGAAAAGAAGAGAACTAAAATCTGAAACTTTAAAACTAGTAAAATTATTATTATTAAGATTGTTTACTCAAATGGATATAGAGTCAAATCAACAAGACCAGACACAGACGCTCCCTAAAAATTCAAAATCCAAACTTTGAAACTTTTAAACAGGTGAGAGAGAGAGAGGAAAGGACAAAGTAGAGTACGGTAAGCTAAAATTAATTGGTAACAGAGATTTCAAACATAAAATAATAAAATCAGCAGCGCGGAGCCGGAGGGTATAATATATGATCACTAACTCAACTCGGCTAAGTTCAAAAATAAACAATGAATATTTTGTCTCGGTATATTGAGGGAACAGCCTAAAAGCAGGAACACCCTCTTCTATTTTTACAACTAACGGTCCGTCCACTGCTTCATTTCAGTCCTAACAAATACATTCATTCAAATTCTGGTAACATAAGAGTAATATTATATTCAAATCCTGAATATTATACCAAACAAATAATATGAATTTTTGTTGAAGCAATATTATATTCATTCAAATAATAGTGCTGTTTGACACCATTTCCTTGTTCATCTTCCTCTGTCACTCTCTGTTCTCAATCTGCTCCATCTTCTTATATAATCCTTCACATATGCAACTCACTTCTCAATCTTATCGTATCAACTATTGTACTTTCTAATGTACATTCTATGGTGTAATTGTAAGGTAAGGCATGTCTTCATAAATTAAAGCCTTGGTTGGATTCTTAATTCAATGCATAATACAACCTTCACTCAATACTCAAGTATCCAGGCATCATGAAACTAAATAACGTAAAATAATTTTTAAGCCTTCATGATTTATGATATTGAATTTAAAATATGTTAGAAAATGTGTAGTATAGAAAACTAAATTTTGAATAACGTTGTAGTGTTTGTTTGTTTATTTTGAATTTTTGCTTTCAAAATTTTGTAAAAATATATGGTTAATTTTATTTTTTTAATTTTAAAAATGATAAATTGTTGATATTAATTTAAATATATTTATAAATACGTGCTTTCTTAAAACAGTTTTCAAAATACACAAACAAATAAGTCAGGTCATGTGTCCTAAGCTTTATTCTACCTGCTTGACAAGCTTTAATAAGCTTTGTGAGTTCCTAATCAATTCTAATTTGGGTATTAATACACATACACACACACACAGACACAAAAACAACTAAAAAGATGGATAAGTTTTCTAGCTAAATAAATATACATGATAAACCAGTTATTGTACAGTCAATCCAAATTATGAGAGAGTGTGCAGCGGCTGTACCACCTCAGCAAGCGGAGCTAGTACCCACCAATCCTGAAAAGACACGCCGTGGTCTGATGTGGCATTTGAGTACAATATTTAATTTCAGAAGACAAAAACGCAACAACTTAGTATTTTAAATTTCATATTTCTACTTTTTAATATCAAAATCATCTATACATATATGGGGTAATTCACAACTCCTCACTCTCTCTCTCTCCACCACACACTCTCTGTTTTTTTCTTTTTCTTCTTCCTCCATTTCAGCCACCGTCTTTGTTTTAATATCAATAGTCCTCTGCATGTGATTGTGGCAGTGAGGCGGTTGCTGCTGGCTGAATCATTTAAATTCCCCAATCAATTTGTTGTTTGAATGAAATCATTTAAATCTTGTTTGAATATTACGACAGCAAATGCAATGGTGTTGGAAACAAGTGATGGGTCTAAGAACAATATGAAAAGATAAAAAAACTATTACAAAGATTCAAATCTTCTAATCCGTAGAAATAGTGATTGTTACCACTGATTGACGACCTAACATATGCTAGCAACCACCTCACTGCCATAGTCTCATGTACAAGACTTTTGATATTAAAACAGAGACGGTGGCTGGAATGGAGGAAGAAGAAGAAAAAACAGACAGTGGGAGGTGGAGAGAAAGTCGAGAGAGAGAGAGAGTGAGGGGATGTGAATTACCATATATATATTTTTTAAGGTGCCAACCCTACACTTCCAAAAATTCATCATCGACTATTCTTCCATTAAATTTATTATCACATAACATCATTTTTTCGTCCAATTTCATTACAATTATCAAAATACTCTTAACTCAAGTTTATAAATGAGCAAAAACGTTTTGGCATTATAAGATTTGAACCCTTGTCCTAGAGGAAACCCTCTGCATTACTACCATGCCAACTACTAACTTTAAAAAATTATTCACAAAACATTTTATTTATTTTTCAATTTGATATTCAAAAAAACAGAAGACACCAAGCCATCTACGGTCTACTCTCTCTTCTCTCTCCCATACCCTTCTCTCTCCTCAAAATCCAAAAACCCATAAATGTAGAATCATGGCCACCCAATCCCTTAAGTCCAACCTCGATTTCAGCTTCCTCACAAATTATAAAAAATAAAACTAAATCAAATTTATCCCAAATTAAAACCCCAAAGTCCATACAAATCAAACATTGATTCAGTTCAAACATAGTTTTTGATTTCAAAATACATTAGAATTGAGTTATTCAAAAGGTTAATAGTTAGCATGATCAGATCTGCAAATTATTCAAAAGGTTGATTTCGAAAGAAAAATTACTCTACCAAATTGAGTGAATTGTTATAAAAACCCATACAAATATATTTAACAATATATTTAGGTTAAATATATTTGTTGTTCATTCAATATTAAATATTCCTTTGGCTTGGTAGAATATTGTAAGTTCAATATTTTAATCTCTTGAGTCCAAGTTCGAATCTTAACCCTTACCAAAATTTTCAATTAATTTTTAGTTAATTATGGGACTAAAATGATCATTATAACCCTCAATTTTCAATTTATTTACAGCAACTTAATAACTATTTTAATAGAATGTTGATCCATGATAATTTTTTTAAGCATAGGAATGATGCTCATACAAAAGTGTAAAGGACATTTTTGGATGATAATGTCGCAAAAGGTATAAGTGGTCTATGACATTTACTCATTTTAAAAATGTAAAATATTTAGTGTAGAGAACAAGAAAAGATTTACCGGTGGAATGTTTCTTTCTTCTGCCTTTAGTATTCTATATTAATTCTTTAATTCTTTATATTTTGAATAATAGAAAGATGATCAAAAGATTAAAAAGAAAAAAGAGAAGCAATGATTAAAAAGAGTATAGCGAGTGTAGGCCACCAAAACCATACATCCACTTGACATCACAAAAAAAAATTATTAGATAGGAAAATTGAACAATGACATGCCCATTGCCACATTCCAATTTAAATTCAACAATGTGACTGGTTTTTAAAAATGGAGTTAAGCTCATCACCTCATAATTGTTACTGCATATTATTACTAGTAATAGTAAAATCAAGTTGCAAGCTTTGACAAAACGATCGTAACATTCACTGGAATGGGGATTGCTCTACCCCTGCTCAACTCAACATTCAATTTATTCACTATAAGAATTAAGCTCCAATTTCTGTCTTTTTATTTACTCAACATACTTTCATATATATACATATATATATATATGTAGTGTTAAGAAGAAGATAGTTACCTCATCTAACAACTCATCACAAGTTCCACATGGATAGCCGTGTAAACAAGTTACTCAATGACAAAGCAATATTACCTATGAAAGATGAGCTTGTGCACTTTTGTAAATATCTTAGCATAATGACCTCACTTGGATAGGTGTTGTGGACATATGTCTCTTGATCCACTTTTAAATTAAGGCTTTACGTAGGAAGTTGTTTTATTACTTTTCTCTCTCAGTTTGTATGTGTGTGTGTATATATGTTACTATGATTGTGTTGAAACAACTAAGCTAATGAAAATATTTTTAATGTTTTCTCCTTCATTTTAAAAGTTCACTTGGTATTAGAGTTGAAGGTGAAAAATTAGTTTGTACTCAATCCATAACAACACCAAAGGCAAAAACATGCTTCTTAATTCGTTTCAGATAACTTGTCTCATTCTTCTTAGAATAATCCTACTCATTCAACTCTTTAACTCTCCCATTATCTCTCAATAACAAGTAATACCAACCTGGTTGATATAGAAACACAAGAACCAAACACTATAGAACAACCAACCATTGAACCTTAGTTACCTCATACAACCTCTATACATCTAATGATAACAACGTCTAAGGAAGGAATTCTTAAACCAAGAATTTACTTGTCACTACAAACCAAATTGGGACCTGAAGAAGAAACACCCGATAGTTTTGAACATGTTTCAAATGATGAAAAATGGAAACAAGCAATGAAAGAGAAGTTTGATGCTCTTGTTATAAACAACACATGGAATTAGTCCCTTGGAAACCAAACATGAAACTTGTGGGAAACAAGTGGATCTTTAAAGTCAAGTATAATCATGATGGAAGTATTGCTAGATATAAGGCATAATACATGAGAATTAGATCCTGGTGGAATAACAACATTGATATCAATCAAAATACTTTGATAACAGCATTGACACCAACAACAACAATACGAGAACAATAACATCAACACCAATGACAACACTTACGAGAATAACAATATCGACACCTATGAGAACAACAATGTTGATATCAATGACAATACTTACGAGAATAACAACGTCAATATCAACGATAACACTTGCGAGAACAACATTGATATTCTATGAGAACAACAACATCAACACCAACGACAACACTTACGAGAACAACATCGATACCATGACAACACTTTCAAAAACAACAATATCAATATTAATGACAATACTTACGAGAACAAGATCAATATCAACAACAACATTTATAAGAATAACAACATCAATATGAATGACAACACTTACGATAACAATATCGACATCAATGACGACATAAGAACAACATTGATAGCAATCACAACACTTAGGAGAACATCACTGATATCAAAAACACTTATGAGAATACCATGAACACTAACAAAAACACTTATGAGAACTAGCACATCAACGCCGATGACAACACATGTGAGAGCCACATCAACACTAATAAAAACACTCATGTGAACATCCACATCAACACCAACAATAACACTTTGATAATAACATCAATACGACAACAACGGATGCGAACAACGTCGATATCAATGATAACATTTACAAGAACAATAATATCGATATCAATGACAACACTTATGATAACAACAAGATCAACATCAACTACAATAATTATGAGAACTACAATATCAACAAAAACAACAACACCTATAAGAACAACAAATTCAATACCAATGACAACATTTCCGAGAGCACCAATATTTTTGCCCACTATAACACTTACAAGAAAAATATTGATATCAAAGACAACATTTACTAGAATAATATCAATACAAACGACAACACTTACACGAACAACAACATCGATGCCAATGACAATACTTATAAGAACAACATTGATATTAACGACAACACGTACAATAACAACAACATTGATATCAATAGAACACTTACCAGAATATCATCGATACAAATGACAACATTTACGAGGAGAACAACGTTGATATAACACTTACGATAATAACACCTTCGATACAAAAGACAACACTTACAAACAATAATATCAATACAAACAACATTACTTACAAGAACAGCAAATTCAACACTAATGATACCACTAATGAGAATGATATTGATCAGCCACAACACTCACGAGACTAACAACATCGATCTTAATGACAAAACTTTCAAGAAAAACAACATCAATATCAATAACCCTTATAAGAACAACAATATTAACCCTAGCTCTAGCACTTATGAGAACAATCACGTCATCAATGAAAACACTTGCCAAAACAATACCATCAATACAAATGACAAGCCTTACGAGTAGAACAAAATCAATACAAACAACAACACTTATGACAATACAACTTTAATATGAAACACGACACTTCTTCAATTGTGAGAGAGGCTGGCTTGAATTGTTTGAGAAACTCACGTAATTGTTGGCCCCTTGCCAATTGATTTTGAGTAGCTTTGTCGAGATCAAAATCAAACTGTGGAAAGGTTCTAATTTTGCAAATTAGGCCAATTCCAATTTTAATATGCTGGCTATTTGTTTTATAGTTTTAATTTGAGTTGTGGATCCTACTCTCGAGAAAGAAACACCCACATTAATAGCAGATCTGGTTCTAGTATTATAATATATATATTTTTTCTTTTTGTTAATAATTTTTTCGTAACTACTAATGACACCCTTGCTAAAAAATAACGTATAAATGAGATAGGGAAAAGATTTTTGTTCTTGAAGATCATACGAAATTACATGAATGAGTTTATATAAATAGTTTATGAATATTATATTATTCCTAAAAGATTTAGTAGTGGAATGTTTTTCTTTTCTCTTTTTTGTGTTCTATTATATTTTAATTCGTTAATTCTTTCAATTCTGAATCGTAGAAAGATGATCCAAAGACCTAAAAAAAAATATTGGAAAAACAATGATTTAAAAGGCGTCACCGCGGGCCACCGTACATCTGCTTGACACCACAAAAAAGATATCAATGGGAACAATGAACAATGACATGGCCGCTGCCACTCTCCATGGGCGCAAACGAGTTTCCTCTTCCCATTCAAATTGCCCTTCTCTTTTCTTCTCCACATTTAATTTAAAATTAATGATGTGATTGGTTTTTATTACAAAATTATTATTTTTTTGCTAATAACTTCACTAGTAATACGACAACTAGAGTAGAAAGCTTTGACAGAACAATCATAGCATTCACTGAAGTGGACAGGGAACTGGGGCCTGCTATAAGAATTAAGTGCCAATTTCTATCTTCATCTCTATTGTCTATTAATGTAATTACATAAGCATGCATTGATATATGACAACATTACAAAGCATTAGTATGGAATCTCAAAGCAATTGCGATCGATATGCATCATATGAAGCTTAATTTAAAGTTGTAATTGATAATCGGTTAACATTCATAAATGATTTTGTATGTGTTGAGTCTTAATTTTGTTGGTAGGTCCAAGGGAAAGAGTAAGCGAAAAATGCCAATTACCAAAACCCCAGGTCCCCAATCCGAATTTGATTCATTATTAGAATAACGATGGAGCTCAGCTTTGGGTCCACAATCCATATATAGCTTTTCTATGATGGAGACTACACACAGGCACAGCACAAGTTGGTCACATTCATATTTATAATAAAATTTAATTCATATCCGTGCTTATTTTTGTTTTCATATTCATGGGCTGCCTCTCTCTCTCTGTCAAAGTTGGACTTGGAAGGTTGCCCTCAGCCTCACTCGCACTCTCACTCTCACTCTCACTCTCACGCTCACACTTTTTATTCCTATTGTATTAATATTGCGTCAGAATAACTTCATATTTTAAGAAATGATCATTTACTATTGATGTATACTATTTGATAATTTAAGCGTATAGATTAAATTATTATAATGTTATTTTATTTTATACTTTTTGTTTTCAAAGTATTCAATGATTTTTGAAGGGTATTGAATCTAGAATAGAGTTATTTTTTTATTATTTATGATTTGTTATTTTTATAAATATACTCCTAAATTAGGAGGTATTGAATGCTCGTGTAATTTTATATTTAAATTTATTTTCAAATACACAATAAAATAAATGAGTAATATTACTTTATAACCTTTATACAATATAATATGATAGTTTATATAGCAAAAATTCATTAGAAAAAAATATATATAAAATAAATTATATATCTAATAAAATTTTATCAATTAAACTATCATGTTTTATAAATCTTATGTTATATAAAAATTGTAACTCTAGTGTTACTGTTATCTAATATTATCGTTGTAGATAAATTGCTTACGCTAAAATGAGAAATTGGTGGGGTAAGACAAGAGAAAGTTTAGTGGGCAAATTGAGAAGAGAAGTACAAAAAGAGATCTCCAGCCCCAAGTTGGCAAAATAATTGAAACGAGAGGAAGAGGAAGAGGCCCACCTCCCTTTTAGATCTTACTAATATTAATATCTAAGATTAAGGTACCATCATCCGTCATCAGAGTTCACACGTGTGTACTGTTAAAAAATCGACCATTACAGCGAGCCGAAGTTGTTTTTGTAATTGCCAAAACCCAAAACTGGTAATCAGGTTTCTTACTCATCTCTACAACTACAACAACGTTAGTCTCAAAGCAAAGCAAAGCAGAGTAAGGGACTATAAATTTACTAATATATTATATTCAATATTATTGTTGCTATGTTAACGTGTCATCCTTATCTCATCTGGCGCAGGTCCTCCTTTTTCTATATTTTCTTTTCATATATTTGCCTTGCTTCATTCTCGCAATTCCAATTTCTGTAAAATTTTTTTTTTGGGTGGGTGGTTTCTAGGGAGTATGGCATCTATTTACTTCTATCACAATTGCTATACTATGACTATCATAAATAGATTTCTCCCTATGTGTTTTTGTGATTGAGATGACTTTGGTCGCTGTTTCCCTTCTTGTTTGTCTTATGCTATTTCACAGCTTGTTAGAGATGACTATCTTTCTTATCAATGCTGTTGAGTGTTATCAAAATTTTTTTTTTTTTTCAAAACAATACTTACTTGAATAACTTGATTCATACCTGTTCATCAACATATACAGTAAAATGTTCTTTCTCTCTATATACATTTTTAATTTCTTAATCAATCGCATGGTCTATCTTGTCTGTAGCATTAGGGAGTTTGGACATGCTAGATGAGCTTGTGGAGGAGTTGTTGGCAAAGTTTCCATCTTTCAAGTGGTCCATTATGTTATATATTTGTTTTATATAAATGGACATAAACAGTCATCAACAACAGGGGAGGGGTAGTAATTCTCTCTCAGTGTAGAGCTAGAGAGGAACATGTAATTTTATATGCTAGTGGTCTTCTCATTAGAAGTTGTATAAGTCCTACACCTAGACCCTTGTGCAATCCGTAGGAGAGGATGTGATTCTGTATACGGAATTCAGCTCAAGGATGTGCTATTGCTCAATTTCTTCTAGTTTGTTCTCTTTCCAATTCATAGCTGAGCCAAGTTTTGGGAGCACCAATGTCAGTCTGACAGGTCATGAATGCTTGGATACATACAGTCGGCTAGTATATCCATGGCTGAAAAACTAATAAATATGCTACTCTTAGTTTCTATAATCATCTCTTATTTGTTTGTGAATATTCCAAATTATTTTTTGTTGAAATCAGCAAGTGGCTAGTTTTTAGATGCTTGGGTTGCTGAGAATGGCCCCTGTTAGGTTTTGGACAGTTAGCGAACTAACATCATTCTGTGCTAAAATCATGCTAGGGGCTCGTTGAACTGTAGCTTAGCAAATTCTGAAATACTGTACCAATTGTTTGTCGTCAACTTTTTGTTCCTTTATTTAACAGATTACCTGTCAGTATGGGTGCTAAATGCTTTTGCTTGGCCAGAAACTAGAATTGTCTCTTTTATGCGCCATCAAGGTTTAGGTGTTTTATATGGGTTTCTATCAGTGTTGTTGTATGAAATTTTAATCACATAACAGTTGGTCTGGTTTACAGGTATTATACCTGAATTGATGATTTTCTATGCATTTTACCAATGATGTAGACCCTCTCGTCATCAAGTTTGTGGGTTTTCTGTCTAGTAAGTTTGGCAGATGACTGATTGAGGATTACTATTATCAAATGCATGAATCTCGGGAATTACTCATTTATTCTGAAAAAGGAAGTGTTGAAGAAGGGTTTTGTTACTGAAATGCTACTCCTCATTGCTGATCCTCACAAGAAAGAAAGAAAGGGTTTCTTGCATGCGCATGGAGGCCATTTAGACATTTGTGCATTCTGCAATCTGAAGCTGTCTTTGTCATGAACCTGAAAAACCTAAACTCGTGGTTGCTCAGCTCAAGCAAGCCATAAACTCTGATCCCAATATATTCACTTTACTCTTTTTATTCTCATTTTGAAGGTCTTCTGCAAGGCTTTGGCATTTTGCATCTGTCAAGTTTGGTTGACATCTAAGACCATGAGCCATCATAGTCTTATTTCTATAACGCAAAATGAGTCTAGCAAAGGAGTCTCACAGACTTGCTTCTCTGCCTTATCCCCAAGTCACAATTTCTTTAGTGCTCAATCAGGAGGGCAAAGTTTATCTACTGGTGAATGTTCCTCTCCAGATCCATCACATCTGATACGAAAAGAAACTCTCAATTCTCCTAATCATATGCAAGCATCAACAGCTCAATACCAAAAGCATTGTTTTGTTTCTGGACCAAATAGCCCCATGTCTCGTGGTTCTTATCTCCAATCTTCAAAGGGCACATTTTCGCGTTCTTCCGTATTTTGTACCAGTTTATACCTATCATCTTCATCAAGCTCTGAAACTCATCGGCAGCTTGGAAATTTGCCATTTCTTCCAAATCCACCCTCATGCAACCAGTCTGTTTCTGCAGTTGGCTCAACAAAGTCGCCATTGCTTTTTAGCAAGGATATAGGGAATCCATTCGAGGAGCACTCAGAAACTCTCGTTAAAGATTTTTTTAATTTGCCTGGAGATGTTTCTGATAGTTCCTTTCAAGGTGTAACTTGTGTGGATGACAGTTTGGTGCTTAATGAGAAATTGGAGCTGCAGTTTTTATCTGATGAACTTGACATAGCTATAACTGACCATGGAGAAAATCCCAGGCTTGATGTAAGTACATTGTAATATTTTCCCTCCCTTGAATTATGTTGTAAGTAAAAATGCTGCAATGGTGAATTGATGGTGCCTGGACTGAGACATAATCATCCCAAACTCTAATTATTTTGAGCACTTAGACTATTCTTGGAATAACTGGAAAATTATTGAATCGGATATAATCTCTCTTGAATAACCCTTTTTTTAATGCTTTTTACTTATATCTGGGGTTGAATATTGGAAAAGCATATAATAGAGCTGGTTTTCCTTGCATTCACTAATATATGGAAACTGCTGCATGATTTTCTACTTGCTTGTATCCAGGAAATTTATGAAACACCTAAAGCATCACTAAAACCATCCATAGGACTGGCATGCAGTCAGAGCTATGTCTCTTCAGCACCACCTGTGGATGCTCTTTCTAGTCACCCGTCTCTCTGTCCAGCCACTGCGCATAAGCCAAGAATGAGGTGGACGCCTGAGCTCCATGAATGTTTTGTGGAGGCTGTTAACAAGCTTGATGGTGCTGAAAGTAAGAGTCTATGTTGACTATATTGTGAACAGACTGAGTTTACCACCTTTATCTGTTGAGAGGATGAGTGATGCAAAGCCCATTACGGTGCATATATCACAGTCTGACTATGTTTTCTAAATGAAAAAGCTGATTAGCTCACTTTGAAATGTAGAGGCCACTCCAAAAGGTGTATTGAAGCTTATGAATGTAGGTGGTCTGACCATCTATCATGTGAAAAGCCACTTGCAGGTAACCAATTAAATTTATTGGTGATTTAAGGGTATTTGTCAAATTATCTTTTGCTTCTTTTGAGCTTACATTTCAACATATTTCTTTCGCAGAAGTACCGACTTGCTAAGTATATGCCAGAGAAAAAGGAAGGTAATGAATCTATAAATATCATATATCGTCGTCACTATATTATTTGATATCATTATCATTGTTAACGCGGACATCTGATTGCATTGTAATCATTGTTAGCGTATTATTTTGAGATCATTATTGTTGTGAATGTAATCATCTGAGATTCTGAGTTATTGACATGTCCAAATTTCATATTGATTGAGGCTCATATTGTTGTAAATTGGCATTTACAAGTTGCTAACATGTGTGCTCTCCTTTTGTTCTGCAGAAAAGAAGACTTGTAGCTCTGAAGAAAAGAAGGCAGCTTCAAGTGGCAGTGAATGTGATGGGCGGAAGAAAGGGTCACCATCATAGTCAATTTATTATCTACTCTGTAAAATGCTACTTGTTTTGTTACATCTCACAGTGTGTTAATTAAAACTTTTATCTTTATTGTCATAGGAGCATAGAATTCACTGAGGCTCTGCGTATGCAAATGGAAGTTCAGAAACAGTTGCATGAACAGCTTGAGGTATGTTTAATGGTTATCTGAAGAGCCATCCCACTGAATTGAATGTTTAACATTTAATCTACGATGGATTAAGTTCCTAGTTGCATCTCTTTCTCATTGTGACACTTGAATGTGGTTGCTTATTATACCACGTTTCTTCAAACCCTTCACATCCCAGAGTTTTCTCGTTTTGGATTCTGGAAGAGGAAAAATGAAGATGGATTTCGTCTTCGATCATGCCAAGCTTGGTTGCAATTGTTCTTGATCTGTTTGAATATGATTTCACAGGTACAAAGGGCACTTCAGTTACGCATTGAGGAACATGCGAGGTACTTGCAAAAGATCTTGGAGGATCAGCAGAAAGCTGGCAATGCTCTTATTCCTCCCCAGGGGTTGTCATCGCTTACCAATCCTACCAAAGATCCTGAGAGGCAGCTTTCCGTTAGTGCGTTGGCTAACCAACCAGATAAGTCTAAAGCTGAGTCATTATCAACTCTACCATCCAAGCATAAAGGGGCGGACTGTGGTGATTGGAAACCAGATGCATGCCCAAAAAGGATCCGCCTTGAAGACAAGGCCGAATCAGCTCCGGATGATTCTGTAGTTGAAAATTGTATGCAATGACGGCTGAGTTCCCATCTTCAATATTACTTGGCACTTGTACATAACATTGTTTTGATTTATAATATTATTGTAAAGTAGTGATTGGATTGGGATTTTGTTGATTTGTATCTCTTGACATTTTAGAGAGAATTTGCTTGTGTCAATGCTGAAGCATTGTTGACACTTGACAGAAAACAAGAAAGACAGTTGATGAATCAAAAGATTGAAGATAGATTCATAAGTTTCGTAAAATTTGTTTGCCACCCCGTTTATGGAAAAGATATTAGGTCAATTATATTGTAACTAAAATGAAAGATAAAAACAATTTTTTTCTTTTTTCTTTTCTTTTTTTTTTTTGTAAATGTAAATGGGTGTTTTGTAATGCATATATTTTTTATTAAAAAATAAAATAATAACATTTGGAGAAAAAAAAGAGTAATAAAATATAGGACCATACCAATTACCAGTTCTACAAAATCCTGTCCTGTCCTGTCCTGTCCGGCACTCGCTCGCTTTATATTGTAGTGGTGGACAGTAGCGATGTATGTAAAGAAAGAAAGCCAAGTGCTTTTGCCATTACAGCCTGTTTCAGTTTCTCCTACAGCCAAAAAGGTACATCATTTTCTTCTCTCTCTTTTCCTTCTATTCTACATGCTGTTTGGTGATCCCGTAATTTTCTCCTTAGAAGCTTTGATTTGTGTAATTTTGAGGCTTAATGATAGTATATATACATACCCGAAAAAGCCACTTTTTAATCCAACAAACAGTTTTCTGTCCTCATCAACCCAACCCACCCACCTGCTCTTGCTTTGCAATGTGTTTGATTTTACTATTACTATTATTATTATTATTATTTCACTGTCTTGGCTTTTCATGCGATAATTCATCTCTGAACTTCGCAACTCATTTGGTAAGTTTAGCTGATAGTGAGACGGATCTTTTCTTCTAATATATTATATTATTAATGGTACCTATCTTTGAGAACTACCAGCACTTCTGCTCTGATTCTTTCTTTTCCACATGTTCTCTAAGAATTCTTTAATTGGAAGCACATGCATGATGATGGTTGCTACTTTGACTCTCAAATTAAATAATGCCCGATAAGTTACGAGTAGCTGCATTTTATATAAATTATGTGGGTTTTTTTTTTTGCTTCTTTTTCTTTTATAAGTTGAAGTAGAAACAAAATCTTATATCACTTTCTTTACTGTTCTTTTCCTTTTGATGCCCTTATATGGTAAGTGCTTCAAAAATTTATTTCCTAATTTTTTTTTCTTTTTTCTGTTTCTGCTACGTTGTGGTTGTGTAGAGGATTTGCAGCCAATGCTTGGTCAAAGAACTTGACCTACTTATAGAGTGGTTTTAGGATTTGTTGTTTATTTTAATTCCATAAAAATGGCCACTGCTGATGACTCCTTCAATATTCGTGCTCATGGAACAGTTCTGACTAGGAAAAAGAGTAGAGTGCAATGCAATTATTGTGGTAAGGTAGTGAGTGGCTTCTTTCGTCTCAAGTACCACTTGGGGGGTATACGTGGAGATGTCACACCTTGTGAACACGTTCCTGAAAACGTGAAGAAACCTTTCAGAAACAAATTACTAGATAGAAAAAATGGAAATCTGAGCGAGAAAGACGCGGAGATTTGTAATCCAGATCTTACCCGGAAAAGGAACTTTTGCTCTAATTCAAATGGTGTCAAGCATTTTAAACATGAGGGTACTCAAAGTGCTAGTTGTGAGACTGGATACCATGCAGAGGCAGAATCTGAATTGGAAGGTGACACACAACGTGCTTCATTTCTTAACAGAATGATGGGTTCACAGACAAGCATCAATTCTGAGAAGAAATTATCACTCCAAGCTCAAAAATGTGTTGGTAGGTTTTTCTATGAAATGGGAATTGAATTCAGTGTTGCCAATTCTCCAAGTTTCCGGAACATGATAAATGCTACTTGTTGTCCTGGTCAGGCAACGTATGAGATCCCCACTTCTCAGGAGTTGAAGGGGTGGATCCTTCATGAAGAAATGGAGGAAATGCAAGAACATGTGAAGAAGATAAGACATTCATGGGAAAGCACTGGATGCAGCGTCTTGTTGGATGGATGGATTGATGAAAATGGTCGAAACTTGATCAGTTTAATTGTGGATTGTCCTCGAGGACCAATTTATCTTCGATCGACTGATGTTTCAGCTGTTATTGGTGACGTTAATGACCTGCAGTTGTTTTTGGATGGAGTTATTGAGGAGGTTGGAGTTAGTAATGTAGTCCAAATTATTGTTTGTTCTACATCGGGCTGGATGGGAGATTTTGGCAAGCTTTTTATGCAAAGGCGAAGGACAGTTTTTTGGACTGTGAGTGCATCTCATTGCATTGAGCTTATGCTTGAGCAGATTGGCATGATTGATTCTGTTCTGAGGATACTAGATAAGGCAAAGACCATTACAAGGTTCATTCATGGCCATGCAATAGTATTGAATCTCTTGCGAGATTATACCGATTACTCCAACCTTGTCAAGCCCTCGAAGGTAAGATCTGCAATGCCTTTTATGACTTTAGAGAATATTGTCACAGAGAAGAAAACCTTGATGACCATGTTTACCTCTTCTGAGTGGAACACTTCAAACTGGGCTTCTAGAACAGAGGGCAAGAGGGTAGCTGATATATTGAAGGATCGTTCTTTCTGGATTGGAGCCAGGATGGTTCTGAAGGCAACTATGCCGCTTGTTTGTGTTCTAAAATTGCTTAATGGGGCTGATAAACCACAGATGGGGTCCATATATGAAACGATGGATCAAGCAAAGGAGACAATCAAAAAAGAGTTTAGAAACAAGAAATCTGACTATTCTCCTTTCTGGAAAGTTATAGATGAGATTTGGGACAAACATCTCCATAGCCCCCTCCATGCTGCTGGTTATTACTTAAATCCAAGTCTCTTTTATTCAAGTGATTTCTATAGTGATCCAGAGGTTGCCTTTGGTCTGCTATGCTGTATTGTCCGGATGGTACAAGATCAGCACACTCAAGATTTGATATCTATTCAATTAGATGAGTATAGACATGGTAAGGGTGATTTTAGTAAGGGAAGTGCAGTTGGGGAAAGAAACAAATACCCTCCAGGTTAGGAAATTTTACTTTTTATATCTTTTTCATTGTGTAAATTTTAGACATATTTGAGACATGTCACATTTCATTGCAGCTGAGTGGTGGTCTCATTTTGGAAAGCAATGTCCTGAGTTACAGAGATTTGCCATTAGAATTTTGAGCCAGACTTGTGATGGTGCTTCAAAATATAGGTTGAAGAGGAGTTTGTCTGAGAAGCTGCTTACAAAGGGGAGGAATCGTGTGGAGCAACAAGTATTGAGTGATTTGACATTTGTTCACTATAATTTGCAATTGCGGAATTCTCAGTTAGTACTAAAAAATGACATTGTAGCTGATGAGATAGATCCTATGGATGACTGGATTGTGGATGAATCACTGGAAATTGTATCCGAAAATCTGGAATAGACATGGATGGATTTGAAGTATTCTGAAGGGATGATTGATTAGTGTAGAAGGAGCAAAGGAAGAGCCCATTTTGAGAAGAAAAAATAGCAGTAGTAGGCTAGAGGAGTTCGATCAGATGTTAAGTTGTGTTGCCTTGGAAGGTGATTTTCGCAGGGTTGAAGTGGATCAATTTTTGTTATCTTGATGACAAACAATATTATATTTCCTGTGATGTCAAGTAAATATTATTTTATATTTATAGCAATAAAGAGAGCATCAAAGTCAAATGAAACGAAATAAATAGTTTACCATACTAGCAAGCAAATTGTATAACCTATTATTATTAGCATTGAATTAACTCCCGTAAAGTTTTAAGACAAACAATGTGAGAAGATATGGTCAATCTCTACAAGCACAAGAACATACCAAAGCCTTAACTGAAGATAACTTGCAATACTTCTTAAGAGTAAGATTGTTTTTGTTGGTTAATATATAAATTTAAATAGCTTTTGGTTTGCTAAACATGCTTGAAAATAGGTTGGTGAGTTTTGTACTTATCAAATGTGATACAATAACAATAATTGAGAGAGAGATATTTTATATGCGAGAGAGATATTTCATTTTTGAAGGAAGCATACCAAAAGTCGTTAGAAGCTGAAATTTGGCCATTTTAAGCTAATTTCACTTCTTCTTCATTCATTCTTTCCTCTCCCGTGTATTTATTATCATTATTATTATTATTTTAGATTGATTTGGGAATTGAAAACGAAGGGGGAGGTGGAAATGGAAATGGGAGAAGCTCCAGCAGCAGCAGTGGGCGTCCAAGTTGAGGAAATTGAAGCAGTGCCAGTAACCTCCAAGTCTCCCCAACAAGAAGATCAAGTTTCAGCTGTCATCACTGCCACTGTAACCATCTTCCTAACCAACCATTTGTTTATTTTAATGTGTGAAAAGGGTGCCGAAATGTTGGTGTACTTGGATGTATCCAAGCTCAAGTCAAGTGAAGTCCAGTGATGATCTTAATTACTGAAATTTTTAATTTGAATTATGTTACGATGATTTCATTTCATCTTTGTTAATGATTTGTTGATTTGCAAGATAATGGCTGTAGCTGTGGCTGTGGATCATAATTAAGATATCGTGATGATGGGGAAGTTTGTTGTTTCTTTTAATTTATTATATTACGTAAGATCTCAGAGAAAGGGTAAAATCGTCTTTGTGGAGAAAAAATGGGTTTGGGTCTGAATCGATTTGATCAATCCACTAACGGTAGCGGCCGTCAAAAATTGGGGGTAGGGCGGTCATGTTTCTATTCAATCTAAGGGGGGTGGCCATGTGATTAAACTATCTCGCGAGGACACCAAAGGAAACCAACTTTCTAACAAACATTTATACATAAAAAATAAAAAATAAAAAAAACGATAGAATCTGATTGATTTCCTTAGTCCTCCCAACGCCAATACGATTGCCAAGTCCGACGACCAAATTACACCTTGAAAGCTAAACCATTAGACTTTATAAGGACGGAGGAGGAGAGGAAGAAGGTAACCAAAGGAGATCTACTTTTCTCGTCAAAACCGAAAGGTTTGTTTTTCACTCTCATTAATGCAATCCCAGTTCTTGTTTCACATTAAATTAATCAGATGAACGCATATGCTTATGCATATATTTATATATTTCTTCTTTCTTTTACGTTCGTTGATGTATCTGATGGGATCAATCTTCACGCTGCTTTCCTTTCTTGATTAATTTAACCCACTTATTATCTTCTGCTCTCAATCTCCCACTCATTCACACTTTCCATTTCTTCCTTTTCTTTCATACGCATTTCGAAACAACATTGTGATTTGTAATGACAATGTGTATTCTACTTAACCTAAAATCAATCCAAATAAAACTGATCTTGTTTCTGCATCTTCAAACCATGTACCTCATTCCTGGCTACTATTAGTAAAGGATGTCAAAGTTACAGATTTTACCTCAACTTCCTTGAAAACTAAACTACTAAAGCTTAATGTTAGATTCTTCATCAATTGCCCTTGACGAGTAACTGGTTAACTACAAAAATTTTTCTTTAGAAAATGAATAGTTGCGAATGCACAACCAGTTGAATTCCTCACAAATTACTCTCAATTGTTGGCTATTAATATTAAAGCTTCTTATATAACTACTGTGTTCCTGCGCATATGCCAACTTTAATAGTTATAAAACACCATTAGAGTTTAATGCAGAGGTCCTTCCAAGATAAATACAATAATTAGGCAAAATGGCTGAATTTATGAAAGATGCTAGTGTATTTCTCATTTTATACTTGCTAATAATTGCATGCTTGACAAAATAAGAAGAATAAGCAAGAGGGCTGAATGGATTCTAACATGTAAAGCTCGTTGCCATGATTGAAGCTCTTCCAGAGAAAGGCCTGTTTTCTTGTATTGTCTTTGTAAATATCAGAAAGTAGCTTCTAAAATGTTGTGAAACATAAATCAGAACTGGCATGCACTGTAAGGGATAATATCACATATTATTTTTTCTCTGGTTTCACAATATCAAGTTAAATTTGATACCTTCTTCTGGTTGTGGCTCTTCTGTAATCGCTTATATATTTCTTTTCTGGTTCACAAATCTAGATAAAGTTGATACTTTACTCTGGTAGTGGCTCTTCACCCTGGGATCTTATCAATTGTTAAGACATGGAAAGAAATTATATTCTTGCTTCCAGATATCTCTTAGTATATTTTCCTTAAAATCGTCTTCAATACTTCCCTACTACTATAAGCAATGATTTACATGCAATACTAAAATTTATTATTATTGTCTCTTTGATTTTTAGATGGGAATTGAGAGTCGAGAAGAAACCTCCACATACACTGTAGATGAGGCTCTTTTGAAATTGGGATTTGGGAAGTTTCAAATTTACGTCCTTGCGTACGCTGGCATGGGGTGGATTTCTGAAGCAATGGAAATGATGCTCCTCTCTTTCGTAGGACCAGCAGTCAAGTCTTTGTGGGGTCTTTCTCCAAAGCAAGAAAGTCTTATAAGTAGCGTGGTTTTTGCAGGAATGCTAGTGGGGGCCTACTCATGGGGCATCATTTCAGACAAATATGGAAGAAGGTGAGTCCTTTATCATTTCCTCATCGTGCATTTGCTGTCTTTCCTTCTTTAAATCAGCAATAGTCACCACTATCCTAATTCTGTCTTCAGTATGTTGGGGAGTTTCCAAATATCGGTCCCTGACACTGATGTTTCGGTGGAACTTGTATAGCTGTCTACAAGAAATGAAACTAGTAAAAGAATTTTTGAGATACCTCACAAATTCTTTGTGAAACATTGCTTGAAGATGATTATGAAGTTGTTACATTGACTGCTTCCTTTATACCTGAATGAGAAACAGCTTTCTGCTTCCTACCTGCTGTTTCTGGAGAATATGACCTTTGATACTAAAAGCTACTTACCTGATACATAAGCGATAGAGTAGGCTTTAGAGTTATGCATTGATGAATGGGTCAAGAAAATAATTTGAATGAAAGAAGTTCCTTAGATTGGACTAGTTCCTGCTCTTCCTGATTTGGCAATGAATTTACTCAACTTTTTGATAAACATAGGAATATGTGGAGTAAGTTGAGGCAAGATCGCTAGGACAAAATTTTCCACATATGCTCCAAGTTATTAAAATAGATAGTTTTCTTATATATATACAATTCTCAAGATTTTTAGTATGTAGTTGCATCTGGAAATTTTAATATCACAAGGAGGATCAAAGTGGACTGGTATCTACTCTTTTATGTGATATATTACATTTGTTTGAACCTGATCACTCCACTTTCTTCTTCTTCTTCTTATATTTATTTATTTTTATTGTTCACTTCTTTTGCTTCAGGAAAGGATTCCTCATTACAGCAATAGTAACTTCTACAGCTGGTTTTCTGAGTGCGTTTGCTCCAAATTATGGTTTTTTGATTTTATTTCGTTGGTTTGTTGGTCTTGGTGTGGGAGGTGGTCCCGTTCTTGCATCCTGGTTTCTAGAGTTTATTCCTGCTCCAAACAGAGGCATTTGGATGGTTATTTTTTCAGCTTTCTGGACTGTTGGGACAATCTTTGAGGCTACGCTTGCATGGGTATGCTACGGATTTCCTTTTTTTTTTTTTTGTTTGGTTGTGGTGATTTCCTAGTATTTTTAAATTTATTTATTGGCCTAATCTTTCTCATTTTATTTATTTATTTATTTATGTTTTTTCTGTTGAATTTGGAGATGTACAACAATGCTTCTTACTAGTAGTTTATTTTACTTGTTTAAGATCAAATTTATGAGATCTTGGGGTCCTCAGATCAGGCAACTTTCCTGCCTTGTTATCAGGGCCGGAATTCTGTAATTTGCCTTGTTAGACTGTGTGGAAGCTTTTCTGTCACCATTGATTGCTTCTATAATTTATTTTTTACTTTGAACTTTTATTTTTCAATCTTTTCTTTTCTTTCTAGTCATTTGCATTTTGTAATGATCTTGTATTTTCTCTGGTTTTATTTATTTTTATGAGTTCTCCTATTATGGTGCATTGTGACACTTTTGTGGTTTTGGTCTGGCAGCAGTGATTAGTCAAAATCCACTTCCACCAACCATAAAATTGAAAAGAAAGCACTGTTTCAATTTCGATCTAAACTTGCCAAAACAGAAATATTGAATTCTTTAGATGACATGACACATTTCTAGTTTAAAATGTTATGCTAAATAATGATAAGCAATTCATTTGAGCAAACTCGCATCCCTATGATATACACTTCGCACTTTGCAGCTTGTCATGCCAAGATTGGGTTGGAGGTGGCTGCTTGCATTTTCTTCTCTACCTTCTTTGATTCTCCTTTTATTCTATGGAGTGACTCCTGAATCACCAAGGTATTTATGCTTGAAAGGTAGAACTGCAGAAGCACATCATATTTTGATGAAAATAGCAAAAATTAATGGCAGAATACTGCCACCCGGTGATCTTGTTTCTGACTGGGAGCGTGAGCTAGAGAATAGATGGCTAATCTCACCAAATGAGAATGCTACAAGTCCCAAGGGAAATAAAGGAGAAGAAGACTCACCTCCCAGGGTAAGGGAGACAGCAAATCTACATTCATCTCCTGAGTGGACAGATTCTAATATGAGTGGCATCTCTGCACTGTTAACCCTTCTTTCTCCAAGATTAATCAGATCAACCTTGCTTCTATGGATAGGATTCTTTGGCAATGCATTTACATATTATGGACTTGTATTGCTGACCACTGAGTTGAACAATGGACAAAACAAGTGTGGAAATAAACTGCAATCGGAGAAATCCCAGGATATTAATTACAGAGATGTTTTCATCACTAGTTTTGCAGGTTTGATTTTTCTACCTGTTTTAGTAATTTTTTTCTTTCTTTATGAAATTTCAAATCTTTTCAATCCTGGGAGGCAGCTTATTAAAATTTAACTTCGGTTTGTTTTGCTTTAGAGTTTCCTGGGCTTCTCTTATCAGCTGCTGCAGTTGATAAACTCGGTCGTAAGCTTTCAATGGCAGCTCTGTTCTTCTGCTGTTGTATATTTTTATTTCCTCTGCTGTTCCATCAGCCTGAGGGTTTAACGACAGGTCTTCTTTTTGGAGCTCGAATATGCATCTCAGGATCCTTTACAATTATCTATATATATGCTCCAGAGGTAAATTAGGAGTTAATATCTTATTTCCAAAGACAATAAATCTTCATATTGTTCTCAGCATAACACTATTTCTCTTAATTAACACTTGATCCAAAAATTTAAATTTATAGGTATAACAATAGTATTTAAGCTTTAACATACCCCTCGTGTGCTGAATGGGATTGGATTCAATCTACCCTCAGGCGTCTTTGGAGGAGCGTATATTGAGAAGGGATTCAATGCCATCCCCTAAAAAGTAGGAATCGGTTGGGAGAATACTCTTCCAATTCTGTAGAGGATTTGCAAAACTCTGTTTCCATTTCAATTGTATGCCATGAGGTCCCATGTAGAGAGGGACAATTCAATGATCACTTTCGGGCGCAATGTCATGGCCTTAATGTTTCACCGCTTAGACCGTGTAGCCTTAGGCGCTCAATGATCCGAACTTGCACCTAAGTAAGCCTTTGAACACTAGACAATGCCAAGCAAGATCAAGGGAAGCAAGAGAGAGTTAGGGAATGTACAATTGTTATTACTTTATAAGGCAATTGTACAAGAGAGGTGTTACAAGGAAATGTGTTGGACAAGCTCTCAAGGAGAGAATATCTACCTACAAATGAGTGCTCACCCCTATTTATAGAGGAACACCTCCTCAACATGCAGCTATCAATGCGCCACTTGTCTATACTCTATTTATTCTCTAGAAGGATCCTAAGATATTTTACAATGCTTATCTTGTAGCCTAGAAATATCTACAAGGCTCAAGAGATATCTAGAGAACCTTAGATAATAGAGAGCTCCACAGTCTTCTAAAAGCTTCCGTAGTCTTCCGCTCTCTTCCATCACCATCCGGAACCTTCCAGAGTTTTATAGGGTTTTCTCATGTCTTCCGCACGCTTCCGAAGCCTTCCGGAGTATTCTAGAAGTGTCCGGAACATTCTGGAACATCTTGGAACCTTCTAGAAACTTTGGGAACGTCACGCCTAATTTATGTGCTATTAAATTCCTCTTGTTATAAGAATCTCATAATACTATAACAATTGCCCAAAATTCTAACTCATCGGGGGTCATCTGAGCAATTTTCGGGCGCATGCGTGCAGGGCATGACAGCAAGCTGCCCTTGATCGTAATGCATTGCATTCTATCATTTCATATTGTAACTGTACTGTATCAGATATTTCTATTGAGTTAGAGGAAGGGTGAAAACTCCAATTAGGAAATTGCATCTAAGCAGTAATTCATTTCATAATGGGTTTGATTGAAATGAAAACAAATAGATTGTATTAGGTATATCTGCAGATTATTTATTATTTTCCTATTTTCTTTTAGACCCTATAACCTTAATAGCCAAGACACTTGTGGATGTTTTCGTCCCAAGTTACCGGTCCTAATTGATTTAAACCCTTGACATGTTGGTTAGAACCTAGGGTCTTAACTACTCAACAGTATTTAGGTTTTATGCAATGACATTTTTACTAGATGTTCAACCTAATATAGGAGTCTACTCACCTTAATACTCCTGAAGCATTGAAATAACCGTTAAGTTATTTCCAAACTCCCGGTTTTTGTTTTGAAATAAATTTATGATTACATGAAGTTTCAAGATTCGTCACAAGCATCCTTAAATATTATTTATTTATTTATTTATTTTTCACATATTTAAACTGCAGATATATCCCACCTCAGTGAGAACAACTGGTGTTGGAGTTGCAAGCTCGATGGGAAGAATTGGTGGGATGGTATGTCCTCTTGTGGCAGTAGCTCTAGTTACTGGATGTCATCAAACTATTGCTGTAGTTCTGTTTGAGATTGTTATTTTTCTGTCCGGAATATCTGCATTCCTCTTCCCATTTGAAACTAGCGGCCGTGAATTGAGTGATAGTGTAGCTAGTTCAAAACTGATCAGTGCATTGGAATGAATAGACCATAGCAATTAGGGCTTGGCCCTTTTCTTTATACAGATTTTATCTACAGAGATATGTAGAAATGCATATGGTTCCACTCTTCATTAGAGATGCTTGAGGAAGCCTTTGCAGTACTATTGAAGAAGTAGATTAATAACACAAAGTCGAAGAGTGGATAAAAGCAGGCAAAGGACCTTTTCACTGACATAAAATGCCAATCATTTTGTGAGCCAAGATTTAAAGAGAAAGATGGCGTCCTTATAAACTGTCCCCATGAAACAGTGCGGCTGTACAAACTATGAATCTTCACTGGGAATTTCTGTTGGCTTGTCTGCCACATGTTCAATATAGAATACTTTATGTAGGGAGGGTAATGAAGATTAACTGTCATGCTATGATGACAGAATAGTAATGTGATCAATCAAATGAATCAGGATTTATGAATTTTGTGTTTTTGTTTTTGAAAGGATTTGATGTTTATGTAAGGGTATGTGATTGGTATTATAATTTGCAAAATAATACATTATTGATATTGATGATATTTGAAATGCATTAGAAAATGTTTACAACAAGATAATATTTTTATAATTCATAAAATAAAAACAGCCAAAGAGGCCATGAAAAGCTGCCTTGCATTCCCTTCATTAAATATTGAATAACATACTCGTCCTTAATTGTATTCTAAATGATATATATTAATTAATGATTGTTAAGTGAATATTTTGATAATGTAATGACTTATCACGTCATCTTATCATCTATTCAATAAACGACACTTCATTTGCTATAGATTATATCGTTTGGGAGATTGTATCGTTAATCTTAAATTTTAAGAGGTAATTGATCATTTTAAAGGTTCTTTTACTGCATCCTAATGTTCTAATCTTTTCACTTTCTCAAACGACTTTATAGCTGATGGCTAACAAATAAATTTTTTTGCGTGGTATTGGAAGTTGTTGGTAGAATATGAATGTGGCTCCTTCAATACATATCGGTGAAGGTCGTAATTCACTATGTAGAGCTAGAGCCTCTAAAAGAAAATAATAAAGTGACAGGCTTGGCCTGTTAAATTGCTTGGGATTGCATGAAAATGTTCGAGAGTTGTACAATTTAGAAATACTCAAATAACAGGTAAACTACAGGATACAGTTAAGGATCTATACTTTTTACTACTTAAAATACCAAGAAGAGACGCAAAAGAAAGACTAAAAGTCACACAAAATAAAGTGGTCTCTCTAACCAATTATTCTCTTCTTCCATATTCGTGTTTCCACAATCCCTGAAAACGTACATTCTCAAACATTAGGCTTTGCATCATAATCTGTGGTGAGAACCTGACCATATTCACCTTTGTGGTGCTCTTCTTCTTCATCAAAATAGTCGCCTCTGGCATTATGGGCCAGCATTAGGCATATCAACCAGAAGAGGGAAGCATTTAGAGCCAGGAAAGCAGCACAACCAAAGAGACCAGTCTTGGCTGTGGGGCATTTGGTGTCCATGTTGTGATGTACATTGCGAGTCAAATGCATTAGCTCAGTGATTGTTGGCCACAAAAACATCGCTAGAGCAAACAAGGACAGCCACCTGATCTCAAAAGATGAATAGCTGTGAATAACTTGAGATACATAAAACTATATATGTAAACATGCGTGTGCGTAAAGAGAGGAATATACTCGGGTAAGTACTCACACAGTTATGTTGAAAAACACAAAGAATCTGGTGCTTCTGAAGAAAACAGCTTTAGGAACAGGTTTTCCTTGGTAAGGGTAAAAAGCAGCATAAAAACCAATCACCACAGATGCTGCCAGTGCTAAGATGGCTAAGAAGCCTAAATAAATGGTCGGATCTGATGGATACTTGCAAGTAACAACTCCTTCCGAAACCAATGGAGTCCCAGATGGAGGCTGATGAAAATAAAAACGATATATATCATATAATAATCACAAGAACGAAATAATTAAGGAAAGAGAAGGGAAGTATGAGAATGACAATGAGAGTAGCTATCAAGAAGCTTTCACAAACGAAGCTTAATTAATGGTTATGAAATTGGGTTAACTACATGACCGGAAACAAATAGACATGTTTATTGGACAAAATATACAAGCATACAAAGCGTAACAGAACTTGATTAACAATGTATTTAGTGGTCTAATTACATGTAATTCTGATATGTTTAGCCATATAGATGAATAATTGGAATTGAAATAAACTCGCAAAAATCATTCAGTTTAAGCACAGAATTAAACCTTTTTGTTTTCCGCAACAATCCCAAGTATGAAAGATTTAACACCAAAAACGCCCACTACAATAGCCAGTTCTTTGATCCCGATGGTCATTTTTCCAGCAAAAGTACCTATGGACCGACAATGCAACTTTCTTGCTGCAATCAAGAACAAATATTAATTCTCCACCTTTAGAAGCTAAATGAAGGAAGAACGAACCAAAAACAGACCAGGGGCATAGGTATCATCAGGGTCTATTTTGTTTTTTCTTTTCCTCTTAATTTGTGTGAAAGATCAGTCGCGTTTTGCTTCCTTGTAAAGAAACCAGGAAAATTTCCCTAGAAACATGAGAGAACAGCTGGAGGGCTGCCGGATATTACATCAGGTCCACATCAAAATACAAACACAAAAAAACCAATATAAATATGTATATTAAATACCCGGCGCCAATGTGCCACCGTGTTACACATTTTAATTCTTTGCCACGTGGTTAATGTAAAGCTACACAACCCTCAACCTCAACCTCAACAAAGTTAAGATAAGCACATATATATATATATATATATATATATATATATAAAAGAAAACAGATTTTTTAGAATATATATGTACGAAAAAAAATATTACTCTTATAAATTATTTATATAAATTTATCCACATAAACTGATATGACATAACATGATTTGATAAATAAATACAATAATTTAATAAATATATATTAATAATAAATGATATTAATTAATATAGATGATATAATGATCATATAATAATGTTACATCAATTTATATATATATATATATATATATATATATATGAATTTATATAAATAATTTATGAAAAAAAAATATTACTTGTACACGAGACCCTCGTGGATCAAAGTTTTTAGTTTTTCTAAATCAACCTCCAGCAGTGAAAGAGGCATGTTATTATGTGTCTCAGTCAATCCTGTAATCTGTAAAGGACTGACGTGATTATGGTAATTACTAGCTACTATTAGAGACTCATGCCAGCTATATATATATATATATATAAAAGAAAAACCTTTTTTTTAAGTTATTTTCAATTGTTTGCCCCATGCATAGTTTTGGTATTGTATTAATTAATTTGTCCTTTCTACTATTACTTGATCTGCAATGCTCAAATGCATACAATCAGGATAGTACCTAGATGGAATTAAATTTTAGCGGGATAATCTTTGATTCTGATGGCTATGATGAGCAACCGTATTTGTTTTCAAGAGTCAAAATAAGGAAACCTGTTTAGTAATTTAGCCCTACTGAAACACTTGGGGCGCTTAAAAAAATATATTATAATGAAAGCAAAGAAAGATTCGGGGGTCTGTCTACAGTATATCTGATGTATCGGTGTATCATTTATCCATTTTTTGTAAATTCAGTGTATAAGGAAACCGGGTCCGTCTACAGTACATCCGATGTACCGGTATATCACTTATCAATTTTTTGTAAATTCAGTGTAAGAGTTGTAAATCTTTATATAAAAATCGTAAATGTGAAAAAAAAAAGTTGTAAATTCACATTTACGACTTTTATACAATGATTTACAACTTTTACAATAGTTTATAAAAAATCGAAAATAGTTTCATTTACAACTTTTACACTCCATATTTACGATTTTTATACAAGAATTTATAACTTTTATATTAAAAATTACAAAAATTTAGAAAAATGATACACCGGTATAACCGATGTACCGTAGCTAAAGCCAAAGATTCGTAGCTAGAGACAAGACTAAACGTTGCATTGCGTTGCGGGTTTGGCGTATTTGTCAGCACAGGCCTTAGAGAGTGCAGCCAGCTGAGCGTGAGTCTCTGGATTCTTGAGTAACGATGAGATTGAGATGGAAAGTCTGTGCAACATATATTGGGAATTTTTTTTAAAAAAGGTATTATTTAAATTTGAAGGACAACTCAAGATACACAAATTCAATGGTAGAACTTAACAAATTCGATAGTTGACAGCATTACTGATCTCCACGGTAAGTAACGAGCCTCCACTATTTTCACAATTATTGTGTTGGAATTAGTACTCACATTCGTGGTATCGTTAGTTTTATCATATAATATTCAAAACGATGCTGGATGTTGTCGTGCCCATCCATATTGATATAGTTTCTAATTAAATATTTTACTCATTAATAAATGCTTATGCTTAGAGCCTTGCCAGGCAAGGACCTTGTATTGCAAATTTAATGATTGATAAGGCATATATATAGGGTCCATGACAGTGACATTTCGACTCGTCAATTCTTCTTTTGAATTCAACTTTAGCAAAGGATTATGTCCAATCTGATAAGTTTTAACATAATAAGCTAAGAATCAAGTGAAACCACAAAAGTAAGTTAAGGCCAATACATTGACTCTCACTGGGCATGTATCCCGGCACTCTCCTCCGTTAGCTTTTCGAAGTCATACCAACGTAGAAGGTTGCCGCATTCGGTAAATAAAAAATAAGTTAGAATATTAGGGTTCATAAAACGATCGCGAAGAGGAAAAGTACTCCGTCCAAGAGTACTGTCTCACTCCATATTCCATCATCGCCCATGCATGTTTCCAATCAAATATTTGTAAATAATGCAACTTAGACGTCCTCTCCAAACTTGCGGACACATAAAATCGTGTTCTCCGATTACAACATCACATTCAGGTTGTGGCACTGGCACATGAAAAAAATTCTCTCCCCCTTGTATCATAAATTAGTAACAGAGAGAGACCAAAGCGAGCACGGGCAGCTTCGGAACTTTGCATGGCCACCCAATGCAAAGCACTGCCCACAAAAGCTCCATGACTTGCCAGATCAAATTAAATAATATGGGAAGTGATCTTTAATCCGTCTCCAAGAATTTTTTTTAAAACTATAAATAATATATATATATATATATATATATATATAGCTTCAAAAGTGTCTGTTTACCGGAAATTTGTAATTCTAATAAACAATTTTGGAGTCATTAGTAGTGACATCGATCATAACAGAATCAAACATCATAAGTTAAATGATCAAGATCGTAAAGTAATAGCTAGGCAATATTCGATAATTTCTCACCAAATTAGCTAGGTGGCAGTCTTTATTATTGTGGCGAACAGCATGGGAGTAGAAGCAGAAAAAAGCCTTTATCAAATGGGCATTTTAGATCGACATCTTTATCAAGTAATAATGAATCCAAGTCTGTCGAAAAGATTTTGTCCAGCCTAATTGTTATAATGACGTACATACGCTGAGATTGGAGTTGGTTTCGATGGAAGAATTTAGGTGGAGTTGGATGAAATATGGGTCGTCAATTAACTTACAAATTAAATCCCTCGGAGTCATATCTACTGGCAGCTTCCCTATTGTATTTTTGTGATTGTGGCGTCCAGGGGTTTCCTGTGTTAAGAAGGCCCTTGTGCTTTATTTGCATGGTAAGAAGCTAAATAATTATAGCATGCAGCAGGACAATATTTGGTTATAATGGCGCCCATAAATAACAGGTAGCAACCACATTTGTTTTCAACAGTGTTTGGCCCGAATGAAACACTAGGAGGGAGTTGGAGAGCTTAGGAAAAATAATACAGTATAGTAATAGAAGCAAAGCAAAGAAAGAATGGTGGAGAGACAAGACATTGCATGAAGTTGCAGGCTTGGCAGATTTTCAGGTTAGATTCTGGCTAGCTCTGCTTGCATAGACAGGTGCGAATGAGTCTCTGACTTTTGAGTAATGATGAAATGAGTTGGAAAGTATATGAATGCTGTATAATATATATTATAAAATAATAATATTAAATTTATGACTTATGTATGATGTACGCAGAGCAGACTTTTGATAATTGAATAGTTGTAACTTGTAATTATATAAATTTAGTATTTTTATTTTTAATTGAATTTAAAAATATATGGTTGATTTTAAATTATTTTGAATTTTAAAAATGATACGTGGTTGAGATTGAATGTAAATTATATTAAAAAATATGCAACATAGAAAACATGATTTGGATTCATAAATCAACAGAACATGAAATAGAACATAAAATAGACTGTGAAATCAAATACATAAAATAATAATAAAGATAAGCAAAATATTTCGAGATAAAGTTTACTCAGTGGGCAAATTATAACAGGACTTACGTGCAGGCATATGAATCAAACTACATTAAAGATGTTATGTTAGGAGGCGCAGGGACACACAGGCACAGTAGTAACCTCAGCTTGGAGCTTGGCAACAAATCCAATCCAACATGTTGATGTAATGTTATGTTATGCTATTTATGGGCAAAACAATGTTTGCAGTAAAGTCAAGTCAGTGGTCAGTGGAGAGTTGCAACCACTGTTGTTTTGGAATTTACCATTATTACCATTCAAAGAAAGAAAGAAATCAATTATTAAAAGAGCATAAATAGTGAGTGAGAAGAGAAGGGAAGAGATAGAAATGGAAAGATACCGTGTGAGTCTTTAGTTTAGATTCTGGTGCCAGAATTTTAAGACAGCTTTCTTTCTTTCTTTCTCTCTTTCTTTAGATTCATAATCAATCATATGGCGGCAACCCAATCACCGTCTCCAGATCCTACCCCCGGTACGTACTTTCAACTACCTAACCCATGTATAATCTCTCTCTATACATATATTCCCCTTTTCTGTTTAAGTATTTTCTCAAAATTCTCAATGCCCTCTTGAACCTTCGATGCCTTTAAATTTCTCTCCTTTTTCTGTGTATGGGGTTTTTCTTTTTCTTTTGGAGCACCAGTGAATAACTTGATTTGTCAGAGATGGTTGCTCTGATTAGATCTCTTGTCTTCTGTTGAAAGGTTATCACGTCTCTGATCTTTTCATGAGATCTGGCATCCGACTTTTGTATTATCAAATAAATTATTGAAAAATTTTCAATTTTTTATGCGCTTTCAATAAAAGTTTTTAATTTCTGTATGATAATCTGTTGGGATCTACGAATGTGTATCTTGAATTTTGCCACTACAAGATATCGTTTGTTGGCATTGATCTCCAGTAAAAAGGTCATCTAAGCAAGATTGTGAAATGAAGCTTTCATGCCTCTGGAAGAAGGTTAGAATAGGCAGTTTCGAGTATCGAGTTATGAACTTGATGGGAAGTTTTCAATTTACATATAGAAATTCATTTCAAATGGATATGCCAATAGTTGCACCAATACGGATGCTTTGTTTGATCTAGGTTTAGTGTCATTTGAAAGTTGAGAAGAATTTAGGTTGATTTTGAGAACAATAAAAGTTCTTTCTCAAGTGCTAAACTTCTCTTGAGCTCTCCGGTTTCCTTTTTCTTTTTATTTTTTTTTTAAATGAAAAAATGCACAAAATCTTGCTTCTTCTTGGATTGCCATAGAGAGCTCAATCAACTTTTTAATGCATTGTTGTATCATCTGGTCATGTGGACAAGCACGTTGCAGTTTTTTCCTTCATAATGAATTAACGATGTTGAAAAATAAAAATGTTTGTTTGATTATTGTCTGTCGGTAATTCCTAGACAGTGTAAAGTGATATGCATTTAATCCTGTTCGAGAGTTGTGGTCTTTGCTTTATTGCATTGTTTCATGTGTATATATGGGTTTTTTGTTGCTGATTTGTCACATATGGTCTTTCGGACTTGTTCTTTATCTTTCTGATCTTGGCATTCTACACTACAAGTAAATTCTAAGCCTGTTAGTCATTGCCCCTACCTCTTACTTCAAAATGTATTCATGTCGTTTATTTATCATGGGTACATAGGTGTGCACGCGTGGATTTGTGCGCACATACATATCTTCAAGTTTTCCTATCACAGAATTTAGCTTTGGTTGGTCAATTATTTGTTCTGCCTGTGTTTATAAGACTCTGCTTAGTCACTGAGCATACTGATCATGGATGCAGAAGAGAAACCTGCTGATCCAGATATCATGAAGGAGCAGGTAGATGTTAGTCAACCAGAAGCCCTTCCTTCTATTATTTGTTTCTTCAGGATTAGTTTGAAGAAAAAATTTGTAGTAACAACTTTCAATTGTCTATCTCTTGTCAGCCTCTCTCGGCAAAAAATGAAAGCTCAGTTTCTCCTAATTCCTCTCAAGTTGTTGCCTCTATCGGACAAACAAGAGAGGCTGCTGTTCAATCAGGATCTTTTTCAGGTGGTGATCATTCCGTCTACTCATCTAATATCTATGCACCACAGGCCTTCTACTATAGAGGTTAGTATTTCTTCTCTCTGGGTCCACTAAGCCAATGAAATAAGGCCATCAAGCCTTGTTACTTGTTCCAGTGAAAATCTAGTTCTCTTTTTGCTTTTGTGCCGAAGAATAATGAGCAAAATTTGGGTTCATTCATCTAGGTTTCTTGACAGTAGAACCAAAATTTCAACTGTTATCTTTGTTCATGTAGTGTTTAATGAGGTGGCCAGACATTATGGTTTTATCTTGGTTGCATTGGGATTGCCACATCCTTCTATTTACTTGATGTTATTTCTTGTGACAATTAACTGTAGAGATCAATTTCTGATTTGTGGTATGCCTCTAGGTTATGATAATGTCACTGGTGAATGGGATGAATATGCCCCATATGTCAATGCTGAAGGATTGGAGCTTGGTTCACCTGTTAGTATTTTCCCCCCTGCCAAGTGTATACATTTCTCCCACAGTTTAAATGTATTGGATGGTTTATCTAACATTTGATATAATTAGGGGGTCTACAATGACAATCCTTCACTTGTCTTTCATACTGGATATGGCTACAGTCCGCAAATGCCATATGGACCATATTCTCCAGTCACAAGTCCTTCTGTAGGTGGTGATGCACACTTATATTCAGCCCAACAATTTCCATTCTCCGGGTCACCTTATTATCAGCAGCTGGTTCCCCCTAGCATGCCATATATCACTACACCAACTCCAGTTTCGCAACCAGAGATCACCACTTTAATGAGCGCTGACCAACAGAATGATAACATGCTTTTTGGACCACGGCCAGGTTATCCTCCTCCACTGGGATCATTTGGTAGAGGAAGTATTCCCGGAAATCCTGGCACACTTGGTTTTCATGATTTACAGCTAGGGTTTGATGGACTGAGATCTGGAGGACTTTGGTCAGATTGGTCAAAACCCTCTGATAGACAGAGGCCTCTGACCCCTATATCACCTGCTCTATCTCCACAACCAATTGGCACGTTTGGGTCATTTGGGCAGAATGTTCCAGTGGTTGGTTTTTCTACCTCCAGCATCTTGTCCCTTTAATTGTGTAATTTAATAAACCATTACCAACATTCATTTGAACCCTTAATCAAGCATCTTTATGGCTACTACTTTAATGTTAATGAATTAATTCTTATTTTCTTCAGGCATCTCAACAACAACGATCGTTTTATGGTTTTGGATCTGGTTCCAACTCCTACAATAGAGGCTACATGCATAGTGGTTTTAATCAGGGTTCTACTTTTGGGAGTGCATCTATATCCACATTGGGAATGAACGGTCAAGGCTGGATTTCTCTTGACAACAGCAAACGACGTGGAAGGGGTAATGGTTCTTTATGTGGTTGCAACGGTAATATTGACATACTAAGTGAGCAAAACCGAGGACCAAGGGCCTCAAAGCCTAAGAGTCAATTGACTGATGAACATGGTTCTTCTGGTGATAATACCAAACTTAGCAAGGCTGCTGTCAAGATTCTTGATGAGTCATATAACCAACCAGATTTTGTCATTGACTACAAAGATGCTAAGTTCTTCATCATCAAGTCATACAGTGAAGATAATGTTCACAAAAGTATCAAATATGGTGTCTGGGCCAGTACACCAAATGGGAACAAAAAGTTAGATTCTGCTTATCGTGAAGCTAAAGAGAAGCAAGACACATGCCCGGTGTTCCTCTTCTTTTCGGTAAATACCATATCTGCTAGTGTGTTGTCGACAAGAATACCGGATGCAATTTCTATTTCTTTTTAACTAAAGAAAACTAATACAAACATTTCAAATAATGATGATATTAAGCTATTCACTGATAATGAGATAACTCATTGTCTTACATAGTTTTATAGGAAGTTGACCACTTGTATTGTTGATTATGATATTGTTGTCACCTCTAGCTGTTTCATAGAATATGGTTCTAAATTCTGTTTTCAGTTTTTATTTTTCTCAAAGATAATTTTCTAAAAGTTTTTGTGGACAATGTTTTCTTCATCTTTCTCTGGGATGTTGAGAGCACATTTATCATCATTGCTTTGGTGAATATTGACCATTTTTTTCAATGAGAATGTGTCATTTTAATTGTTTCTTTTGAGAATGTTTATATTATCATCAATAGGTTTTTGATTTAATGATGACACTTTCATATTTTCCAAGAAATTGACTTTTTGGGTTATACTGAGTTCTAAAATTATAGCAATCTTGGCGTAGAACAATATCACAAAGTTGGTCCCTCGAGTGCAAGTAATAAATTAGTAAAGATATTAAACAATCTCTGTGCATATATCACTGAATCCTCATTATCTGCTGAACTTTTAAAATGTTACACATTAGTTTGTAATGTAATATTGCTTTGACCTTGATTTTTCTTGTAAGCATTGTATTTATGGACTTTCCCATTATTCATAAGTATATATCACTATAGCAGTAAATTCCCACTACTAGTGTTCCAATTCTTTCTTGCATACTCTCTCTCTTGTAGTTTCTTTGCAGATTTATGATGCATTCATGTGCAGGTGAATGCTAGCGCTCAGTTCTGTGGGGTGGCTGAAATGGTTGGGCCTGTTGATTTTGAAAAGAGTGTGGATTACTGGCAGCAAGATAAATGGAGTGGGCAGTTCCCGGTCAAGTGGCATATTATCAAAGATGTCCCAAACAGTCAATTTCGTCACATTGTACTGGAAAATAATGACAATAAGCCTGTCACTAACAGTCGAGATACTCAGGAAGTAAGAATTCGCATGAACTTCTATGAGCAATTAAAAACTTCATTTTTAATAATTTAGAAAATTGTGTAGTCTTAATCAGAGCATTGTTTTTTTTTCTAGATAAGCCTAGTTATTTAGGTGCCTGTCTTTTGCAATTGCGGCACTATTAGTTGCCTAACACAAACTTGTAGCTTTAGAGAATTAGTTGTTCTTTTCTGGTAAAAGTCTTGGCTTTTATACTTACCACTGCAATATCTCATAACCTAATCGGTAGTCCTATCTTGTGATCCTATGGAACCTTTGGACTAACTTGATACTTTTGCAACCATGGCAGCTCTTTTGGTTTATGGCAGATCCCTCATTCACATATGCATAATCATACTGTGTGTAGCCCTGTAGGAATCCTAATTTCTGAGTGCAAATTATATCCCCATATTCTAGTGTTGTTTTTATGTATACCCTACTTGTCCTGTTACCTCTCCTATTTTCCAAGCGGATGGCATGGCCTGGGTCATATAGAATTTTCTTCACGCATCGGGGCATCAGCTTGTTTTTATAACATAATTGCTTTTACTCATTACCATATTTATTTTTCTTCTTTAGACTAAAATTAAATTGTTGCAGGTGAAATTGGAGCAGGGAATAGAGATGTTAAACATCTTCAAGAATTATGAAACTGATATGTCAATTTTAGATGATTTTGATTTCTATGAAGATCGGCAGAAAGCCATGCAAGAAAGGAAGGCAAGACAGCAAGCTAACCTGTTGACTGTTGGATTAGTAGGAGAAAATGATCATAGAAATGCTGTTCCATACCCTGGGGATTTCATCAAGCAGATGTCGAAGAGCTTTGCTCAAGTTGTTGGCTTGGATGAAGGTAATAAAGAAGGCAATGGTACTGACAGAGCTACTTCCACCTCTGATGGCTCCATTGTTAAACTGGAAGATGTCCTGACTGCTGCTGTCTCTTCTGCTCAAACTGGTTAGGGAGACATCTATTGGTGGGATTGCTGTTATGTATGTGACAAACATCCATTCTACTCATTTAGTTTTTTTTTTTTTTTTTTAATTGCTTTGTGAGAAGGTAGATCCCTGATGTCTTTAAGATCATTGGAGTGCATCAGTTTCTGAATGAAAGTTCTTCCAAGTTTTAAAGGCTGATGTAGGTTCTTGTATAATATAATCTTCCAAGTGCGGCCTTTGATTGTAGTCGTTAGGTTTCTTATTTTTTGGCCCCTCTTTTTTCCTGTCTTCTTCTTTGCTATTCAAGTGAGTGTAGTTGTCTGTAGATAGTGGCTGACATCTTGCATTTGTAAAGTTCCAGATCTTTGCAGGCAGTTTAATAATGGAATACAGCAGTCGTTATTACAGTACTCTTCCAATTTACTTCTTTAATGATCCATGAATTGATTCCATGATAATCCTACTGTTGTTGAGGCCAAACTTATGCAATTCCTTGGAAAAGCATACTATATATGGCACAGTAATTGAGAAAAGAATGATGATAAGTACGTAAACTTTGGTTGAATTGTTATAATGGTAGTGTGGGTACACCGTTCATGCTATTATTACGTAAATGTGTAAGATGGAGTTCATGATACTACCATGATGCATTCATTTGTTTCCATATTAGATGGGAAAGTTTTTTTTTTTTTTAAATGTACCGTTTGTCAAATTTACTCATTGGAAGAGGGCGTTATTGGTTGTTGGTGCAAAATGGTAAAGGTTTTCGAATGATAAGCAAAACACTGCAGGTGCAAATCTAACAGTGAATGGTTTGGACAACTTTTCCCTATGCCCTGCTTTGGTGGGTTTATTTGTTTATTTTATTTTATTAGTAAATTTATGGAAAAATTTGTGTACTATCAACTTTTTGTGGATACTTTGAAGCTTGTAGAAGAACTATCGTGCTTTCCAATTAGCAAAGGCAATCTACATGAGTAATATTGTTAATTTTCATTTTCCAAGTTCTCTAGTTTGTCTATTTAAATGTTTTTCTTCTTCATTTTATAGTTTATTATTTCTGTCTCCATATTTTCTTTTGGCTCATGTGCATGTTTGTTATAGGAAAAAGCAGCATATAAATTTGAAATGAAGTTATCTGATCTCTTTTGATCTTATCTTACTGCTTTTATGAGTACTGGATACGATATATATGAGATCTCAGAATCTATTATATTTTCTGGAGGATGGTTTCGTGTCTACTTTTTTGCATTGGTGCATAGTCTACGGAGGAGTGGAAACGGATTGATTTTTCATAGCAAGAGAGCCAGTTTATGATTTAACAAATTGGTGTTGTCAAGAATTCATTTGTGGCAGGAAATTGCAGAGTTTGAATGGCTACACCCATAGTCTTTTAGTATGCTTCTCTTGTGGCTCCGAGTGTTGTTTAATAAATTTTTATTTTTACTTATTTTGAATATAATTTCCTGGTTGTGATGGATGGACACTTGGAGGAACTCTGGTGTATATGAGCAATCATGAGAGTTGGTTAAAATCAAATCCACCTGTTAACATCGGAGTAGGAAGTATCTGAATTGATATAATAAGACAATCCGATGTGTGGCAGCAGTTTTCTTTGCTGAGAAATTGAAATTGAAGCAATGTAAATCGTAATACTAACAGTGATGGCAACAATTTTTTGAGCCAGAAACTCCAGCGCATCCGCTTTCTTCCTTATCCATCTCTAACTACAAAGTATATCTTCACTTTTGGTGATATTTGCTTCTCTTCTCTTCTATTCTGTTGTCTAGAAAATTTTCCACCTTATAATAATATATTTATTATAAGATATAATAGTACATATGTACTGTAGCAAAAAGTCCAACACAGCACCGAGCGAAAACGATAACGTATCAATCACATTAAGGGAAAAACGAAAGTGTTTTCTGAAAATAATTAGAAGAAAAAAAAACCTTTTAATACGGCATAAAAATTGTCAAAGCAGCATCGTACGTGTCACCCAACACAAGGGAAGAGAAGGGAGGAAGGTAAGGTAGGGCAGTGGCACAAGCAAAGTTAAAGAAAGTGTTCGAGTGGGGGAGGGAGAGAGAGAGAGAGAGAGATGGGAGTGATGACCCAAATCTGGGTTTCGTCCTCGCATGGATTCTGGCTCCAAAATCCTGATGGAGGATATGCAACTCTCGTCGCAGTATTCATAATTCTCCTTTACCGCTTCTCCAGAAACCGTTTTTCCTTTTTTGCTTCTCGCTTTAAACGACCACCTTCATCTTCATCTTCATCTTCCTCTCCTGTTAACGTTGCTTCTCTCTCTAACAATTCTCAGTTAAGGTAAAGATTTTGTTTCCCTTTGAGAACATATGCTCAAATCTCTTCATATAATATTTCCCATTCCATCAAAGTTCCTTTTTTTTATTGGAAAATTAATTAAAATTGAAATGTTTATTCTTTTTCTAAATCGAATTATTCGTTTTCCTCTCGATTTTGATGCTTTCTGCAACTGGGTTGTTTTTTATTTATAGTCTTGAGATAGCCCTTGTTTTTCCTTGATTTTAAAGTTGTATTAATCGTTGAGTGCTTCAGTTTTCTTTTTGATATCAATTTAAAAGACTATTATGTCTCACTGCGCTCAGATTTTATTCTTGCGAAACTTTAATCTTACAACACATTTTGTCGTGGATAACATAACACACAGAGTAGCTTGTCTCCATGTTATGTCTTTGCCTTTGCTTCTGTAGAATATCGGAGATCGTATCGGATGCAGATTTGACGTTCTTAATAGAAAATTTGAACGAGAAGCTGAACGAGAATGAGAAATGGGAAAATGTCATTGACAAAAAAAACAATCTTTTGTCCTACAGGGCTAAATGCTGCAGACCTAAGGTTAGCTACCTCTTGTTTGAAATTGTTATTCAGCTTAGAAAATTTATGTTTATTTCTCAATCCATTATTATTCTAAGTCTTTCAGTTTTGAGTTTTGAGCGCTAGCAGTTTTAATTCCCAAATCCAATATATGAAAATTTCATCTTCACCCGATCAAAAATGATTTCTTGATTTAGCTGTACTGTTACCTTGCAATGAAGTCGTTAGTGTTTGAATATATTGTTCCATTTGTGTCATGTTACATGTTCGCTTTGGTTTTCTACAAAATTTTGTTTGAAGTCTTTGTTAAACATGGGATTAGTGCTTCGTTTTTACTTCGCTGGTTTGGCAAACTAAAGTAATTGGCTTGCATTGATGTTTTTTTGGTTGTCGCTTGAAGGATGGTCCTCTGAAATACTTGAGTGTCACAGTATTTGAGAATTGCACTCCCGAGGTTCTAAGGGACTTTTACATGGACAATGATTACAGAATGCAGTGGGACAAGACTCTGGTTGACCATAAGCAGCTGCAGGTGGACAGAACAAATGGAACTGAAATTGGTCGCACAATAAAGAAATTTCCACTCTTGACACCCAGGGAATACGTTTTGGCTTGGAGATTATGGGAGGGAAGAGATAAAACTTTCTACTGTTTTGTCAAGGTAACTTTCATTGTGTAACATGTATTCATTTGGAAGCACTATAACTATCGTCATCTTTTAAGTGCTTGTAGTAGGAAAAGCTTTTATTTCCATTTTTCTTTCTGTCTCGTCTTTCTGCTACTATGCATCATGTGAAAGGGGTTTTTCTAGCTGGGTTGAAGGATGTAAACTACGAGCATTTCTTGTCATGAAATATGAGGTCTATCTATAAGAACAGAAGATGTTTTTGTTTGCTTTTACTAATCTGCACTAAAATCTAGTTTATCATTATTAGAGTCCCAAACTGTAAGGCATGAGTTTCCATTTATGTAGCCAAAATATTTTTTACCAATGTCTTACAATTTGCTGAGTTTCAATGCTAGTTTCTAAGTTTTGGTGAACTCATAGTTTTGTAAGTTCTGACATCTATGAAAGAAGCTGAAAGGGCTTCTGTGTGGCTAGGTCAATTCTGTTGTGCCTGTTTGGATTTGATGCATATTATTTGTTCAGATTGAGTGAGCAAGAAGCTAGTGTTGGTCATGACAACAATGAGCTGTAGTAAACTTTTTAGTAAATTAAGAAATACATAAATAAATAAAAGAGCATATGGTAAAGCACGATGGATCAGCTATTGATTATGGACTACCAAAAAATTTTGCCATTCCATCTGCCAGAATTTCTTGTGGGTTTATTAATGTAATATTTCTGCTGTTACTTCAGAAAAATTAGTGGCGAAGTTTGAAATTGTGAACTTCCATGGTAGATTTCTAAGAAACAGAAGAAAATGTGTTATCAAACAAACTCTTGTCCCCAATGATGTAACTTTTCATTCGAATATTCATCCATGACCATTTGTAGGAATGTGAACATCCTTTGGCACCACAACAGAGGAAATATGTACGTGTCAAGTATTTTAGATCTGGATGGCATATCCAAAAAGGCAAGTGTTTTATTTACTTGCTTGCGAAAATCAAGTCTTGTTTTTACTGCTTTTGTACTATTTTCTTCTTTTTGGCATATATCTCTCTCTCTTTGAAACACAAATGTAAACTTTGGGTTTCCTATTAATCTTTAGGGTATTTCCATATGTTGGATAGCAAGAGTTGTCTATGCTGCTTACACTTAAATTGGACAAAATATGGTTTGTAAAAGGTGGAACCCATTTGATTTTCGAAATTAGGGAGACCTTCCCTCCGCTTCAAAACATGTAGAGACTTTCTTCTAAAGAGAAGTTTCTAATAAATTTAGGGCAGCTTTATGATGATTTTCATAATTTTGGGAGAGGTTATTATGAACTTCAAAACCAAAGCCTGTCTGTAATTATAACAACATCTCAAGAGGCCAGTGAAATTTTGCCTTAAAACAAAATTATATTGGTTTCTTCTGTAGAGAACTATGTTCATAGCATCTATATGCTTTGACTTATTGGTTCTTAAAGGGAAATGGAGTTTGATTAATTTGCATGGAATAATTATTTTATTACAGTACCTGGTAGAAATGCCTGTGAGATCAAGATGTTTCATCAAGAAGATGCTGGTTTAAGCGTGGACATGGCAAAACTTGCTTTTGCAAAGGGCATATGGAGTTTTGTGTGTAAAATGGATAATGCACTACGCAAATACTCCGTGAACAGTTATACTCCAACCATTCCTGTTTCTGCAGTCTCTCTTATGCAAAAGGTCAGGACTTGCTAATATCGTCTTGAATATGTAGCTGTGTTTCGATTTTCAGATGTGATTTGATTTGTTGTGGCCATATTTCAATCTTGTTTCTAAAACTGTCAGAAATTTGGTTGTCAAGGATTAGATTTTTTTAAATTGATGAAAACTCATATGTTAGTATATGATGTCTGAATACAACCGCTTTAAAATTATAACTCAATTTATTTTTGTCTTATTTTTTTGTTTAATACATTGTTCAAGGCAGTGTAGTGGTCATTCATAGGATTATAGATGTGGTCAATCTTGTTATGGAAATGGTTAGAAAAGCAGTTACAAATAGGAATTTATGAGTGTCCTGAATAATTATCGGTGACCAATCTTTGGCACGACGTTTACATTGGAATAATTATTTATTGATATTGTTTTTCTTTGTCCTTATGTATGTTTGAAAGAAAAAGAAAATCATAAATATAGAGAAATAGATACAAATTGAACCAGGGATCTGCAGAGAAGGAAAGAACAATTAAAAGCTGTACACGTCCTATACCAAAGAATCAAAAAGACAGATACAGCCCTTACGAATGATTATTTAACCCAAAACCACATCCCATTTCAAGTTTACGAAGAAAAAGAAGTCCTGAAACTCATTAGTAATAGAAGCCACGGAGAAGCAAAGGAGTGAAGTTCTCAAAGTTTGTCTAGCTCCTTATCCCTTTCTCCTTCAAAGATGCAGCTGTTTTTCTCATGCCAAGTCACATCACAAGAGAGCCAGGACTGTGCACTCCTATAATGCCTTGTTTCCTCTTCAAAATGCAAGTGCACAAGAGGCAGGAAATTTTAGCTGCTGTGATTTTATTAAAACCATCTGATTGATAGAGATGCAAGATTATATATCATGACGTAGATGTATCCTTCGCTTCAACAGTTGATCTAACATTTTTGCGGTCTTGTTTCTGGTGGTGGACTGTGGCTGCCTTGTCTTAGTACTTGTGTCCAGTGAACAGAAGAAACTACTTTTTTCACAGGCATGCTGTTTGAGTTTATACTGACTGTATGTGTATGTGTCTGTGTATGTGTAGGTTCCAGTTGGATTAGAGGAACTAAATAACTCGGATTGTCCAACTAGTCCTCCAGCAGTTGCTGACCATGGAAGATATGCTGGTGGTGAAGCCAAAGAGAAGAAATTATCCAGAAGGCCATCAAAGAAGCTAGTTGCTAAAAGTTTGCTGATTCTTGGTGGTGTAGTCTGCCTCTCACGCGGTCATTCTGCCTTGGGTGCTAAAGTTGCAATGGCATATATCTTAACAAAGCTGCACAAGCGTGGTGCTTCCTCAAGACAAAGTGGGCAAAGTTGAATTAAGTACGCCCAATGAATAAAATATTGTTGGTGTTAATATGGCTTTGCTAGCTGCATCATTGGTTGCAACACATGGAATGTGACTTGTGATCAGCTCTCTAGATATAAGATAATTGTAATAAGTTATGTTTTAACAATTTGTTTTTTGTTTTTGTAAATATAACTAAAGGCTCTTATTAATTGGCCATAAGCCGAATGGCACCGGTTGGCATTGGTGATGTTTATGAAAGTTTTTGAGGCCAGATTGAATAAATTTGATTCTTATAATAGATGTTAAAGATTAGCCTATGCGATGATAATGGTGTTTTCTTAAAAAGTTGGGATTAAATTTGGTAGTTGAGAATGAGATTGATTCTCATCCCGTGCTGTGATGGGCCTTCCCTGCCCCCAGCCACTAACAAAAAATATTATATATAATATTGTTAATTAATGATGATTTTCAAACGCCAAGACACTTATTCACACTCATTATCAACAAAAGAGTTTGTTATTACTTGTTGGCTTAGCTAACTAAGGTATATAGGTTGCATCCGTGCAGTCATTTTCAAAATTTTTGTAAATTTAGTGTAAAAGTTATAAATTTTTATATAAAAATTATAAATGTGAAAAAAAGGTTGTAAAAAAAAAATTGTATGACTATTTTTAATTTTTTGTAAATTAGTGTAAAAGTTGTAAATCATTGTATAAAAGTCATAAATGTGAAAAATTATTCATCTACAACTTTTTTTTTTTTACATTTACAATTTTTATACAAGGATTTACAACTTTTACATTAAATTTATAAAAGATTTGAAAACGATTGTATGGTACAATCGATGTAGTATAACCCATTACTTATTGATTAATTAACCGAACAAGTCCGGTAGTATTAATTACCCAGTAATTGGCTAGGCTAGCTAATTTTATTTTCACTAATCTATGTTTATACATGTCATTAAATCTTTTCTTTTCTTTTTCTTGCGAGTAGGGCTAGCTTAATGTCAACTCAAAGCCCAACAGCCGAAAGTCTTTTCATCCAGAGCTTACCCAGCTCCTTCTCTTTGTAGACACATGCATACACATTATGTTAATTAAAAGACTTTGTTTGGCTTGGCTTGTCTTGACCAACCTGAACACGCTGACCGAGTAGCATATTGTTAATAATAGGCAAGTGCATGCGTTGCAATCGCAATGTGTTTGAATTAGATATGATATGACAACATAAAATTAATAATGATAATTAATAGTTGAAGAAATGCCATCACCATTACCTGTCGTCAATTAACTTTAGGCAATTCTTTCTTTAGTCTCTAGAGTGAATTGTGAACCACGAGGCATTGATGTGCTAGTGCTAGTCTATTTCCCTTCCCCTTCCCCTTGCATTCCCATTCCCTAAACTAATTATTGTTGATAATGCTTGGAATACTCATGGAAATTGGGATTGGGTGGCAGAGAGTCACATTAATTATCCCACACTGACTTGCTGGAGTGCATTCAATTCACTAATTATTATACATATTGCTCCGTTTCCACCATAACTTATTATCCTTCCCCAAATACTTCGATTCCAATTTTTTGTCATGTCCTGTTATTAAGTAATTGGGTGTCATTGAACGGTGTTTTTATTCAACCAACCATGCTATTTGAGTCTGAAATCAATACAACTCCAATCTAACGGCAAAACTTAAGATCGTATACTATTCTCCAATTTGAAAGCTAGCTAGCTAGCTAGCCTCCAGCCCTGTTCTCGCATTTAATTAATTAAATTATTGTTTTCACGGTTGATTAATTGTATTGTAGGGCATCTAGCTCGCAAAAGACGTTCACAAAGGTTTAATGTTAGAGAATCTATATAATAAGGAATACTTGTACCAGAGAATGGTTCTGTAATTCATCGTCCCTTTTGATTTGATTTCATTATTCTAATTATTATTATTATTCTTTCTGCTGGCATCTCCTTAATTATTATTCTTGGAAACTCACAACGCATACTTTTCTTAATTTCGTGTATAAGCCATTTGCAAGAATCATCAGCTTAATTAATTAATTATATATTTATATATACCAACATAAGATATTGACTTACATATTAATTGTGTTACTTAGTTACATATAATGATAACCTTAAACTCCAGCGATGACTTTTAATTCGTCAAGACATATCAATCATGGAAATTATGATTTTATTTTAATTAACAAACTAATATAATTATATATTATACTATAGGTAGCGATGGGAAGCAGAATCAGCATTTTCTAGGTTTAGGAATTGGCAATAGATAATGGTTTTGACAAAAATTTATGTCTGGTTGTGAAAGAGAATAACATTTTTGAATAAGTAAAATTAAGTTGTTAAATTATTTTTTAATATTAATAAGCATTTTTATAATGTCGAAATCAATTAAGACAGTGAATAATTGGATTTTTGGACTTTAATTATGTGCTTGTGTAAACTGTGGAGAGAGAGAGAGAGACAGAATTATTGATGTTGAGGGTGTAGTTTCTGATAAACTTCATTAAGTAGTACATATTTATAGGTGTGTGGTGTTGGTTGATAGAATTAATTTTCTAGCAAGTGGCAAGATCGCCTTTTTCGTTTTCTTTTTGCATTTGTAGAAGACAAAAAGAAGAAGTATGTATGTATATATATATATATTATATCATTGACTGGAAGAGAAGATAAAGTTGAGTAAGGGAATCAATATATACAAGGTAGTGACATATGGCCAGGCCTGTATCTGTATATATGGGACATGAAATAGGCTTGCTTTCACTTCACCACATACCATAATTCTCTTATCATTATTTGTCTAATCTGTCTCCAGACCTCCTCCTCTCATCCCAATCGTAAGTAATTCGTATGTTGTATTCATCAGATCTCTTTTAATATATATACAAATATATATTTACGGGCAATGTTATTGGATATCTCTCTCTCTCTCTCTAGATATATACATTTACATATGCTTTCTTTATCCACCTACCTCTCACATATGTCTTCTATGCATGCATATTTGTATATGTAAGATCGATTTTATTGTAAGCATGCATGCGGAAATTAAAATATGATTATTCTGTTGTTTTGCTCACGTACAGGAAGAGGGTAATTATCAGAAGAGAAGTCACCAGGTGGTGGTGGTGGTGGCCATATATCTACCTCTCAAGGTCAGTAAAGTAAAGAATGTGGAAGCTCAAGGTTGCAGAAGGCGGGAATGATCCACACATATACTCCACTAACAACTTCGTTGGAAGGCAAATATGGGAGTTTGATCCGGATGCAGGCAGCAGTGAAGAGCGTGCCGAGGTGGAAGCCGCTCGCCAAAATTTCTACGAAAACCGCTTCAAGGTCAAGCCCAGCGCTGATCTCCTGTGGCGAAAGCAGGTACGTGCCCCTCCCCCTGCCCTTCCTTTACAGATGAGACTAATTAATACTAATTAATAAACTCTTCCATCTCCATCTCCGTCTCCATCCTTTGCCAGCTAGCTATTAATAGCTATTGGCTATTTCACTGTAAAGAACGAGCACCCGACCCTAATGACTCGTGCTTTAAATTTATATAATTAATTCAGTATTTCTTTTCTTAATTATTTTGCTTGATCTTCAATTAATTTTATTTTATACATCTGGTGTGGGGATCGCCACCTAGCTACATGTACATGCAATCTGCCTGCCCATATATTTATCGATCAATCATCTTAAATTTATTAATTAACCTAGCGAACCTGTCGTTCACTTCAACATTAATCACTCAACTTAATTTCCTTAATTTACTACTTTATTTATTTATTTTCATTTTTATTAATTAGCGAATAAGAATAATTGAGAAATTTAAAAAAGAGTAGAGGGGTACATTGACGCATTGACCTTGACCTACACCTATTTGCTCTTGACTTGACAATCGAGAACAGACGGCTCAAATTAATGTGTTTCTCACGTTAAACAAGTCCGCCTCTTCTCTTGCTCATTCACATTCACACTACTTTCCTTCCCTAATATCGTGGTTCCATAGTTCTTACATGACCCTACCCTTCTCACTATATATATATATATATATATATAGCACAGACACCCGCACTAAAGTTTAATCAAGTATACAATTGTTATTAATATTAATTATTGATCAGTCCTACGTGAGTACCTAGCTAGGATTCATTCATTGGTTTGATCTATCCATCATTCCATTTCAGCATTATATTATTGTTTTTGATGTTCATGGCACGAATATAAATATGTAGTCAAGTTAATACTAGTCTTGTTTCTAATTAGAGTTAATAATAATGGTGTATATTGGGAATTTGGAAGTAGCTAGGTAGCTAGCTAATTGTAATTGTTGTATGTATGTGTAGTTTCTGCGAGAACAAAACTTCAAACAAACAATCCCAGCAGTAAGGGTGGAAGAAGGAGAGGAAATCACGTATGAAACAGCTACGACAGCACTGAGAAGAGCTGTTCATTTCTTCTCAGCATTGCAGGCAAGCGACGGCCATTGGCCTGCTGAAAATGCGGGTCCATTGTTCTTCCTTCCTCCATTGGTGATGGTCACCTACATTACAGGCCATCTGGACAGTGTTTTCCCAGCTGAGCATCGCAGGGAAATCCTTCGCTACATTTACTATCATCAGAACGAAGATGGTGGTTGGGGATTGCACATTGAAGGCCACAGCACCGTGTTCTGTACCGCTCTTAGCTACATTTGCATGCGTATCCTTGGAGAAGGACCGGAGGGTGGTCTAGACAATGCCTGTGCACGAGCTCGTAAGTGGATTCTTGACCGTGGCGGTGCAACACATATTCCTTCTTGGGGAAAGACTTGGCTTTCGGTATCACTATCACCATTGAATATTATATCATCCCAACTCACAAATTACAACATTAATTAATTAATTAATTGTCTTTAATTCTTTCTGCAGATACTTGGTGTGTTCGACTGGTCTGGAAGCAACCCTATGCCTCCAGAATTTTGGCTTCTTCCCTCTTTTCTTCCTATGCATCCAGGTCGAATGATTTCCTTTGAAACAGGGGACACCACCTCTGTTATATATTATTTTTATTATTTTACAAGGGAGACTGTAACTAAAACTTCATTATATATGTAAATGCAGCAAAAATGTGGTGTTATTGCCGCATGGTGTACATGCCGATGTCATATTTATATGGCAAGAGGTTTGTTGGCCCAATTACACCTCTCATTCTACAATTGAGGGAAGAGCTTTACACTCAGCCTTATAATCAAGTTAATTGGAGAAAATCACGGCATTTATGCGCAAAGGTGAGTTCCATTCCCATAAATATACCAGTTAATTGGATATGCATGTGTTGCATGATTTAATTTTTTATTTTATTGAATCTTAATTTTTTATTGCACGCAGGAGGATCTATACTACCCCCATCCTCTTATGCAAGATTTGATATGGGACAGTCTTTATGTATTCACTGAGCCTTTTCTTACTCGTTGGCCCTTTAACAAGTTGATTCGAGAGAAGGCCCTCCAAGTAACAATGAAGCACATTCATTATGAAGATGAGAACAGTCGTTACATCACCATTGGATGTGTTGAGAAGGTGCTGCAACTGCAGTTAATTATTAATATTTAAGAAATCAATTGATAATGTGGAGTATACATGTGGTAGCTGTATATATATGGATGCTTCTAAATACTCTTTATATACATATATAGGTGTTATGTATGCTAGCCTGTTGGGTGGAAGATCCAGATGGAGATTATTTCAAGAAGCATCTTGCTAGGATACCAGATTATTTGTGGGTTGCTGAAGATGGAATGAAGATGCAGGTTGGTAGCTACTAGCACGCACAATAAATTCATTAATTAATTATTTATAAAACTGGTTGTATAATTGTTCCATCGTCACGGATGCATGCAGAGTTTTGGAAGCCAGGAGTGGGATGCTGCATTCGCTATTCAAGCTTTGCTTGCTAGTAATCTCGCTGATGAAATTGGACCAGTACTTAAGAGAGGTCACGAATTTATCAAGGCATCTCAGGTTTCACATTTAATTCATTAATAATGCATCTCCATAATTAATGCAATTTCCTTGGAGCTAATTAGCTTATTAATGAAAATTAAGGTCAAGGACAATCCTTCTGGTGACTTTAAGGGAATGTATCGTCATATTTCCAAGGGATCTTGGACTTTCTCTGATCAAGATCATGGATGGCAAGTGTCTGACTGTACTGCTGAAGGTTTAAAGGTAATTAAAATAACTAATTTCCTTCAAAAATATAATTAATTAATTAAAGTTTTGTTTTATTTTAATTACTTCTCACCTTGTTGTCCTCCATTTATACTTTCTAGTGTTGCCTGCTTTTCTCAATGATGCCGCCAGAAATTGTTGGGGAGCAAATGGAACCTGAGCGGTTGTATGATTCCGTCAACATCCTGATATCGTTACAGGTATACATTAATTGGATTTTGTAGAAACCATTCAATATTTTTCTCCTCTTTTATAAATATTAATACATGCATGCACACTCAAATTAAGCTGTGTATACGATATGTTGCAGAGTAAAAATGGAGGCTTAGCAGCCTGGGAGCCAGCCGGAGCGCAGGAATGGTTGGAAGTAAGTGAAGCCTATTAGCCAAAACTTGTTAGAATATTGAAGGAATTAATAATTAATTTATCAAATACAGAGTCAGAGAGTAATGACTCTTTGTCTACTTTTGTTGATCAGGTACTGAATCCAACAGAATTTTTTGCGGACATTGTGATTGAGCACGAGTACGTTGAGTGCACTGCAGCGGCTATCCAAACTTTAGTTTTGTTTAAGAAGTTATATCCAGGACATAGGAAGAAAGAGATTGAAAACTTCATTACAAATGCCGTCAGCTACTTGGAAAACATACAATTGCCTGACGGTTCATGGTGCGTGCGTAGCCCCACCAGAGACTAATTACTTGATTAATTCATCATTCAAATTATATAATTTAATATATAAATGCATGAAGGTATGGAAACTGGGGAGTTTGCTTCACATATGGTTCATGGTTTGCGCTTGGAGGGCTAGCAGCTGTTGGTAAGACTTACAACAATTGTCCAGCAATTCGCAAAGGCGTTGATTTTCTTGTTCGGTCTCAGAGAGATGATGGTGGCTGGGGAGAAAGTTATCGTTCCTGTCCAGAAAAGGTATTTGTATACTTGAATACACTGCATACAATTACATGATATTGGTGTTTTCAGTGTCCGACAAATCAATTATAAAATGTATGTGCTGCGTATATAGAAATATGTACCTCTTGAAGGGAACAGATCAAATTTGGTACACACTGCATGGGCTATGATGGGCTTGATACATGGTGGGCAGGTCGGTATCGTGCTAGTCTTGATGAGTTTGAGTGGTCTAATCTATATATAGACAATTACATGGATCATTTCTCAATTAATTTTTTGTTTATGATTATGAATTAGGCGGAAAGAGACCCTACTCCTCTTCACCGTGCAGCAAAGTTGTTAATCAATTCTCAATTGGAAGATGGTGATTTCCCCCAACAGGTATATCTTGTCTTAATTAATTTGATATATTAACTTGCAGGTAGTACTTCCACATGTGAAAGAAATTAATTAATGAATTGTTAATATGTTTAATTAATGCAGGAAATTACTGGAGTGTTCATGAAGAACTGCATGTTACATTATGCAGCTTACAGGAATATTTATCCATTGTGGGCTCTTGCGGATTATCGCAGGCGGGTTCCATTGCCTTCCGCTTCCGGAAATTAACCAACACCCATGACAAACGACGTTTATGTTATTCAAACGTACAGCAACTTATGAAGCCCCAACAATTCATGTTGTTTACTTGATCCAATTAAAAGGAGACAACTGATACTTAAACATAGATCAGTTGATCTCTTCTTAATATATGCACACTTTTAATTACTAAATTGATGTTCAAATGCTGATCAATGTTTCACAAGATGAACCACAGCATACAGATAATGTTGTACTTTAATCAATTTCATTTCAATAATAATAATTAAAAAAATATTGTTACTTCTGTTCAGGACTATTTCATCTGATCTCACGACGTCTACTACAGTCGGTGTACATCATTTATGCAGTTCCTTCACTATGAGACTTATAACTCGATCCACAATTAGTACTCCTACATCAACTTGTTAATTTATATTCATTAATCATTGCTTACCCTTTTTTACAATAATTAATAATAGAATAATTAATCATAGAATTGGAGGGAAACTCCTCTCTGATCCCTCCCAGCTTTCTTCCATTCACTAAAAAGGCTTACATTTGCAGCAAGCTTGCAAAGCCTTAATTAATATATTAACTCTTTATATATATTCATACTTATGAACAATTTATGTGTTGTCCGGCCTTCCAGTTAATAAAAATCTTATATATATGTATAAAATAATATAATAATGTTATACATATAATAACTTTTATACTACTCAGGTTTCGTAACTTGATAAGATAGTTTATATAATAAAATCCTATATGTAGGCTGTATTCGTTTTCATTCTGCACCAAGGTTTCCCGTTTTCAACTTATTGGAATTCGGGATATCTTTGTTCGTTTTTGTTTTCCGTATCCACTATCATAAAACAAGAGAATTCCCGCTTTTACCTTTACCCTTGGATATATGTACAGTCCACTGTCCAGCTAGTTTTCAAATGTAATTCCCATTCTTTCTCTCCCTTCTCTGCCACAAAAAGCGTCTTTCCTCTCTATGCTTTCAACTGGACCACATCTCATTCTTCTGCTCTCAAGCTGATCTCTTCCTTCATTGATCATGGCTATTACATGTGGTTGATGGCGCATTAGCAGAGACTTGGCAGAAGATCAAGAGGGTGGCGAATGGTGAAGCCAAGGAGTTACAGTGTTAGTGCAAGGAACTCACTCTCCTGCAAAGTGGATGGTGTTGTTGAGGCCAAAGATGTTGGTGGTGGGAGGAGAAGAGATGAGCTTCTGCTGCAGAGGAACTGGACTTGAAGATGATGAGAATGAAGACTAAAACGACCGGACTGTCACAGCCACCGATGATGAATGGCAGCACGCAGGTGGCCGACCTGAGCCTCTCGCTCATGACTGGGAACTTAGAGCTGGAGGAATGCTTGTACAGAAACGAAATCCGGACTCTGATCGGACCTCCGCCCCGCCACCGACAATTAGAGTTCGGGTCACATATGGGTCTGTTGACCATGAAATGCATATCAGCTCTCAAGCTACATTTGGTAAATTCACACTTTTTCAATATATTTTTTAATTTGTTTATAATAGGAATTGAAAGTCAAAAGTCTTGTTTACTTATACAAGCTTTCGTTTGTAGGGGAGTTGAAGAAGATGTTGTCGGGGCCAACAGGATTGCATCATCAGGATCAGAAACTAATATACAAAGATAAAGAGACAGATTCAAAAACTTTTCTTGACATGGCGGGAGTGAAGGACCGGTCAAAAATTGTGCTTGTTGAGGAGGATATTAGTCAAGAGAAGCGTTTGCTGGAGATGAGAAAGAGTGCAAAGATGGATAAGGCATCAAAATCAATCTCGGAGATTAGCTTGGAAGTTAACCGGCTTGCAGGACAGGTGACAATTTTGAAACTAAACTGAATTCTTCTAGGACGTTTAAGGTTTGTAATTGAAGAGTTGTTTGATTAGTTTGTGTAAATTGATATTTGATTGAAATTGGTTAGGTGTGGGCTCTTGAATCCATAATCAGTAAAGGTGGGAAAGTGGCAGAAAAAGAGGTCCTTGGTCTAATTGAGTTGATGATGAATCAATTGCTTAAATTAGATGGTATTATGGCTGATGGAGATGTAAAGCTGCAAAGAAAAATGCAGGTAAATTTGGATTTAATTTACATACTGGTTATGGTATTGGTAAGATTTGTGAGCCTCATTAGTTTTATGAATATGTTTGTGAAGTTGGGAAGAGTTCAAAAGTATGTTGAAACTCTGGATATGTTGAAGATTAAAAACTCTAAGCCAAGTAGCAATGGAGTCCAAACTCTAATGCAGAGTCAACAAAGGTATTTAAATGGGCAAAGATTAGCACCAATTCAGGAGCAGCCACCAAGGCATTCCAACGGGCAAATATTAACTCCAATTCAGAAGCAGTAAGCAAGGCATTCTTTTGAACATTTGTCAATACATCAGCAATAGCAGCAACAACAGCAGCAGAATCAGCAATCAAAGAATTCAGGACCGGTTGTCATTCATTCTTTTATGAGAAATGATCAGTAAGAGAAATGTTAATTTGTTTTTCATTTTTTCTTCTTTTAACTTTGTTGTCTTTTAATTCATTTGTATGGTTCTTGTCTTGGTAAAGACATTTATTGTAGATTTGTCGCTTATGATGATGTTAGGTTTGAAAGCTTTACTTCAGATGGAGAAGAGGTGTACTTTGGAATCTAGTAATCCCAATTGAAAATTGCTGCAACTTGCCTCTTTTTTTCTATCTCTATTGACTAAAGAAGGTTCAATTCAATCATGGTTTTGGGTTGTCATCTCTGCCTCTATGATTTTAAGGTTATGGTTGTGTTTCAGGTGAAAATTTGTGCTTGCTGTTAAGTTTTATTTGTTGGATAGCGTTGTTTTGCTCTTTTTCTCTTACAGAATAGTTTTCTAGATGTTTTGTATGATCTTTTGTACATAATGATACCCGGTTAGAGGGAGGCATTTGATTTAGGTGGACAGAGGACATCAGGTGTTACGCCATAACATCTCTTATTTAGAGACTTTAGGGGTAATTGAATAAGAATTTAATAAAAATGACATCATCAATATCTCATTTTTCTCTCTTTTTTTCTTTTTTCTTTTTTTATATATATACATCCCATGAATTCATTACAACATATGACCATTTGTTCAAAATAAACTTTACATACACTGGTGACTAAAATCAATACATAAGTTGCTGGTCACATAACAAAATCTCCCATCATAAGCTAGGAGAATCAAGACCGTCCCAAAAATCATCGTATACATGCAGACTCCAGACTCCTTAGGAAAGCTCTGAAACACCACTAGGATGAACATCTTTCTGCGTACTTGTGGAGGGAGGGGGTGAGCATAAAGCCCAGTAGGAAAAATTCTAACATTATATTAAATCACACGTATTCAACAATCACTCAATTACAGAATTGCACACCCAATCATAATAAATCAAACAATTATGTTCATTCGCACATCAAGTTTATATTCGTGTTCCCGTTGGATCCGTATACAAAATGGCCCATCCAAGGTCCAACACATTATATTATTATATTCTTGTTTCCCTTGGATCCGTATACAAAACGGTACATCCAAGGTCCAACACTAAGAATTTCATATCAGCATTCTCCTTGGATCCGTATACAAAACGGCCCATTCAAGGTTCAATGCATACATTTACAACCTTTCAATATAATTTCTACGATAAATCTCAAGAAAATACAATTTTTACGCAAAATCCAGGACTTTCAGGAAGTGTGCAGTCAATTTGGGTCGGTTCTGTAATTCTGCTCGACGCTCGACACTGTGCCACTCGACACTCAACACTCGACACCCACACCTGCATGTCGAGTCTTACACGCAACACATGACACTAACGTATGATACTATTCACTCGACACTCGGCATCAGACACTCAACACTCGACATTACTCGCTAGACACTCGACACTGGACACTCGAACATGCACGTTGAGTCCTGCATACAGCATGCGACACTGCTCACTCAACACTCGACACGTTACAACCGACACTCGACACTCGAACATGCACGTCGAGTCGTGCATGCAACACGCGACACTGCTCACTCGACACGTTACAACCGACACTCAACATTACTCGCTAGACACTCGACACTGTTCGCACCTGACACTTGACATCACTCTCTAGACACTCAACACTCTTGACACTCGACAAGTGAGTGTCGAGTAGTGTCGAATGAAAAGTCAGACTCTGCATGCAAAGTCATGAACCTGTTCCATTAAGTCGGTTAAATCAACTCATTTCTTGGTTTCGACTTCCAACTTCAAAAATTCATCAAAAATTCATTTCAATTTCAAATTCAACGAAAAAGCGGCTAATTAAAGCTTTATATATCTATTTTCCTAAACAAATGAAAAATCATAAAATTCTCAATCCAGAAAAATGCATCAGCTCAAACAACGCAGGACAGTCACATGGACTACAACTCTCCCTCAAGAACAACTCATACTTCACTTCATAAGCACTAAATTTTCACACATGATCCATCATCCAAACAACAAAACCATCAATTTACCCTAAGTAGTTTCACACATAATTCATCATCTAAGTAACAAAAAATCAAGTTATAATAAGTCAAATGCATAACAAACCAACATCAATTAAACAACCATAAAATACACGACATGATGTAAGTATAGTGTTAGAAAATTCCTACTTGTATTCCAAGCTTATACATCTCTTTGAAAATTTTTTCTCTCTTTTCTTCTCTCTCTTTTCTTCTTCCCCTTCTTCTCTTTTCCTCTCCCTGTAGCTGTGAGACTCTCCTCCTCTCTATCTATATCCCATTTTCCAGAAAAATTCTCTCTCATATATATACAAGGCCTTGATTCATTGGCCTAAGTCTGCTAACTTTCAACCCACTTAATCCTTAAGACATGGTTTCTAAATTTTGTAATATATAAATGCATACATATTAATTTTCTTTTGAAACTCTACAACCTACCCTCTTAAAAAAATTTCGTCCTCAAATTTGAAAATATGAGTCAGAAATTACCTCTTGCAGTCAAAAGCTCTGGATACTTTCTTTGAATCTCTTACTCTAACTCTCATGTGGCCTCTTCAGCGCCATGATACTTCCACAAGACCTTGAGTAATGGAATGGTTTTGCCACGTAGGACTTGCACTCTTGTGTCCAAGATTTGAATAGGAACCTCTTCATACGAAACATCTTCTTGAATATCCAACTCACTCCAATCTAGTACATGTGTTGGGTGAGGCTCATACTTCCTTGGCATCGATACATGAAATGTGTTATGAATTCTCGATAATCGTGACGACAATGTTAGCTCATAAGCTACTTCGCCAACCCGCCTTAGAACTTCAAATGGGCCAATGTAGCGTGGAGCAAGTTTACCTTTCTGTCCAAAACATATCAAGCCCTTACGCGAAGACACCTTTAAAAACACATGGTCACCCATTTTGAATTTTAACGGTCGTCTCCTTTTGTCTGCATAGCTTTTCTGTCGACTATGAGCTGTAAGTAAATATTGACATATCAATTTCACCTTTTTAGTTGTCTCCTCGTACAAGCTCCAATCCTAATAAGGTAGCTTCTCCCACTTCTACCCAACATAAAAGGGACCTAAACGGTCTACCATAGAGTGCCTCAAAAGGTGTTATTCCAATATTTGACTGATAGCTGTTGTTGTATGCAAATTCCACAAGTGGTAGATGATCCTCCCAATTACCTTGAAAATCCATCACACAAGCCCTCAACATATCTTCCAAAATTTGAATAGTGCGCTCTAGTTGACCATCAGTTTGAGGATGGAAGGTTGTACTAAATAACAATTGAGTACCCATAGCTCTTTAAAGGCTTTGCCAAAATTGAGCTGTAAACCTAGGATCTCTATCTGAGATCACTAAAACTGGAACTCCATGCAATCTTACAATTTCTTTAATATACAATCGACTCAAAACATCCACTGAATCGGTTGTACGTATAGGAAGAAAGTGTGATACTTTGGTTAACCTATCTACAATCACCCATATTGCATCCTTCCCTTTTAAAGAACGTGGTAATCCAGTAACAAAATCCATGGTAATGTGATCCCATTTCCACTCTGCTACAGGCAATGGTTGGAGTAATCCTGCAGGCCTTTGATGCTCAGCCTTCACTTGTTGACAAGTAAGGCATTTAGCCACATATTCAGCAACATCCCTCTTCATTCCTTTCCACCAAAACCGGCGACGTAAATCATGATACATCTTGGTACCACGAGGATGGACAACAAATTGAGAGTGATGAAATTCCTTAAGGATATCATCTTTACACTCTTTACTTGATGGAACAAAGATCCTACACTTGAATCGTAAACTCCTATCCAAACCAATTGTCCAATCCACACTTCCATCACCACGTAACACTTACTCATACAAGGCTCTAGTCTCTAAATCTTGATGTTGCAATTCAATCATTCTATGCATAAGAGACGGTTGAAGGTCTGATGTCATCCCTTAGTCCCTTTTGAAATCTTCGAGCCTTGCTAGCCTCATCCGCCACCAAACCAGGTGCAAAGCAGGATAAGGCAGTAAATCGTGCCTCATATTATTGCACTGTTATATTCCCCTGTGTCAAGTATATAAACTCATTTTCCTTCTGATAACGAAAAACCGTAGGAAAATATTTGTCCAGAAAAGCAGTAGAAAAGTCTCTCCATGTAAGGATGTTTCCTTCTCTAATACGCTCAACAGATGTCCATCACTGTAATGCCTCTCCTGTCAACAGATGAGTTGCCATTCCAACCCGTAAATCTTCTTCAACTTGCAAAAGATTAAAGAGGCGCTCAACTCGTATAAGCCAGTTTTCTGCAACATTCGGATCGGGCTTCCCATTAAAAATAGGTGGATTGTGACATTGGACCTCTCTAAGTGCATTCTTTATTCTATTATCGATACCCGTCTCTAATACCGGTTGAGGTGGTGGTGGTGGGTTAGCACGAAGAGTATCCCTAACTGTGTTTGCCACTGTTTCTGCTAATGTATTGGCCACATCTTTCATAGCCCTGTAAAACTCCGACCTCTCACCACCCTTAAGTGGGTTGGAACTCGAAGCACCTCGCGTACGAGAACTCATTATCTAATTCTATCAATGACAAAAACATAAGTGGCAGAATTCTATAACATATAGAACAAAAACACAACAAACAATTATTCAAGGCGCATGCAAGCACACAAGACATGACTCTACCCCTCCCAAACCATCTACATCCTTTTTCCAGGTCTACAGTAAAGCTTAGGCTCTGATACCACTCTGTCACACCCTAACATCTCTTATTTAGAGACTTTAGGGGTGATTGAATAAGAATTTAATAAAAAGGACATCATCAATATCTCATTTTTCTCTCTCTTTTTCTTCCCTCTCTTTTCTTCTTCTCCTTCTTCTCTTTTCCTCTCCCTGTAACCGTAAGACTCTCCTCCTCTCTATCTATATCCCATTTTCCAAAAAAATCCTCTCTCACATATATACAAGACCTTGATTCATAGGCCTAAGTCCACTAACTTTCAACCCACTTAATCCTTAAGACATGGTTTCTAAATTTTGTAATATATAAATGCATACACATTAATTTTCTTTTGAAACTCTACACCAGGTCCATAGTTGTAATTCCTTGTTATCAGTATTCTCTCAGTTACTTCTTATGGGAACAAAATAAGTACTAACAAATATGTAAGCTCCTTGATAATGATGATGATGCACATTGTTGTCTTTATTCTTGGGTGTTGTTGAAGTTAAAGATGGGCTGCCACAACTCTTACCACTTTTGTGTGTTTCTTTACAAGAGTATCAATGCTGAATTTCATATTAGCCATTATTAGCAAATAAGATGGGATCAATTTATATATGTATATATGTGGACAAAGCATGCATTGAATGGTTCTTACTTTTTTAATATTAACTAATCACAATTATAGTAAGTAGTATAAAGAACAAAAGAGAAGAAAATAATTGAGTGAAAATATGTAAAAATCAAAATGAAATTTAGTTTGTATAATTAAGTATTTGTTATTTGTTAACAATATGTGTAATAGGAATATGCATTTAGTTTAAAATATTATTTGTTAATAATCCTTTTATTTATATAATTTATAAGAACTTATTTTTTGGATTCATTTTCTAATGCATTTTCTGTCTTTGTTTTCAAAATTTGATGTCAATAATTCATTTTCAAACACATATCTTGTTTTAGTTTTCAAAATTTCAGCTCAAGGATTCATTTTCAAACACATTCTTAAAATCATTTTCAAATTTACAATTTTCAAAATTTATTTCCAAACGCATATTCTTTAGTTAAATTATTTTTTCTCAATCATAGAAATTCATTTTTCAAATCATTTTGAAAACAAAAATACATAATTCAAAAACGAACACATCTGTAACTTCCATCATTCTTTTTTTGTTGTAAAATTTGAGTTTTATAAAGGTTGTAGGTTTAGCACTACTTTAAATAATAATGAAAGTTCATACGTTATGATATTACATCATTCTACATATAGAATCTTACTTATTACATAATAAAATATATTTGACTTTGACAATATATCATCTTAGGTATTTCCTTGGCATCTAAGATATTTAGTTTAAAACAAAGATGAAAGGCCCATAACAGCTTAATTTACATACTATTCTCGACTAAATTTTTCCTTGATATCCGGCATTAACAATGACTTCTTAATTCTTGATGCATATTGTAACGACCCGGACTTCAAGAGGTGGCCCCCGTGTGGCACTTTGTGACCCTTTCGCCTTACAAAAGGTGGCCCCCACGTGGCACTTTGTGTCCAGTCGTACAGTCAATCGGTATTGTCCGCCCTGAGCCCACCGGCCCTCATGGTTTTGTCCCTGGCACCCACAGGCCCAGAGCGCCTCCCCCACTCGAACCCATGACCCATAGATCAATGGCGTTCAAAGTGAGTACCAATCTCACTTTGAACGCCATTGACCTATGGGTCATGGGTTCGAGTGGGGGAGGGGCTCCTGGGAATAATCCCTTGAGGGTAATAGAGGGTGTCCTATAAGGCCCCGTTCCCGAAGACAGGGTAATACCGGTGGACAAAACCATGAGGGTCGGTGGACCCAGAGCGGACAATACTGGATTGTGTGCGGCTGTAGCCTGACACGGGGGCCACCTCTTGAAGGCGAAAGGGCCACAAAGTGCCACGTGCCAGGGGTCCGGTCGTTACACATATGGGTTAAGAGAAATATTTACATACAACTAGCATACCACTTCACTTTGTTAATGTGGTGCGCCCAACAACTCATGAATTGTCATGTGGTGCCATATTATCGTCAATTTAATTAAATTTTATTTTTTTCTCTTTCAAATTATCCCACTCAAATGTTTTTTTTTTAAATCTTATGGGCCCTCTAAAATCTCTCTCTTTCTTCTTTTCAAATTTATAGTAGTTTCTTTCACCGTAAATAATCTACAAAAAAATCTTAGAAATTAATCTTTTAGGCCTTGTTTGGGAGTGGGACAAACGATGGGACTATTTTGTTGCAAACTTAACGTTTTGGCTCATTTTAAAAGGAAAGGGGTTAGGACAAAATTTTGTCCTAACCCCCTTCAGTCCTGAATTTTTGAGACAATGGAGTCCTATAAATTTGGGACTCCTCTTCTTTTTTTTTTTCCTTTTGTTTTAAATAATAAAATAAAAAATTGAAGATTACCGTCAGATGTCACCACTTCCTACCACCGGCTACTGTTGAAGTCGCGCATCGATGAACACCGCCACCATCTCTGAACTCGTTGTCGCCAGCTCTCTCCGAGTCTGTCGGCTTCTCTTTCGTTCCGACCTTCGATCGACGGAGATCTAAAGGTGAAATTTTTTTTCGAAACTTTAATTGCTAGATCTTGATCGATTGGAGGCTGGAACAAAGGAGACGCCGATGGATTCTAAGAGAAGTGGGGCCGATGAGTCCGAAATGATGGCGGTGTTCGCCGATGCACAACTTTGAGAGTGGTCGGCGGCAACAAAGGCTGACGTTGGCAACTACAACAGGTAATTCTGAAAATTTTTGTATTTTTCAGAAAATTTATTTGAGAAAATAATTTTAAATTTATTTTAATTTATTTAAATATGTAGTTTAGAATTTTATTATTTAATTGTATTTTTAGATTTTAATTATTTTGTGGGATAATTTGATATTTTGGTTTATCCAAGATTTAGTTTTCAGAATCTGATTTTCAAATATTTTATAATATAACAAATATAAATATTTTATATTACTAGATAAAATTTAATATAATATTTTATAATATTTTATAAATAATTAAATTAATTTTGAATAAAAATTAAACAAATTTATGTTTTAAAAATAATTTCTTAAAAATTATCATATAATAATATAGTCCAGTCCTATATTGTATCAAATACAAAATAGTACTATATCTAATTCAATCTTATTATACGCCAAATATAAGACAATGTTATATATAGTCCAATCTCAAATTCTATTCCTAGTTCAGTTTAGTTTCAGTCCAGGTCTTAACTCCTCCTACTATCTTTGTTCTGTGACGACTTTGACTAAAACAAATATTTCCATTTCCTTCCAGCTAGACTGCCAGTACCTCTAGTTATCCGGCATCCCATCAATTATTGTTCTACTTATAAATTTCTAAGTTCTAATTTTTGAAACACTGTGACTAAAGTTCGGGGAAACTTACCTACCATATACATAAGGGCATTGAAAATTGCATCAAGTCAAATGCTCGCACTATTGAAGGAGCACCAAAAAAATTCTTTAATTGGAGTGAAGTCAGCCCGATTCCTGAAAGCTTCTTTGGCAAAGTCCTAAGGGATGTTAGATTCACTCATAAGAATGTTTAAAGATATTTATTTTAGTCCAGAAACTTGAATGTCAGTAGCCTTCCTGAGAAGTTACAAGATGCTAGTAAATTTGCATTCGTAGGATTGCTGGATGTGGTCCGTATATATTATCAAATTGCAGAATGAAGAAAATTTGTCCTTGTTCTGTGAAATTTCTGGAAACATGAAAGGTGGGGGAAATACCTGGAAAAGTATGAAAATAAGAAAAGGTGGGGGAATTTGAGTGGGATAATTTGAAAGAGAAAAAATGAAATATAATTAAATTGATAATGACATGATACCACAAGACAATTCATGATTTGTTGGGTGTACCACGTTAACAAAGTGAGGTGGTATATCATGACTTATCTAGGAAAGAGAGATTAAGATTAATTAGAAGTAAATTTGTAGGCATACTTGAAGCAGCGGATCATATTTTCATAAATCTTCAATGATCGTCGGTCTTTAGAAAAACCGTAACCATTCCGACAGTCCTTGAGTAGGAGAAGGAGAGGCCCGATAAATCTTTTAAATTAGACAATATTTTGATAGTGAATCGAAGTATCATTAGACAAAAAAATCTTTTAAATTATTTATCCCATTTGATCTAAAAGTAATAAAAAAAGTGATTTGATAGTAAAATGAAACGTGACTTTTATATTTCAATCTTCGAATAGTACTGCTACATTCCAAATGATATAATATTTGATTTATCAAAGCTACTAATTTAGCACTCATTATATAATCATCACAATTTATTTGTTAACCGCTAATCAATTCTACATGAGTTGAGATAAATGGTATTAATATTATTGTAGATTAAATGAGACAAATAATTAAAAATAAAAGTGAAATTCTTAAGAAATAAAATAATTAAAGTTAATTAATTACTTCGATTCTGTTTCTGATAATGACAATACGAAAGCCGGCGGGCCGGTTTAGAACAGCTTTATCAAGAAATTATATACGTTTTTGTGTCTTCAATTGAATTATCTTTATCCATTGAGGCATAACATATATTACTTTAGCAATATCTTAAGCAGCTAGCTACAATATTATTGAATTGAAATATGATAGTAGATAATGGTCAACTTAGGATATTATTTCAATTTATATATATGGGACAATTGGTTGGCTTTATTAATTTTTTTAATCAATCACAATCCCCTGCCTGCGAGAAAGTTTTAAATGCGTGGTTTCGGATGATCTATTGCAAACCAACGGGAAGTGGAATATACACATACATTAATTAAGTAGTTAATTACTTAATATTTTAGACAAATAAATCCTAATCTGTGACCTGTAGCGAAGCATTTCTTCAGTTTTAGACTATAAATATATTTTGACACAGTCTTTTGATTATATATCAGTTAACAGTAATCTCAATTTAGCTACAATTAGTAATCATGGAGCTCTTCTTCCTTTGTGGTCTCATCCTCTTCACTCTCTTCGTTGCTGTATCACTTGGATACCTCCTTCAGAATCACAACAAATCCAAGTATTCAAATCTTCCCCCAGGGAAGATGGGCTTGCCATTGATAGGCGAAAGCCTTGAGTTTCTCAACACTGGGCGGAAGGGTCATCCAGAGAAGTTCATATATGACCGAATCACCAAGTACTCTTCCAAAGTCTTCAAGACTTCACTACTATTAGAACCAACCGTAGTTGTTTGTGGCGCGGCTGCCAACAAGTTTTTGTTCTCCAATGAAAACAAGCTCGTCACAGCCTGGTGGCCAGACTCAGTCAACAAGATCTTTCCTTCCTCTACACAGACATCTTCTAAAGAAGAATCCAAGAAGATGAGGAAGATGCTACCCAATTTTCTCAAGCCGGAGGCGTTGATGAGATATATTGGGATGATGGATTCCATTGCACAGAAGCACTTTGAGGCTAGTTGGGAAGGAAAGAAGGAAGTGACCGTGTTTCCACTTGCTAAGGGATACACCTTTTGGGTTGCATGCAAAGTTTTCTTGAGTTTGGAGGATCCACAGCACGTGGCCAAGTTTGCGGAACCTTTCAACGCTTTGGCTTCAGGAATCATCTCGATTCCAATCGATTTTCCAGGGACACCCTTCAACCGTGCTATCAAGGCTTCAAAAGTGATAAGGAAGGAGTTGATTAAAATCATCAAAGAAAGGAAGAGCGGTACCGGCGCTGTCGCAGGTGGAGAGAAGCCGGATATATTGTCACATATGTTGGAAGCAACCGATGAGAATGGAGAGCACATGACTGAGTTGGACATAGCCGATAAAATTCTTGGTTTGTTGATCGGTGGCCATGACACCGCTAGCGCTAGCGCTACTTTCATAGTCAAATATCTTGCTGAGCTTCCCCATATCTACGAACAAGTCTATAAGGGTACCTACGCAACGCAATTAATTATCTTAATTAATTAAGTCTCCAAATTTATTATTTATATTAATTTTTTGTAGAACAAATGGAAATCGCAAAATCCAAGAAGCCAGGAGAATTGTTGAATTGGGAGGACATCCAGAAAATGAAGTATTCATGGAACGTAGCATGTGAAGTTATGAGACTTGCTCCTCCACTTCAAGGTTCTTTTAGGGAGGCCATTCATGACTTCACCTTTTCAGGTTTCACTATTCCCAAGGGCTGGAAGGTAAGTTAGTGGTACTAATTCACCTATATATATGTGTGTGTATGCATTCAGGTGCAAGTGTAATTAATATGGTTATATATATCAGGATAATTGACGAGTCAATTAATTAATAATATTTAATCTAATTGTTTGTTTTTGCAGTTATATTGGAGTGCCAATTCAACACACAGGAACCCTGAATGCTTCCCAGAACCTGAAAAATTTGATCCGACAAGATTTGAAGGAAATGGACCGGCTCCCTACACTTTTGTTCCATTCGGAGGAGGCCCGAGAATGTGCCCTGGGAAAGAGTATGCACGTCTGGAGATACTTGTGTTCATGCATAATGTGGTGAAGAGGTTCAACTGGCAAAAACTGATTGCTGATGAGAAAATTGTAGTGGATCCAATGCCTATACCAGCCAAAGGCCTTCCCGTCCGCCTTATTCCTCACATTCACGCCAACACCAATTAAGCTTAATCAACAACTATATCCGTGCTATAATAAAGCATAATAATATTACACGTCTCTCATATTTGCATGCCATTTATACCGAAAGAAACCAGAAATCACACATCTGTCTCGTTACTTGTTTTTTCTTTCAGCATTAATAATTAATGTTAATTTCTTTTCCTCTTCTGATTGTATTTCTTATGATAAATCAAGGATATATATGATGTGATGGTTCAACTATATTAGTTTCTTCTTAAATGTGCATGTTTCTCGAGTTCATATTCTTCCCACAACTCCTGTGTAAGGTTTGACAAATTTAAGCGGTGGACTACAAGTTTTGACAATCCATATATGAAACAAAGATAGAATCGCTCTGTTGTAGTCCAGTTTTAATCTGAACATTATTAGTGGTTTACGAAAGATAATAATATGATCAACTATGATCATGACATCTCACCTCATTTCATAAACGTACAGATTAATTAGCCGACATTGTCATTGTTATTGAATTTTCTTTCTTCTTTGGTGATTGTTGGACAGCCTCAAGTACTTATATTGGCCCAATGAGTTTTCTACCCTCCCAAGAAGTAATGACCTTTTATCCTAGAGATGGAAATTAACCCATCTGCCCAGCTTGACTAGCTGTTGCAAAAACACTACATTAAAATTTTTTGACTAATATATACTGGTGCGTTGAGTGCACTTTATAGTATTGGATAATAATGATTGTGGTGGATAATATTATATTAAATTATATTATATAAAATTTTATATTATATTTGATATGTTCCTGTATTAGATAAATTTTAAACAATATTATATTTGACAAAAGACTGAATTGGTTTGGATTAAATTTTTTATACTAAATTAAAATAATTTACAAACAATATCATATAAAATTTTAATTAAGCAATAAAAATTTATAAATTCAAACTAACAAATGAATTTTTATTTAAAATTTTAAAATAATATAATTAATTATTTAATTAAAATTTCAGATTTTAATAAATTAATATCCTCACGGTTTACAGAATTACTTAATTAGAATTTTATTTGACATTTTTAACATTTAATTTGATATATAAAAAATATTGACAAGCCACACTGCTGTTATCCCGCCTTAACCCAAGGAGCAGCGTGGGTTAACTTTTACATAAAACGTCAAGCATTGATATCATTCCAATGTATCCATTCACCCGGCAAGAGCAGCTCCAAAAACAGTAAAAGAGAATTATGATACGCGGTGCTTTCCAATTCATCAAAAGAAATCTTGTATGCATACATAACGCATCAGTACGTACGTGTTCAAGGATGTGATGATGAGAAATAGAATTTCGTTTTGATCATCTATTGGTTACAGAATTTGACCACACCAAACTTTTAATTAGGAAAATGTCTTAATCATCAATTAGGCAAATATACGAGAATTTCATTTTATTTTGTGCAAGTTTCTTTCTACTTCTCCCGAAAAGTCCACATAACGTGTAACATGCATGGAAATGCAAAACTTAATTTAATCAATTAATAAATACAAATTAAAGAAAAGAAATAAATCATATTATATTGATGTGGCTTGATCCACCAGCACGTGCAATGTTGCTGAGACTGCCATGTCGGTCTCCACCGTCACTCGATTTTCCGACACGTTTCGCAATATATGCTTCGGAATATTTATACGGCCACCTTTATCTTCATGGTGTATATGCAGTGTATACTGTACATTTTTAATCCTATTAGGAAACAATAACACCTTGGACAAATCAACCGTCCAGCTTGTCCCATTTCCTGAGGCAAAGCCTCTAGCGACCGTTGATTTGAGCACCATTCCACGCACGTTGTTTCTGTCAACCACCACTTGATCAATGTTGGTGAATGCTTCGTTGGATTCATCGAATTGAATGATTTGGACTCCTGTGTAATCACCGGAAAACATGTTGTCGACAATGTTGACTCCACTCATCACCCCCTTTAGTGACTTGATGAGAATGAAGGCATTCCCCAAGAAAAAAGAGCCGGTGATGTGGACTTGCACTGGATCCTCCGCTACAATTCCTGTGTAATCAAAATAGCTGTTTGCTATTCGTGTTTGTGTGAAGCCTGGTGAGCGAATGTAGATTCCTGTTCCACCCCATCCAGTGGCCTTGTTGTAACAATGTACTCCTGTAAGCATGTTGGCCTGGCCTGCTACCATCACCCCAATTGATGCTGAGAAGATTACAACATCAGTCACCACATTGTCATTCCCGTTTATGTTGATTCCGATACCGGAAAAGTCCCTTTCACGGCCATCACCGCCAACATTGATGTGTTGGCCGATGAAGGAGTTTCTGATGAACGTTTCGTGGCCGTCTTGGATTAGAATGCCGTTGGTTGTGAAGTGTGAGATATAACAATTGTCGACCGTAGTTCTGAGTGAATTTATAATGGCGATGCCTCCACCTCTGAAATTGGAGTTTATCATTAGATCTTTCAGCGTCACGAATTCATAGGAGTAGGAATTCGATGATGATGGCCTTAATTCGATTAGATGTCCATTCTTGGGAAAATCATCTGATGCACGAAGAGATCCGCTGTGAATCTGTAATAATTTAATAATTAATAATTGAATTACATGGTAGGGGTTGAGGATCAGTCGAGATGTAGGAAGCTCGTCCGCATACTTTGGTTATATATAAAAAAATAAAAATAAAAATAAACATAAAAACAAAGAGGGTTAATTAATTACCATAAAATTACCACCACCTCTATGCGGTAGACGCAGCGGACGGCTGATCTTGTAGGTACCTCCATCAAGGTGAATCTCAGAGCCGCCAAGGTTGGGAACGCCCTGAATCAAGTGGCCATCGACAGGAGATGTAAAAGCATCTGAAAGAGCCTGTTCAAGAGCTTCTGTGCTGTCTAATCTTCCACTGGGATCGGCCCCATAGTCAGTTACGTGATGAATACGTAAGGTAGTGAATGCCTGCAGTACCAACCAGAATCATTTTACGTCATATAAAACATACAGGAAATGAATGAATCAATTAATTGATTAAAGGGGCGGGTTGGTTAACGGACAGAAGGGGGAGGAGTTGAGTGACTTCGGGATGGTGAGAGGGAGATCTCATTGCGGCGGAGATACGAAGCTTTGATGGAATCCATGTTGTTTAGTTGATGTTGATAATGATGAACAGTTGCACCAGAATAGGAGCTCTCACTTGGTTGAATAACCAAGTTCATTGCATACATAAACCCAAGTCCCAATAGTACCTTAAACAACGTAGTTTCAGTTTGAGCCACCATAGCTAGCTGCTACGTGATTGGATTATATTGGAGTTCAACTCGTTTTATGAGTCGTTATTGCTCATATAAATGAATATTATTATATAAGTGAATATGATGTGAGAGAGGCGAGGCAGCTAACTGTACAGCTAGGAAGTTTCTTGGTATACGTTGTAGATTATTGGATGTTTGAAATAAAAAGCCGAGATGAGAGGTCGGGAAGGTTGAACTGAATTGAATTGAATAGTATGAAAAATGATTCCGTTAAATTCAATGAATGAGACTGAACAAACTTGACTATTCATTGTTTCATTGAATTATGTTAATCAGTAATAATATGAAACATATGTTTCTCGATATATATATATATGGTGATATTAGACTCGTAGGGCGGCCCCCGGGTCACTATTTGACTGTTGTTACTAATTATTCTATGGTTGTTGGCTCGGTGCACACAAATTTAGTTTGACTATTACATATACATCATCACAACTGTTGAAAAATATTTCTAATCTTCATCCCTCTCTAATTTTTGAAAGTTAAACAACAGTGGCAAGCTTATGATCGCTATCAATCATGTGGACATGTACATACACTCAAGTGCAAGGAGAAGGAAGTCGTGGCCACATTTTTATTTTTCTAAAGTTTCAATCAATGGAGGGGTTAGTTTTTGTTGAAGTCTTCAGGTTACGTGGTGGAAAAGAAAGGGAGACAGACTGCAATGCATTGGAGTCTAATATTTACTATTACTAATGACTATGAATTAGTATTAGTATTAGTATTAGTATTAGTACTAGTAAAACAAAAAATCATGTCATCAATGAACATAAAATATTTTCTCCTCGGATCCTTCTCAATTATATACGTAGAATAGTTATATTATCAATATCATTAACTAATCACATATAATTGTGATGGTTAAGGGTATGATAGGTCCATGGTAGTGAAGATTTTTCATCCTACATAGGTACCCTGAAGATTAATATGACAAAAAAAATCCTTATATTTAGTAAGTGTAGATATCCTTCTAAAACCACTGCCTCTCAACCTCTGGCTCCTACGCCAATTTTGTTGTATCATTTCATAAAGATTGCCATTATTGGTATCATTTTCATTTGCTAATTGGTAATGGTAACCAAGATATCAGATAATTAACTCAAATTTGCACCAGAAGTGAAGTCAAGTATGGCACCCACGCAGCTCTTCATACTACTGCAAATGATCGATGTTCACCGAAAGCATAAGGACTGCTGCAACCCTGGCCCCTAAACATTCAGCCATTTTCATTTTTGGCGATTCCACGGCTGATACCGGTAATACAACTTCATCAACAATGTTTTTAAAGCCTACTTTCTACCCCATGGCCAAGATTTACCAGGTCACGATCCTACATGAAGGTTTTCTAATGGAAAAATCATTCCTGAATTTCTAGCCACTTTCGTAGGCATAAAGGGCACTCCCCCTCCTTTTCTAATCCAAATCTCTCCCATGATGATCTCGTTGTTGGTGTTTGTCTTGCATCTGCTGGTTCAGGATATGTAATCTAACCACCTCCTTAACCGGAGTCATCTCACTCTCCAAACAAATGGACTACTTCAACCAATATATCGCGAAGCTTCATGGGCTCATAGGTGCAGAAGCGGCTAAGTTAATTGCTGAGGCAGTAGTTGTTATCAGTGCTGGAACCAATGGCATGGAGGCTGTTGTTGTTATCAGTGCTGGAACCAATGACATGACTTTAAATTATTATGACATACCCACCAGGAGGAATGAGTTCAACATAACAGGATACCAAGATTTTATTCAAATGCAACTCCGAAACTATATTATGGTAAGGTAAACGGTGTCTTTTTTTCCAATGTTTTTGTGCACAAAGAAAGCAGCATTACCTCTTTTCTTTTTATGATAGCAACTGTACAATCTAGAATGTCACCAATTGGTTGTAGCTGGTCTTCTACCAATAGGCTGTCCTCCAATTCAAGTAACAGCCAGATTTAGAGATCCAGTCGACCGCAAGCGTTTGGATGATCAGAATGCAGATTCTCAAAGCTTATATCAAAAGCTTGCGAAGCTGTTAACTCAATTGCAGGGATCACTTCCAGGAACCAGAATTGCCTATGCAGATGTCTATGTGCCCATGATACACATGGTTAATAATCCACAAAAATGTAGTAGGCAAAACTGTTATACACTTTTGTCCCTCATTATCATCAAAATTCTCACATCGTCTTTCCTATTAAGACACTCTAGCAAGTAGCAACGAGATGAAAACAAATCATTGGGGATCTTTTCATGTGTTTGGATTAAGTGACCACTGTCAATGTGTGTGTAATGGACTATATGGAGAAGTTTACATCACCTTCCTACTATTTAAAATTACCAAAAAAAAAAAAAAAGAAAGGTTCAGTCGTTTGAACGCACGTTGCATTGGTAGAATATAAACAGTTTTCTATACGTCTAGTAGGAAGCATTGTTTCCTAACAAATAATAATATTCAATAACAGTAATATAGTTACGGCAATTTACACTGATATATCTGTGCAACAGGTTTTACAGAGACAACGGCTGCTCAACTACTGGGTTTGTGGAAGCTTCAATCCTTCGTAATCCAAAAACTCCAACATGTAGCCCAAATTCCCAGTTCCTATTTTGGGATTCCATCCATCCAAGCGAATCAGCATACCAGAAAATTGCCAAATACCTAGAAAGCAAGATCAGTACCCGGTTATCCCATAATCAGAGCCCCTAAAACATTCAATTGTAAGGATTAATATCCACAGATATTCTAAGCAACTTAGCATGATAAGCAATTATGTTTATGCATTTTTCACTATCAAGTAATAAGAAGACAAGCTGCCTAATACAAAATTATTAATTTTAGTGGAGTGAAATTTCGTTGTGCTTGCCATGATGCTTTCTAATGCCAACAAAAGCAAATACAAAGCACCCGTCTACCTGAGCAATGGAATGACGAGACAGTTCTGCTATTGATTTGTGAACAGTTGCAATTTCAGTCCAACTAATTATTGACCCGAGTATGACAAAAGAATAACGTCTACAATGGAAGGATGGAAAGTTCTTAACCATATTTGCCACCTTAATATATGATAGTATCAAGATGAAAGCAATGCAATCGTTTTCCCCCCAAGTTACAAAGTCCCTACCTCATTCTCATACACATTAGGTTTGCACAAATTGAACTGCAAAGATATAAACTCCGAGTACATGAATACATATCATCAGGCCACATGCATACATCATCATAAACAAGACGTGGACTTACACCAACTACACATACAAAAGTTCCTTACCTTCACTTTCGGGCACCAGATGAAGCACCAGTCCCCTGAAACAATTGGTTAATCCGAGCCTCAACATCCTCCACACCATACTTAAGCCTTTCTGGGTACTTTCCAATATCTGGGGTAGTCTGAAACTTCCCAATAAAGTTTCCATAAGCTGGCAACAAATTCTTTGCGACTGAGATCCTCAAGTCTTCTCTGAGCTGCTCATCAAAAATGATCCATGTAGACTGAGTTCTACATATGTCATCAAAATGGGAATTAAACAACTTGAGCTTATCTTTCATAGACCTTGCCGCAGGAGGAGGAGCCCCATTGGGAGCCGAAGAGTTGTTGTCCACCTTAAGAACTGCCAAAACCTTATTCCAGGAACTTCTCTGATAATTGGACTGATATTGGCGAACTTTTGCATTGTGTTTTCTAATCCAATCCTCACTCAGAAGTGATCCCAATTCACTATCTTTCACTTTTTGAACAATATACCTTCCATTATTCATCATAAAAACAGAACACAAAGCAGGGTCACCATAAATCTTAGACTTGACTTCCAAATTACTCTCCAATAACTCCATAATCCAATCCATTTGAACGGACAAGGAAGAAGATGAATCCTTCTCAAAAACTTGCTCAAGTGTCTGCCTGGACCGGCAAGCAGCACGAACATAATTCATAACATAACGAGTAATGGGATGAACACCACCTCCAGGTACGGCAGCTTTTGCCGGGTCCCGTCGGATCAAATTTTCCAGTTCCATAAAAATCCCTCTTATTGCTTCTCCCAGTCTCTTCCATATAGCCAATGCCTCATCTCTAAGCACTAAGCAATACTGATCAGAAAAAACAGACTCGAATTCAGGTAACAAGTCTCTCAAAGTCTCAAAAAGATCAAGGACTCTAAACAATCTCTCGGGTGATCGGCTCCCAATGGAGATTGCACCAGCAAAGTTTAATAATTGAATACAAGATCCACGACAAACTTCCATAAAGGAGAGGTCAGCAGCAGAAGAGAAGCCGAAAAATACTCGATCACACAGGCGGCGTTCGCTGGGAAAGAGAATTCTCAAAGCAACATTAGCAGCTTTGACCCAGCGTTCAATTTGTTCTTCGACTTCTTGCCAAGGCATTTTCTGCACCTCTTCGTTGCTCAACTTTTGTAACCCAAGTCTACACATACTTTCTTCTAGAAAGTCTCTCCGGCAACTACTATAGACGTGGGAGCATTCTTTACCGAAGCCTGCAGTGACCATGCGTTTGGCAATCTCGTTCAAATCGTTGATGGTGGCAGAGGGGAGAGCGTCGATTATGATATCGTAATCGTTGACTGGTTGAGCAACGGGGATCTGTTGGTCAACAAGTCCTTCATCTTCATCTTCATCTTCAACGTCGGAGTCACAGGAAAAGTTTCCAGTAGAGTCACAGAGCTCAAACGACTCTCCACCACGCTCCATTAAAGATCTGAACTCCCCCTCGAGACGGAAGACGGCCTGCTGTAGCAAGTCTTCAGCGCGGAGTAAACAAGCGTGGACGGACTTATCAGCTGCAGCCATAGGAGACCAGTGTCGTAAGGTGGCAATTAGGTGGTCGAGGGAGTCAAGGAAAGCGGCAGAGTCGGCGGAGTCGGCCCAGATAGGGCGATCAGAGGCGATGTAGGGAGAGATCTGGCGGTCAAGGGATTTAAGAGAGAGTTCAAGAGGAGCAGAAGGACGAGGATCGTCGTCAGCCAATTTCTCGCGAGAAAAACGACCGTCAAAGGTGGAGAATATTTGCAAAATATCGTCGGCCATGGTATCATCATTGTGACCAAGAGTTCTGGCGATGTGGCGGGCCACAGCTAGTAGCTTCTCTTCACCGCTCTCAGCCATAGGATAGAGAATAGTTGGTTAGGGTTTTGAAATTGAGTTGAGACCAATCCAATAAATGGAAAAGAGAGGTTGAAGATGAGGACGATCAAGAGGGAAGTGACCAACAAGTCCTTGGATTTGGAAATGAGAACGCGGTTTCATTCTCGTTTATTATTATAAAAAGAAAACAAAAGAAAACTACTTTATAAAGTAACGCGGGAAAAAGCAACCAACGACGTGGACATCAGAGTAGTAAATATCAAATAAACTAAAAAAGCCCGACGCCAGGGCACTGCCCTGCCTCTCCGATCCACTCCACTCTCTCCTCCACAACCACAAATTATTATTATTATTATTATTATTACATTTGTCTCGTGCCTTCTGTTACTGTTATCCACATCACCACACCACACAGCATTGTGCATTGTGCCATTTGTCATCGTACCATCGCTCATTCTCTCCTCCACAACAACCACCGACATCTTTAAAAATCTTTAAATTCCAATACCAAAAGAAGTAAACAAGCAATTTACATTGTCAAATGCTAGTTTTCACGCCCATAAAATCCATCTTTCGTAAAAGTCAGAGATACACTTCAAAGTTAAATTAACAAAATTACATCGTTCCCCATTTTCTTTCATTATTACCAATGTATGGCTGCTATCTCCTAGACGATGAACAACTACAAAGCTACAGGGGGAAAAAAAGGAAAAAAAACAAAAAGAAAAAGCTCAAGATTTGACTGTACAGCCACGTTGTTCAAGTGCTATCGCTTGCATATCCACTTGTCTCTTCCGCCACCTTTGCCCACACATTTGCAATTTTCTCCGCATATCCCACCTGTTTACATATAACGACAGCAACATTATTAACATGCCATACACAGATAAAAATAGGGATAACCCATTGATGCACAATTATTATTAAATTTATCAACACAAGTCCCACACAAATATATACATTAAAAGCAAGTTCATGGAATCACGGGCTGCAGAAACACAGAGTCAACTGGTAGAATGGTTCAAACTCACCCGACTATTGCCTTCCCAAGAGAAATTTCAAACCATATATATGCACAAAATAGTCCCCATCTCCTCCAAACATCCTCTTTACCCATAATGAAAAAAATTTGAAGGAGACCAAAAGAAAGAGCTTCATGAAATTATAGAAATTGTAAAAGGTTCAAGCGAACAACTTCACACACAACCTAGTGTGTGAAGAACTAAACCCTTCCCAATTCAAGGGGTAGAGGACTAAGACTCTGACACACGTCTTACCAGACATATTGGGTTCTTGTCTATAGTCATTCATAAACACCAATTACATAGAGCTTAAAGAGTCCATAACTTGTAGATAAAACCCACCTAAACCACAAGCATATAAACCCCTTCATCTTTCGCTGAATCCTAATCAGCAAAACTCCCTAAAGAAGCAAATTTGTCACAGTCTTTACAGTTTTATAATTTAACATCTTGAGGAGTCCGAAATTTGTGACCAAATACTTAAAAGGAAAAATGGTTAAAACTGTTGGCTCAGCAGATTCATCAAACTTGAAGGAAAGGAAAACATATAAGAGAAAACAATGGTCCATCTGCTTACAACCGAAGGAAAGGAAACAATAAGTGAGAACCATTTCATACTATATGGACGGGGAACAAGAGGAAGCATACCTGATTAACTACAAACCCCTTCAACATGTTCAAGAAGTCAGATTTCCTTTCTCTGTCAAGCCTATCAAGTTCAGTCCTGTTATTCTCCTGTAATCATGTTATAGAAGCCATATTAATTGGGACACAGTATCAATGGAGATTTGTTCAACTATCAATCATGTAATCACATAATAACCCAAAATACAGAAGGAATTAAACACAGGAATTCTGTGTTGACCTCCAGTTAAAGAAAATAAAATAAAATAAGCTGTCATCTTTGCACCATTTTCCCCTCCATCATTTACCTTCAGAGGTGTCAAGCACATAGAGGAATCGAATCATTTGCTTCACACCCTCTTTTACATAAAAGATATTTTCCACCCAAGAAGTCAGATTACTCAACTTCCAACAACTATAATGAGAATATATTGAAGTCAAATGTAAAGACTCTTCTTCTTCTTCTCTTCTCTATACTCAACCTAAATTTATAAAATAACAAACCAAAAATACCAACATATAATAAATTTTACATTCAAACTAAGTTCAAACAATCATATTAAAAACAAGCCAGGCAGCTTCAGCAAGCCTCTACCACGTTCAACAAATCAAAACCTCCAACTCATCAGAGGCTGTCAGACAGATATCAGAAAAAGCTTTATCTCATGGAAAACCAAAGATTTAGTCTAGCATATTACCAAGATGTATGCTTACAGATTCAATGCACTTTCGAGAGGTTTTCTAAACAAATTAGTTTAAAGATATTGAACCTTGATTCGTTCATATTCTTTAATGGCAACACTTTTGGCATCCTCAGTAACTCTTATGGTTTCTTTTAACTCCTCTATCTTGCGAATACGTGACTTATCACCACCAAAAATTTTTGATGAGGCAGCCTCAAGCTTTTCAGCCCTCAACTGCAATGAAGACAATTCTGTCAGAAGTGTCTGTACAGTCAAAAGAGCACTTGATCGATCTGAGAATGCACAGCGGACAGCTAACATGAGCCCAAGATATTCATGGAGGGTATCCTGCAACATACACACAATAACAGACAACTTAAACAAGGATAGAATATTCTTTCAGAACTTAAATTAACGCACCTACTATTCATAGAAATTAAAAACAGCGTAGTAATATGATTACCAACAATGATAATAAATAGTGGAGTCCTTAGCAATTGGCAAGCTAAATTTTTCATTTAATGAGGGATTGCTATAACAATGAAGTTTCAAGGAAAATTCAGCCTAATTAGTTAAGCTCAGCGAACACCCATACTTAAGGTTTAGCAACATACCAAATGCTTGACAGTCTGTGCATTCAGTTCCCGATAGAACCTACTGGCCTTAACAGCAGCAGTTGCAACATTTTTCATGTCAGCAGCTCGAGCTCTCTGGGAATTGTACTTTGCCTCCTCATTCTCAAACTTAGTGAGTTTAATAAAGGCCAGTCCCAGTTCTCCCATTGTTTCTCCCATATCTTGCTGAGCCTTTACAAGCGCTTCAGCCTAAATAACATGAAGACAACAACTAAATTATCACATCAAACTAACTATTGGCATATACGTATCATATTAACTACGAATAACAGATTTATAGATGATATATATTTACATAAAACACAGTGATAACCTAAACGGAACCAAGCTCCGTGAATATTGACATACAAACACAATAAACATCTACAGCATTGAACTACTTGATAATCCTTACATCAAATAATAATCCAAGCCCCAAATTCAAATCCTTGTAAAAAGTACACTCATGCATATCCTTAACAACAGCGTAACACTGCTCTAAAATGTACAGAATACTATATCCTTACTTGTTGAGAAGCAGTGCTGAGTTGTTGCTCAAGATCATTCATCCTTTCTTTATTCTCCAAGAATTCTTTATCTTCCTCAACCACAGGGGGCTTCGACCCACCCCAATCATTGGCAACTGACTGCTTCAACTCTTTAAACAACCTCAATAAATCCCTCCCGCCTTTTGCAGGCTGCACCACCTCGTGAGGTGCCACTACAGCTGTGCTCTCCCCAAACAACTGTTTTGGCAGCTTAACGGCACCATCGAGCATCCTGGATGCCACATCAGTAGTGGTGGGTAAGGGCAATTTCCCTTGCACCTGCAAAAAGAGTTTGAATTCGTCACTCTTCCTTATGATTGGATGCGCCGCGAGTCTCCTCAAATACTTCTCCAATGCCACTCGCCTTTGCTCAACGAATTCCTGTTTCTGCATCACCTGAGACTCGACGACACTTTTATCCGGTCTGGGAGGGATAAAAAACCCTCTGTAAGACTCCGCTAAGCGATCAGATAATGTAACCACATCACGAAACCGTCTCCGTACACTGAACTCAGATCCATTGAATTCAGGTATGTTAGTTCTCGTCGTAATCAAATACGAAACGAAACTGTTGCCACCAGGAACAAGCGAATTGGAGGTCTCCTGTTCCTTCTGCGGATTCGAGACGGTAATTTTGATGTAATCGGAGCTGGTGGAGGAAAAGAGTGGAGAATCGGGGAATTGGTTGCAGCTTTCGATGCCGTTGATTTCGTTAACACTGTTGCTGTTCTCATCGTAGGGGCTGAAGATGACATCGGCATAAGACGGAGGCTCGATGTAAGGGTGCTGGTGGTGGTGGTGGTTGTTGTTGTTGTCCGGTGAAGGCGAGAGTAAGGGATCGGAGTCGGCGGGCGTGACGAGGATCGGCGGAGATAATGACGTGGCGCTACGGTAACTAGAGTAGGACTTGGCGGCGGTAGTGTCGTCATCAAGAACAAGGTTTTCCATATCTTCTCGAGATGCGAAAATATGGGCCTCCTCAAAGCCCTGATTATCAGAGCCCATCATCTTGTTCGATGAATTTCAGCTTCAACAAATGTAAAATCAATTCAATTTTTTAATCTATCAAGGGAAAGAAAATGATCGAAGAGGCATTAGGGTTTGGATTTAGAGGTTCGATGGTTCATGTGTGGGTGGTGATGACTAACGTGCGCCGGAGGCTAAGTGAGGGCGAAAGGATTGAGCGAGAAATGCACGTGGCTTAGAAGAAAGAAAACGATGAGCTTTTTTACTCAGCTAGATTCTTTTGGGATGAGATTGGGAACATGTAGCTCCATCATGTTATGTTGAGATGCGTAAGTATCACGTTGATCTAATCTACTTTTGTCAGATTGACTTTGACATATTTTACAATCTCCTTTTTTCGTGTAAGCGACGGCGTACTCGATTCTTTCTCTCAAGATAAAAAAGATATTAAATTGTGGACGGGAAGTCATACAGATGATAGAATGCATAAGACACGTCGGTTTTATATTCAAATAGCGGACGGCAAGTCAGCTTGCTTGGCTAAACTCTATTTACTTTAAAAGGCTTATAAAATTTATCATTATTTTTCTTTTTTCTTTTTTTTTTCTCCTTTTCAAAAGAATCTCGAAACATTACTGTGATCTTTCTTAGCACATATTAAAAAATAGAGCCAATGTATAAGATTTAATAACTTAAAAATGTAATTTGAGATGTTGGTTTTTTGAAAGATACGTAGTCACGAACAAAAATTAGTTGATAAATTGAATAAGTATTATGTTATAGGCGCTTGAAATGATGTGGACCTTTCGTTATAAGCGTAGAGCTAGGCTTAGGCATCTACTTAGAAAGTTAGGGTGTGATATTTCTTAAACTTAAATCATGTTTTATATGCTATATATTTTTTAATATATTTTACATACAATATCAATCACATATCTTTTCAAATTTTAAAATAATTTGAAATCAATTACATATTTTTAAATCAAAAATAAAAACATAAAATCACAAAAAAAACACACTCTTAAGATGCGTATAAGTCTGACATTTCCCATAATAAAACAAGAAATTTAGGAGTTTAAAACTCAAATAGTATTTTTATTATAAAGCTTATATACAAAGTTAATATGACACGAAAGAAGATGATATTGATGAGCGATATACTATTAACTTTGTAAATATAACATTATTTTTTCTATTGAAACCCCTAGGGGCTGTTTGTTACAGGGGATAGGAATATTGGGAATAGGGTTCACATTCATGAGAAAGTAAAATATAGGAATCTGATTTCTAAGAAAATAACATGTTTGGTTACCCATAGGATTGATTCCTATAGAAATCAGATTACTTTGTTTGGTTGCACATATGAATATTAATTTTGTTCATTATATGAGTAAACCTTATAATTAAAAATTTTTCAATATTTCTAAAATACTTATATTTTTTTCTTGTTCTATTATAATTGTCAAAAAAATATGAGGATAATAATTTGGAAGATTTTAAAATTTATTATAAATTACTATATAAATAATTTTGAAGATTTTTGAATTTATTATAAATCCACTATAAATTACGATAAATAATTTTTAAATTTATCATAAATTTATTAACAATTCTCAAGAATGCTAAATTATAAAGGTCAAATGTAAAATTGTTTAAAAAAATTCACGTTTATTATAAATTAAAAAAAATCATTCTTGCTCATGTTGACTAGTTTTTACACTTTACTTTATAGATCTCCATCCCTTAGTTATACAATTCAAAAAATGTCTGCAATACCAAGCTCATAATAACTTTACCTATATCAATGTTTTAAAAAAAATAAAAGAAACAAACATGCAAGGTCAAAACAAACCTATTATGATAATTATAAAAAAAAAAAACAACAACAACAACAGCAGCAGCTAACTCAACCCTAACTTGGATGAAAAAAGCTAAAAAAATATTACAAATTTCATTTAAAGGCATAATCAAAGTTCCAAAACAAGGTGATTTTAATTCTATTCTAATACTTTTTGTCAAAATGAAGATCATTAAAGTTTCTAACATTTTTTCAAACTATATAGCCAAAAGTTTCATCTATGCCAAAATAGCATCAAAAGTTCCCAAAGTCATCACATACAAAGTTCACCAAAATGCTACCACCCACAAAGTTTGCCAAAATACCAAAAAAGTTGTATCTGATCTCATTCTAACAATCCAAGAAGAAATTCAAGTTTGAATACGTCATCCAATGTGAAGAAAAAATCTATGTTATATTGATTTTGAACAAGAAGTTGTTCAACTTTAACTCGTTGTGCATTTGTTAGCCCATCAACCTTTTTTATTTCATCAAAGATTTTCATCCTTCTAACAGCTCCATCAGCTTCAAACTGAAAGCAATCAGCAATTCTTCTAATATTTTCAGTAACAGTAGCTTTTATTTTACCAAATTTGTATATTGTTGCATTCAACATATCAACCAAAAGATCCCTATTTCTTGATATTTTCCTAGTTTTTTTACTTGTTTGTGTTGAACCAACTAGTGTGCTTGTGTGACTCATGCTTGTATTACTAATTAGGTCATCTACTAGATTGAAAGGATCAAACTCAACATTTTGATCATTCTCAACCTCTATATCAATCTCTCCAACTGTTTCAAATAAGCTCATTGCACCTTGTCCATTGGCATGATCCTTCCCAAACACAGTTCCCAAATCATCAAAATGCATAAATGATTTGTTCCTTAAGCCCTTTGCATTTGGATGACTCTATGTAAATGTTAGATGACATAAAAAAAACATTACACATAGCAAGTGGAAGGAAATGCTTTAAATTTGTTCTACTATAATGACAATTAAGTAAGTAATCAAACTAGGGAAATCCTTACTTTAACCCAGTCATCAAACACACTTTGTTTAGCGACAACACACTTGAGGTCATCATTCCAACCAAATCTGCTTGCAGCAGGTCCTAACATCTCAGAAATTGCATTGAAATGTTTCTTCCGAATCTTGATACAAGCATTAATGTGGGTTGTGCTCTAAGTCCACAATTAGAAATCTTCTCAGTCATCATTTTTTCTAATTGTTGTAAGTAGCCCAGTTTGAAAGTTCCATTATTTGCTTTCCATTTTCTACCATTAGCTATCTCCAATAAAAATTCTACCAACTTAGTATCCTCAACTGCAGTCCACTGATTTTTTTTTTCAAAATTTGGTGGTTGTCGATCCAGAGTATCTATTCTGCTGAATGTAGATATAACTCACATCAAATTGGATTATAAAAAAGTATTAAAAAGAAGTGGCAGCTATTATAAATAAAGTAAACCAACAAGATAGATATGAAATGAAAATACTATTATATTGATAGATTTCAAACCAAAGGGATAAAATTGTTCATTGAAACTTTTGCAAGAAAGCGATAAAATTATTCATTGAAATTCAAAGTCATAAAATGTTCATCTAAAACCACATTACTCTTACGACAATTGTTTAAACACAACCAAACATAATCATGAACAATATGCCAACTTCTATGAATGTCGGTTCCTTTGCCATTGCTCAAACATATCTGCAACCAAGTTGTCCCTCCAAGCATTCCATGCATTTGATGTTTCGATATGTGTATAACGATTATTATCTAGATTGTCCTCTTCTTCACCATCAGTGGTCCATCACCATTGTCATTATCATCATGTTCACTTTCTCCCAAAGCTTGTTCTAAAGGATCTATAGGCATTTCTCTTATAATCAAGTTGTGAAGCAGACAACATGCCAAGGCAATTCGACATTGGATTTTGACAGGATAGTATGATCGACTTCTAAGAATTGCCCATCGTCATTTCAACAATCCAAATGCCCTCTCTATTATATTTCTAGCAAAAGAATGTTTCATATTAAAAAATTCAGCAAGAGTATTAGGTGGGATATCCTAATTATTTAAATGATATCTTTGTCCTCTCTATGGTGCTAAAAAGCCTTCACCATTCGGATACCCATCATCACAAAGATAGTAATATCCTGCAAAACATTTAACAAAGTTTGGTCAAGAGAGAAGCTATGTTGTATAACATAATATTAGTTAAAACAGAAAAAAATTAACTTACCTTGTGGAACTTTTAACCAATTTGTCTTAGATAAAGCATCCCGTAAGACCCTAGAGTCAACAGCTGATCCTTCCCATCCAGGCAAGACATAAATAAATTGCATTTCTTGTGAGACGACTCCTAATACATTAGTAACAATTTCATTCTTCCTAGTATAATACCTAGGCCTATCTAATACAGGCACATTAACCTTAATGTGTGTACCATCTAATGCTTCCAAGCAATTTCTAAACCATTTCTACCTCTCATTAGTTAAAGTATTTAGAACTGGCTCTGGGGCTTTTAGTAGTAACTCGTGGATACGTAACAATGCATTCAAGACACTACTGAATTGTCTGCTGACTGTTTCTCTCGAACGTGCGAAATGATGTCTCATAATTCTATTTTTAACGTCATGAGAAATAATATGTAAGAATAAAACAACCATTTCTTCAATGTCCATATTTTTTGTTCCCTTCAAGCCCCCATTAGTTCTAAGAAGGTGACATAAAATAGCAAATGTTCTTCTATTCACACGAGTACTTTCAACACATGCTAGGTCATTACAATGAATCATTCTAAAAATATTTATTTGGCATATTTTATGCCTATGAAAAGAGGTAAGAGGAAATTCATTCGTCCTTGATCGTCTTCTAGAAATAATAATAGACATTAAGAGAATGAAAAAAATGTCATCTCATTTAACATTTCCATATAATGAACCATAACAGCTATAATTCTTTTCTTTGCAATCAATGAAAGACGAAACATACCTGCATAAAATTTGAAATATATACGCATGAACAATGATTCAATCAATCATGTAGCTATATGAATGATAATGCACAAACATATACTGCTCCGAGGTATTCTCTGTTCTATTATTTGTAGTTTCAACAATGTGAGAATGAAATTTTACTTAAATTAACACAAATAAATTAAAGTAAGGTTGCATTCACAGTAATAACAGCACCCATATTAGATGAAATATAACACATTGGCTCTCTCTCATGGTCATACGTATCCTTAAAAATTTCTCCCGCAACATTAAAAGAAAAAAAGTGACAAAAAAGCAATTCAGCTTGCCTTATATATACTATTATTTTTATCGTAGTTTACTCCACCTTTTTGCTAAGCTTCACAGCTTTTTGTGAGATAATTTCATATGAAAATTGAATAAATACTTTTAGATTTATTTAAATTGAGTTTGGAGTTTGAAGATAATACAACTTGTTGCTTATATAGCTCACTTATACAGTCGGTGAACAAGACTTCTTAGACCCATCTTATTTTAATTATTAGGACATGGCTGGTTCATGCATAGCAAAATTAGTACTTATATAAAATAGCCTTTTTATCACATCACTAGTTAATACCTTAATAAGACACACACCAACAACTATGCATATAATAAAATTAATTAATTATTTAATTTACTTATAATGACAATTATTTATTCTTTTTCCAATTAATTATTTTAAGAAAAAAGGATGCTACGCTACTATGGTAAAGAGAAAAAATTGAAAACCAAATGGTGTTTAGTCATTTATGTCAATCATTAATGTATAATATAGAAATGATATAATAATTAATAATCATGCTATGCAAATGAAAAGAACCGACCAAAAATCATATAATATTATAAATATCATATTATTATATGTATACCCTACCCATTCATACATCAAAATGCATGAATCCAATTTTCTATACTTTTTGTATTTTAACTATTTGATACATCCAGTAAACCAGTAAAGCAATCCAATTAGAAAAGAATTTCTATATACTTTACTAGCACCGCCATGGGCATTTAGACTTTAGAGTAGCGGAGAATCAACTTTAATCAATTTTGATTCAGTGATATATATAGAAATTTACACAACATCTAAGTGAGATTCTATATGTTGAACTTCATGAACCCATTTTTGTGCATTACTATGAATTAAATACACCACTAACACCTTGAAAGGGATATTATATGCCCCATATCAAGGAATGATCAGTGAAATAATGGGCTGTAATCAGATTTTCTAGGGGGAAAAATTGCAACACTTAGACAGATTTATTTGGCAAGAAATCACAGATACAAGCATAGCTCCAGCAGCTAGACAGTTTCAACTAATTTATTTTTTCAAAATAAGGATAAAAAATACAAAAGGAGTATGAAGCTTCAATTACAAAGCTGTTAGCTCATTGTGCATGATTCGATTTTGTGTGCCTAAAAAACGTATACAAGCACAAGTCCAACAACAGTTCCAGCTAAATAATTTTTTTTCAAACGAAAGATCAGTAACTTCATAGGAGTCTTAAGCTTCAATTAAGGAAGTATTAGAGCAGACAATGACACAAAAATTATAGAAGAAGAAATAAGAAAGAAGAGAGGGTACCGACTTCCTCAACTTTTCAGATCTTGAAATCAAGATCTCTCTATGCTGTGCTAATGCTACTGCGACGTCAGAAGGTATAAAAAGTTTGAGGAAAGGTGGACAAGGATTGATATCTACTCGATCCAGACGTACCAGCTTCCTCAGAGTTTCAAATCTGAAAATCAAGAACACTCCCTTTGTTATGCTGGTGCAACTGCAACTTCAAAAGGAAGAAGAAGAAGATCGAAGAAAGGTTGAGATTGATTTATGCTCGATCGGGATGGTTTCCCGTTTCCCTTCTCTCAAGCGATTGGGTTCCTTTTCTCTTTTCACTTCTCTTTATGGATGGAGATTTTTCCCCTTTTTTCTTCTTCGTGGGTTTAGGATTGCAGGGCATCATAAACTCAAGTAATCAAAGGGGTTGGTATTACCCTTTCATACAGTAATCCAAACCCCACGGCAAAGTGACACTACTAAGTTAGAATTGTCTTATAAGCATACCAAACAAGGGGCAGGAATTAGATTCCCATTCCCAAGTTCACGAGAGACTAGCTAGGGAAGATTCGACTATGGAATTAGGGCTACAAAGTTGAGAAAATCAATGTCTATAGAGTCAATGGAAATATTTTTTGGGTTAAATTTCAGAAAATTTGCTACAAAGTTTAAGAATTTTTGTAATTTTGATAGTATTTCCCTTAGTCACCAAATAGAACTGCCACCTGAAATTAACAATAACTCCCTCCCTTATCTTTTAATTTAGTAAATCAAATATACAAAATTTTAATTTTCTTTATATAAAAATTTCAACGAAAATTAATGAAAATGATAACTTAAATCTATTTTGGTATTTTAATAAAAGGGTTTACAAAATTAAGGGTGTTAGTGTAATTTACAAAACCTTTTTAAGTTTTGTTCAATTTGACCAAATCTCAAGGGTTTTAAGGAGAAAGTGCAACTGAAAAGTCTGAAATGGTCCGAGTCCACTGCACGGGGCTAACCGAAACAGCAAGTCAAGTCATGAACTCTGTGTCCTAAAACCCGTATCCAAACACTCGGTTTAGGTCTCCCAATTCTCACTTTAGTTTAACCCAGTTTGGAGAGAATGTTGTGTTAATGCATCTGCAGTAAGCCTCGCCTCGCAACAACTCACAAACAAAAAGATACGCTTGTTCTTTGTTCTTGAACTGGTCTGCCCAGTTAACCCTAATTCTGACTAACCAAAATGGCTTCGAAATTCGGCTTGGCCGGCGGAATACCGGAGCGGAAGGTTCGTCCGATATGGGACGCTATCGACTCTAGACAGTTTAAGAATGCTCTTAAGCATTCAACTACTTTGCTGGCTAAGCACCCCAACTCTCCATACGCTCTTGTAATCGTCTTCCCCTTCCTTTACCTCATGTACATTACTCTTTATTTCATATATATATATATATATATGTATGTAGTTTATTCTGATGTCGTTTTGCTTTCGCTTTGTTTAGGCACTTAAAGCTCTCATTTTGGAAAGAATGGGTAAATTTGATGAGGCATTAGCTGTTTGTTTAAATGCCAAAGAGATGTTGTATAAGAATGAGTCAAGTTTGATGGATGATCTAACTCTCAGCACTCTGCAGATTGTTTTCCAACGACTCAATCACTGTACGTATATATTTTACTACTGCCTTCGAGTTATGTCTTTATGTCTCTACTATTTATTGTCCCCCATCCTTTTATTTTCTGTAATCAGTGGACTTGGCTACTAGCTGTTATGAATATGCTTGTGGCAAATTCCCAACCAATTTGGAATTAATGATGGGCCTCTTCAACTGTTATGTTCGTGAATATTCATTTGTCAAGCAGCAACAGGTAGTTGCTTTACAAATTTGTTTCTTTCTTTCTACCTATAACTGTGGACAATCTGCCCACTGTTTACTTATACCAATTTTATTTGCTGCCAGACAGCTATCAAAATGTACAAGCTTGTTGGTGAAGAAAGGTTTTTGCTCTGGGCAGTCTGTAGCATCCAGTTACAGGTTAAGCCAACTCTTTTTTTTTTCTTATTTAAATTTTTTTAACTTATTCTGTTGTACGTGTCATGCTGTGTTGCTGCTATCTGCATGGACTCGAAATTTTCTACTGAGGATAGATATCTTGAAATGGTTTTTTTAATTTTATTTACCCCGATGGAATAAATAGAAAAAAAAGAAGGAAAATGCCATTTACTAACACTTTTATTTGGGTCTAACCCAAATCATGTGATCAGCTACTGATATATAACTTAAACCCTTGTTTAAGAGATTCAGATACTATGTGTTTAGGTTGGGGCTCTAAATTCATGGTATCCAAGAGCATGCATACTGAATTCAGCTGTATGATTAGTTTAAAGGATCTCTTAATGCTATAATTGGTTGATTTATTTGTTGGGTTTAATGTCCATAAGAAGAGTTCTAATGGTATGTGCTGCGTAAATGGCAACAGCTTCTAAAAGTTGGGAAAAGACAGTTTTTTTGTGAAATGAAGGTTCAGGTGATCTTTTTGCTGGGGATTACCCTTTTTTTGTTCTCTTTTCTATCTCTTAATCAAGAGTAGAAGAAACTATGTTAAGCTAATCAAGAGGTAAAGCAGGGCAAGTGATTCAACACATGTAATTAAAATATTGAAAATGTTATATGTGAGATATTTGAAATCAATTTCAACAGTACCTTGTTTATTGGAGTTAGATCTCTCTTTTCCGTTGTCATATATGGGTTTTCTAACTGCTTATTTGTGGGGTCTGAGCTCTCAACAGGTTTTATGTGGCAATGGTGGAGAGAAGCTGTTACTCTTAGCTGAAGGTTTACTTAAGAAACATGTTGCCTCCCATAGCTTGCATGAGCCTGAAGGTGCATTTCTTTGTCTTTTCCCTTTTTTAAGTTACCGAGCAGCGGTGGTCTTTATGACATAATTTGCTGATGCTCTTCTTAGTGATTGGTTGGAATTTGTTGCAGCTCTTATTGTCTATATTTCTATATTGGAACAACAAGCAAAATATGGTGATGCTTTGGAAATGCTCTCTGGGAAATTAGGATCACTTTTAATGATTGAAGTTGATAAGTTACGCATACAGGTAATTTTTGTGGTCTTTATTTTATTTTGCATTATTTTATTTATTTTTGTCGTTTAATATATCAAGTGAATTACTGTTCACAGCAATTTTTTCATGCATTCATGTGACCTATATGTGTCTATGTATAGACATATGTTTATCCCTTTGTGTCCCGCTGAGACTTATCATCATCAATATTTTCAATATCATGTTTACTTCTATGCAACTTTCTCATTGTTTGTGGTTAGAAATTCAATCATTTGTTCCCTCTTATGTGTCTATCTTCCTCTTGATGTGTCATGTGCATGAGAAGTGTACACTTCTAATCATCTTTTTCTTCATTTTTCTACTGCTTCAAGCTTATGCGAGGTTGGTAAAGAATCCAAGATCGTGTGTGCCATTCCAGGGTCTTGTGGTTCTTTACTCATGTAAAATATTTGTTTTGGTTTCTGGGAAGAAAGAAGGCTAGAACTCTCTAAAAATCTATAATTTGAGCTCTTCTTTGGTTATATGACAAGAAGGAAATAATTGTATTTTTGGTGATAAAGGAGAAGGTAATAGTGAGAAATTTGGGAGTGAGACTGTTTTCTCTTCTTAGAACTTCAATTTCAAAGGAGTTTCAGGACTCTACGTTCTTCTTTATATATCTCAATTGGGAAGGGGTTTTGGGTTAATTTTGTATAACTTATCTTGATTTGGTTCAGGAAAGGGAAGCTTATCTCATCTTTGGCGCTGTTTTATACAGTTTGCCATCCATTACTTGACATTTTTTTATCTCTTTGGTGGCTTTGTAGTTTATTGACTAAATTTACATTAACATAATTCTTCATTATCTTATAACCCCCACAAAAAAAAAACTATCTTCTTTTTTTTTTTTTTTTAATCTAATAAAATAAGAAACTGTAAGCACTACATTAATGGAAAGTAGATAGTACCAAAGTGGACTAGCTGACCACTATAGTACCAAAGTGGACTAGCTGACCACTAACAATGCCAAAAAAATAGAACCTAGGGAAGGGCATCCAGCCTTTACAAAGACAATAGTAAAACACATCTTGAACACCCATGTAGACAAACATTCCCTAAACCACCACTACCTATACAAAATTCATTCCAGAACACTTTCCCAATTAAGATGAATGAAAAAAAGAGAAGACTCTTGAAATTCTTTTGTAGTTGAAGCCCACAAGGAAGCATAAAAATGAACTCTTTCCCACAAGCACGCAATGTCTTCTTTTTTCTCCAGAAATACTCGATTGTTTCTCTCTTGCCATACACCCAAAAAATTGCTAGAACAGCACATTTCCATAGAGTCTTTGCCCTTTTCCCTTTCCCAAAAGCAAACAAATTCTCCATAAGAAGTGAACGAAAATAACGAGGACAAACCCAAACACTTTTGGCTTCTTTGCAAATTCTAGCTGGTAAAAGAGAAGCAATTGGGCAGTGAAGAAAAAGCTGATCTGATGTCTCATCCCAATTCTTGCACATAACACCCTAAGAGGGTGAAAGACACATGTTAGGATACCTTCTTTGTTTCTCCAGTATTAATTTTTCCATGGGCTAAGGCCCACTCAAATACCTGAATTTCAGAAGGAACTTAAAGCCTTCCGTATCTGGGCTTTCATGACTTATCAACTTGTAATCTTTGACTTTAAGTTGACAGGGAAGGCTTCTTGCTAGGCAAGGTGACTATGCTGCGGCTGTCAAAATATATCAGAAAATTTTAGAACTAAGGTATTCTTTGGAACTTTTTTCCTTTTTTTGTTCTTTGGTGATGGCAATATAATATCGTATCTTGGTGTCTGTTTGTGTTAAAGGCATGTTCTATTTTGTAAACAAGAATCTTATTTATCATAAAAATATCTACCTATATTTATTTACTTGCTCTGTTTTCTGGGCTATTGATACTTTTCTAAGCTTCAGGCTTTATGTATCTTAACAAAGATGGTAGTGGTGTTTTGACAGGCTAATTATAAAGGGAAAAAAAGGGATGTTCACTACTTTATATTTACCCTTGATTGATTTGGCACTGGCCATATGATAAAAGAAAAGAAAAAGAACTTTGCTATGTATATACCTTATATTATTGTACTGCAATCTATTTCAATTGGGGATTTTCCTTTACAAAGTTATTTATAATCTTTGTTAACATGTTTTACATTAGTGTTTCAGTGTACAGGAAGAAAAAAAATTGTATTTTGAGTTATGACTATAAGTTCATGGTCTAATCTTAAGTTGTGGCCAAGCTTATGAGGTCTTAGTGGTTGATTGGGTTTAAACTTTTTTCGTTGTTATTGGCAGATCACTTGACACCATTTTATTGTGTTATGGATCAATTAAGTTTCCAAATTAGGAAAAGTGATCTGCTAGCTAATCTCCCTCTTTACTTTTTCTTCTTGTCTTATTTGCACCCTTGCTATTTGTGATGCATATTGTACCGGTAAATTAGTTTTGCTACAATTTCGTTAGCTGAAGTTTGGTCCTTAATGGTACATGTATATTAATTGAGATCTCTTATGCATGTTCTGCAAAAAAATTTTCCCTGTCTGTAACAAGAGCTCTGCCTCATTTTTCTTAAGTGCTGTCTTTAATTCGCTTTTGCTTTTGAAACTTATAATTTCCATGTATTGATGTTGTCTCTTTCATCTGGCAGCCCTGATGATTGGGAATCTTGCCTTCACTATCTAGGCTGTTTGCTGGAGGATGATAGCAGCTGGTGCAATGGAACCAGTAGCAATCCAATTCATCCACAAAAGTTTGTTGACTGCAAGTTTTCACATTTGACAGATGAAATGGTGCTTGTTTCAAACTTTTAGATCTCATTTTTTTCCATTATCTTTTTCTTTTATACATATTGCTTGCAGTGCATTACTGCTGGCTTTGGTACAGAACCTAATGTTTTGCCAACTTGTTTTGCAGTTTGAGTCTCGTATATCAGATGCTTCAACCTTTGTACAGAAGCTACAAGCAGATACCAGTAATAATTTCATAAGGGGTCCATACTTGGCAAATCTGGAAATTAAAAGGCGGAAACTCTTGTATGGAAAAAATAATGATAATGAGTTAATGGAGACTCTGATAGAATATTTTCTTAGGTATTCTAAGAACTTCACTTCTCCATCAAATTATCTTTGCCTTGTCCTATATGAGTTATTTATGAGTTACTTTTGAGTTTACACTTCACATAAGTAATTAACTCTTATGCTTGGTTGATTTATGATTCTATGTTATATCATATAGAGCTTTTAGATTTTTTAATACAGGTTTGGTCACTTGGCCTGCTTCACTTCTGATATTGAGAAGTTTCTTCTAGTCTTATCTGTTGATAAGAAGACTGAACTTTTGGAGAAGTTAAAGAAAAGCTCAAGCTCTATGTTGACAGTGCCGATTAAAGCTCTTGGGCAGTCAATAACGCTTCTGAAAATTGAAGAATTGATTGGAAACATTTACAAGCTCCCTGTGTGCGGTGCGTCTCTCTCTTTTACATGCACACGAAATAGTGCAGACATGTCTAGAGGCTTCTGCATATATGTTTATTTTATCCTCCTGTATGTCTGTATTATCATTTGATTTAATGACCATCCGATGGATTCAACAATGATTAGATTCATCTATATCTCCTTTACACTATCTAATGATAAATCTGATACTATTACATGTAGCATCATTTCATTCTGAAGTCTTCTGTTGAAATTAGTTTTTCTTTAGAGGATCTTAATTGCATGTCTTGTTTCTTGTGAAAGAAATCTTAATATAGCTTGCTGTTTATTTCTTTTAATAGGATTTACCATGATTTTTTTTTTTTTTAAACTTGGATGTGCTAAAGTTGGCTGCTCTTCCCTCCAGAACTTGAGCACTCTGCTGTACAAATATCTGAGATGTATTGTAAAAACCTTCCACTTTCCAAGGACTTGGATCCACAAGAGAGCATGCATGGTGAGGAGCTCCTATCAATGGCTTGCAATGTGTTGGTTCAGGTATTTTACATCATATCAAAGAATTTATTTCTGAGGTGTTATCAAGAAATTTTAAATGCATTTACTATTTGGTTTTCCGCACTTAATATTCCTTTGGCTATGGATGACTCTTGAAATTTAATTCATTTTTTTCTTGAAACATTTTTGTTTTATAATATGTACTCTATGTAGGTGGATTTATAATTTAGCACCTTTTTCCTTGGTTGGCATTAATTAATTTTGCATGTGGTGACTCAGATCCATAATATCTTCCTCTGAAATTGCAAAACATTTTCTTTTGGAACTGGTAGGGTACCTCCCTCTTGTGGAGAGGGAACACTTTTGTTTCTATATCTTATGTTAATTTCATATCCACTAAATGCTTTTTGTCTCTAGTTATTCTGGCGTACAAGAAATTTGGGCTACTTCATGGAGGCAATAATGATTTTGGAGTTTGGCTTGACTATAAGAAGGTTAGAACTTTTTTTTTTTTGCTGCTTAATTACCTTTGTCATTCAAGAAATCACTAATTTAGTACTGAATCAATGCAAACATGATATCTAACTGTGAAGAATCTCTTTGAACTTTCGTTCAGTAATTTGTAGTACGAATTGGTTTTGCTTGAAGAATGAGAAACATAAATTGCAGTTTCTATGTAGTGTTTAATTGTAACAGTAGGATGGATGTTAAGTAGATTCATTTTTTATGAACAGATTAGCTTTTATCTGAAAGCTATTTGTAATATAAGGGACTTTTTTATTGCCAGAGATGATAGTTGTGTATGTGGTCATATTGGCAGATACATATGGCAGTACAAGATCTTATTGGTGCACTTGTATTCACAGCTGGGTGTCCTTTCATTAGCATATGAGAGGTAAAGTAGCTAACTTTATATGAATGGTGCCCATTTAGCACCTGCCTCTGTCTTTTGAGTATTTGTGGACTTTAATGTCATGTTTAGGTATAAAGCACTAGACGTGAAGAACATCTTGATGGAAACAGTTTCACATAACATTCTGCCCCAGCTCTTGGTATCTCCTCTTTGGGTGGATTTAAATAATCTGCTGAAAGATTATCTCAGGTTTATGGATGACCACTTTAGAGAATCTGCAGATCTCACATTTCTTGCATATCGCCACAGAAATTACTCAAAAGTATGTAATATATTGTCATTACGCTAATATCTGTCTTTTGATTTGATGATATTTCAGTAATTTCATTATAAGCAAAGCAAGTCTATCTGTATGTTTTCTTTTTTATCCAAGTGCTTACTGTACCACATGCCTCTATAGACGTTACTAGGACAAGGCTCACGGGATTTTATAACATGAGTTAAGTGCTTGATTGACATGATTGTGTATAGCTTTAGCCACGCCATTAAATATAATGTTAAGATAAGATTTTAGTGCCCTCGTATAAACAAAGATGTTTGTATTATTTTATGACAGGTAATTGAATTTGTTCAATTTAAAGAACGATTGCAGCACTCTAACCAGTATTTAGTGGCAAGGGTTGAATCATCTATTCTACAGCTGAAGCAGAATGCAGATAACATTGAGGAAGAAGAGGTAGCTGTCTTTTGCCATTCTGCCATGAGTGCCTTTTGTTTTTTAAACAGCATTCGATCATTATATAACATAAATGCATTTTCTTATAGAGTGTTTTTGAGACCATGAAAGGCGGGATTCACTTTCTTGAGCTCTCTAATGAGATTGGATCCAAATCTTTGACTTCTAACGAAGATTGGCAGTCACGACCGTGGTGGACACCATCTCCTGAGAAGAATTATCTTTTAGGTCAGTTTCGACTTGTTCCACATTTCAGTTTTAGTTTTCTAACATGCAATTCTCTTTTATGGTAAAATTTCAGAATTATGTATAACATAAATATAACTCATTATATGAAAGGCCTATTAGAGACTATAACATGTTTCTGAGTGTATAATTTATCTTGTCAAAGATTTGCAAAAGGTTTTGTAAATTAAGAGAAAGTAACTGTATTATGATTTTGAAGTTTTGTAAATTAAGAGAAAGTAACTGTATTATGATTTTGAAGTTTCTATGTCATACTAGAAGTTAATGGAGTGGACTTCTATATTTTGTTTATTGCCTTTATGATATGTTTAATGTATTAGTTGTCTTTCTTCAGGTCCATTCGAAGGAATCTCCTATTGTCCTAAAGAGAACTTGGTAAAGACCTGCTCTCTCTGAATTTGGAATTCACATATAATGCTTCCCATTGTTCAGTGACTCTAGATAGTCTTCATTTTTTGATCATATTTAGATGATGGAAAGAGAGGCAAATGTACGTAGTGTTATTGAGAAGAAGTCCCTTCTTCCTCGGATGATATATCTATCAGTTCAGAGTGCTTCAACATCTGTTAAAGAGAACTTAGAAGTTAATGGCTCTATTTCTGACCCAAAAGTTTCATCGGAGCTTAAATTCTTGCTCGATCGCTATACAAAGATGTTGGGATTTTCTTTAAGTGATGCAGTAGAAGTGGTTAGGGGGGTCTCTAGTGGCCTAAAGTCTTCCAAGGTGAGCTTTTACTGGCTCTTTGACTAGAAGCATGCTGAGCATGCTATTTTGTTTACTTATTTTTTCGGAATTATATTTTCTACTGCAAGACTCCAATTTGGTCAGATTTTCTGATAAGGCCGTGGGTGGTGCTAGTGATGTGGATCCTTTACACTTATTTGCATTTGTCAAGTCAAGGGTTCATCAAACTTTTACTTCTTTTGAATCCATAAGTTTGTAAAACATGCTTCTTGTGCCTGCCCTTTCCCGAATAGACAAACTTGGAAATGTACAGTATCAAATATGTTTCACAAAATAACTATCTTAGAAGCAATTATGGAAATTTATTTGTATTAGGTTTTCTCTGCGTCTTACATTCAAGTATTGCATACTTGTCCCTAAAATCGTGTGGAAAAAAAGTTGGCAAGTAAAAGGGTATGCTTACTCGCTAAGTTGCTGAGTGCGGTCCTCCAATTATCAGATTAGAATTACCATCATACAAAAGTAACTTTTTGATCTCTGATGCAGGCTTTTGGTTCAGACATGATTGATTGGTTGAATTTTGCTGTATTTTTGAATGCATGGAACTTGAGCTCCCATGAAGCTGTGCAGCCAGATGTGGATGGTTGTGGGCCTTGTACTTGGCGTATTGTGAATTCTCTGTTGAAGAATTGTATTCAGGAGAAGATTAAACCCATGGAGTCTCTCATATGCACTCCAGGGAGTGACGTTTCTACATTGGTGCAATTGGTCTCTGAGCCATTGGCTTGGCACACTCTTGTAATTCAGTCTTGTGTCCGATCCTCTCTGCCATCTGGAAAGAAGAAGAAGAAAAGCGGATCCCTAGATCAGTCCCTCTCTCCGCTGTCTAATGCGATTCGGGATTCAATACAGTCTATATATGGCATAGTGGAAGAGGTTGCAAAATGGTTAAAAAATCATATCAATAGGTCAGAGGATGAAAACTTAGATATCATATTTTCCTCTCTTGAGAAAAAAGGTCAGAACGAAGGTCCTGGGCAGGTATTCCAAATTCTTGGAACGTTTATCTCATCCATTAGTGAGATAGAACTCGGTGATAGGATCTCCCAAGCTTTGAAATCATGGAGCCCTGTTGATGTTGCAAGGAAAATAGTAACAGGGCACCGTTCTGTCCTGTCTGAATTTCTTAGGATTTGTGAATCAAAAATCAAGTTACTGCAAGCGCTGCAACAGCAAATGGCTCAGGTCTGAAGATTGATTTCTCCCTTAATTATTATTATTATATTTTTTCCTTTTGATATTTGGTCCAAAATCATAGTTCTCCAGCCTTGTAAGAAATCGAATCGAATACGTTAGTTTTTAAAAGGTTTGTTCCTAGTGGGTCACCTCTAGTGAGGAGTTTTGTGCAGATGTGTGGGCACTTAGTGATTGAGGATTTAAGCAGTTTTGATGTCTTTCTTGAATTTTTCCCATATAGAGCGTGCACCAAATAAATCAAAATTTATTTAGTTTTTCTTATTTGGATACGTTTTTTATCCTTAACAGCACAGGCCTGTAACTGTATTTTAAAGCACAGGTTTTGGAATGGCATTTGGTGTAAATTCTTGATGCCTGTTTGTACATTAGTAATTTCATTGTTTATTTCAGGATTATACGAACATGAGATAGTTGGGGTTTTGGTAATTGAAATTGCAAAGCTAATCATCGTATCATTATCATTACCAACAAACAATTCTAACAGAATATGTACGTGCTAAAAGGGTGAAGTCAGTGGGCAGGCTACCTAATGCGAAAAATTTCAGAAACAGAACTTCCAAACCTGCATCATCTCAATGTCAAAGCACCTAATATCTTACGAGTCACTTCCTTGATTGATGCTCGTACAACAATTACTAATCTTGTTGAATTTCATTCAACATATATCTGAAAACAAAAGGCTACTACTCTATATTTTATATACGGAAGGGTTGTTGTTGTAGCATTTGTTCGTATACTATACAAATAGGGCTTATCTGAGAATACTCACGTTGTCAAATCGTAAGACTTTGGAGTTTCACATTATCTCAGGCACTTCAGTTTAAAGCCAAAGATAATACATGATACATGCATCTTTTCTACTCCTTTTACCAAACCCCAACTAATGGTTCAATTCAACCTCACTCAACTGTCCTATGATTCCTATTCCTATATTTTATTATCCCACAAATCAACTAAATTGCTTGTCCACTCATCCTAAACTGATCTAAAGACAGCCCAATAAAAATTGTTGAGCTAACAACTGAGATTGTATATTATTTATTATCATTGGAGCAGGATCTTCTATATGCAGATGATGGGTTATTCTCATTTGATTTGATGGATAGAGGTGAATTGAAAGCTAAGCAACAGTAATTCTAAAAATTCCCAATAGAAAAGTAGAGATGTCTCCTACAATATCCATAATATGTGGGAGTATCAATGTAATTTTTTAGTTTCCTTTAAAAGATTTTGTATAGTAAAGGTCGATGAGTTCAATTGTATGGTTAATGTTAAGTGTTGCAAAAATTTTGAGTGCCATTTCACTGAGAATTAACATTGTCAAGTCAAAAATGCTTTTAAGAGCTCAAAAAACTGGACAAAGAAAAAAGAATGGGATTCTGAGGGAACCAATGAAACATATGCAAAGTGCTAGCATGAGTTGAAACTGCCCCAGCAACAAGATTAAAATATCACCAAGTACAGAATCTTCATATGTTTAACAAAATGGATCCAGTGGGTACAACAAATCCTCTTTATGGTTAGACTTAAATCGCCCTGAAATCTATGTATCACTGTTGACTTAAAAACCTAATTTGCTAAGACATCAATTCTTCTTTATAATTTTTGAAATAAAATATAGTTATGCATGTCCTTTCCCGCTTTGTGTTAGTATAAATATAACTGCCTTTATGTGGTCTAACTCACTCACAACATCTGTCTCTTCAAACTTCACTCAACCATGGAGCCCCTTAACCTTACACTCAAGCCTTGTTGCTCAATCGTGACACTTGTCTTTCTTCTAATCTTTGCTTTTCTGGCTTTTCTTTCCAATGCAGAAGTTCACTACCATGAGTTTGTTGTAAGTTATTTTCATTTATTATCATATCATCACCCTTGTTCTTCAAGGAAACAAACTAGATTCACTTTTTTTTTTTTTTTTACCTACTGTTACATAGATCGAAGCCAGGCCAGTGAAGAGGCTGTGCAGAACCCATAACACTATCACAGTGAACGGGCAGTTCCCAGGGCCAACATTGGAAGTCCGAAATGGTGATACTGTTGTGATCAGGACCATAAATAGGGCCCGATACAACATCACCCTCCACTGGTATTCATTGCATTTCGTAACACATGCATATAGGAAAACATACATTATCACGTATCATTAAATTTAAATTTACAAGCACACATTCATAATAGCAACTTTTGAAAATCTTATGTGCGTGCATGCACGTGTAGATTTTGGTATAATTACACTCATTTCTACATACTTGAAGTTAAAGCACTAATATCTTTGACATTGATCAATTATTGCCAAATACAACAGGCATGGATTACATCAGCTGCGAAATCCTTGGGCGGATGGTCCTGTATACGTTACTCAATGCCCAATCCAGCCAGGCGCGTCTTACACATACCAGTTCACTATCCTAGACCAAGAGGGGACTTTGTGGTGGCATGCTCACAGCAAATGGCTTAGAGCCACTGTCTATGGAGCTCTCATCATTTACCCTAAATTGGGTGTGCCATACCCCTTTCCAACGCCAAAGAAAGAAATTCCGATTCTTCTTGGTAAAATTCACTTTTCCAAAGTCGTGAGACAATTTATATATGCAGTTGATTATGAGATAAATGGCATGACGAGTGACAATGATAAACAGGGGAATGGTGGGACAGAAACCCCATGGATGTCCTGAAGCTGGCCGATTTCACAGGTGCAGCTCCAAATGTGTCAGATGCATATACCATTAATGGTCAACCAGGCGACCTTTACAGATGCTCTAACAAAGGTTTGCTATCTTTCTGTCTTGCTTTAGCTAGCAAATAACTAGAAACTTATACACACACTCTAGCATCACAAAGTTAATGCTGTGACTCTATATGAACTGCCATCCAGAAACCGTGAGATTTCCAGTGGTTGCGGGTGAGACAGTTCTCCTAAGAATTATCAACGCTGCATTGAATCAAGAACTATTCTTCGCCGTGGCAAACCACAAATTAACTGTTGTTGGTGTTGACTCTGCCTACACCAAACCCTTCACGACCCCAGTCATCATGATAGGTCCCGGTCAGACAACAAATGTGCTCCTCAAAGCTGATCAGCCTCCGGGCCGCTACTACATGGCAGCAGAGCCCTACAACAGCGCCAATGCACCCTTTGACAATACTACCACCACTGCAATCCTTGAATATAAATCTGCTCCCTGCGGTGCCAAGAAAGGAAAATCTTCAAGACCTGTATTCCCACAACTACCAGGCTTTAATGACACAGCCACTGCAACTGCATATACTGCCCAGATCAAAAGTCCACATGCTGTCCCAGTCCCAACTGTGATTGATCATAACCTGTTTTTCACAGTGGGTTTAGGAGTCATCAACTGCAGAATTCCAAACAGCCCCCGTTGCCAAGGTCCGATTAATAACACTCGTTTTGCTGCCAGCATGAACAATGTCTCTTTTATGTTACCTAGGGCCAACTCCCTGATGCAAGCCTATTACCAAGGCCAACCTGGCATCTTCACCACAGACTTTCCACCAGTTCCTCCTGTGCAGTTCGATTATACAGGTAACGTGAGCCAGAGCCTATGGCCGACAGCTAAGGCAACTAAGCTCTATAAGTTGAAGTTTGGTGACACAGTACAGATTGTGTTGCAAGGCACAAGCATCGTCACAGTTGAGGACCACCCTATGCATCTTCATGGACATGAATTCTACGTCATAGGTAGTGGTTTTGGGAACTACAATCCAAATACAGCCAAGTTCAACCTCATTGACCCACCAAGGAGGAATACCATTGGAGCACCTCCAGGTGGATGGGTTGCCATCCGATTTGTAGCTAATAATCCAGGTAATTTAACGAATTCAAAATGCAAGTACTTACTTGCTACTTTTATATTCCACAGTTTTCTCTAACTCGCCGGGTGAAACAGGTATTTGGCTGATGCATTGTCACTTGGATTCTCATTTAAATTGGGGACTCGCATTGTGTTTCCTAACTGAGAATGGCGTTGGGAAATTGCAGACTGTACAACCTCCACCACTAGATATTCCCCGATGTTAAGATCATTTGCATTATGAAATCTAGTTTCCTGATTACATGATTGTTGTTTTCATAAGTCGATTAGATTTGCTTATCGAATCTAATTTCCTGATTACAAGATTTGTTGTTTTCTTAAGTCAATTAGATATACAAGTATTTGTTTGTGCTGTACCTGAACATTGAATCGAACCTCATTGTACTTCTTTTCCAAAAGCTTGAACGTTGAATCGAAGCTCATTGTACTTCTTTCCCAAGAGTCAGTCAATAATGTCGAGCTATATATTGATTTGTATGCTTCTTGATTGAGGGCATTGTTTCCTACAAATCAAAAATCTCAGATTTTTATAATTATCCATAGATATTACATTTAAATTCTTTAGAAGTTCGCACGATAACAACACAGATACTTGAAATGAAACCTCCATCTAGCCTACTTGTTGGGGAAGGCGGTACACATTGTGACCACTATTTATCAAATGTTGTGAGTAAACTTTGAAGATAATTTAGCTCCTCAGATCATGACTATAACCACTCGAGAAAGATCAGCTTGTTCAACGAAAAAAGAAACCTCAGTTGACCTTGACTTGGTAAGACAAATGCCAACAACCTGGAATATGCAAAATGATTGAACATTCCCAATTAAAAAATGCAGAATCAATCTCTGTTACACTAACAGAACAGGAGTGATTAACATTTTTTAAAAAGAAGAATCTTTTTTCTCTTTTTGATCCTCTATAATGAACAGCATTGAGATTGAAACTATAAGCAAACACTGTTTACAATCGTGCTTCTTGAAGACGTTGTTACAGACTGAAAACCAAATTAAACACATCCATACAGCATATTGTAAAGGGTAACCTTCAAGTGTGATTCTACTTCAATCAAGCAACGAATTTGAGACAGCGAGTATCATCATGTATATTCTGGCAACGGATGCAACAAAAGCGCATTCCACACTTCACGCAAGTATAGGTGGCAGAAAAACCACAAACAGTGCAGAAATAGCGACGAGCGGCAGAAGTAGGAGGTCCCACAGCTGCCCTCAAATAGGATGGAACATGGGGAGGCAAAGATTCAAGGTTTGCCTGTGAAGTGATTACAAAAATAAATATTAAATAGAGTGATGATTGAATTAAAAGTTAAAACAGTAAAGGTAACAGAGAGAGTGAATATAAATATTTACCTCATGTAAGAGCTCAAGAAAAGTCCTTGGCGCCTTCCTAGCATCCTCCAGCGCCTTAGCCTGCCGTGTTTTGCGTTTCGTACCCTTGGACTGCCTCTTTTGCATATAACCTGCAACTGCAATGACCCACGGTTAAGAAAGAAAGAAGCAAACTTTTCCTTTCTAGGCTAAGAAAGAGGGTGACCTTCATCATCATCATCATCAAAAGAAGCCTCATCATCATCATCTTTGATTTCAATATGTTCAATTCCAGCATTATCGTTTTCCAGAGCTTCAAGGCGAGCAAGAGCAGCCTATTAAAAATTAAAAATTAAGAATTTGTTAAAGCCCGACTAATGTCATGACATGACATGGTGTTGAGAAAGCATGAAAAGCAAAACCTGAGTTCGATTGTCAACGCTAGCAAGTGCGGCAGCCATTTTAGGAGCAATCTTACGAGTTCGCGTTGACATGCGACGATCGTCTTCCATAGCTAAAAACCTAATTGGAGCCAACTTTGATCTGAAACTGAACAGCTTCGAACAAACTGTCAAAAGTATGCTTTGTGTTTGAAATTCCATTCATCTTTTCACACAAAACTAACAATGCCCATCAAATTAAATTATAATTACTTTTAAGGAATCAATCAATCTCTTACCTTGCCTGTTACTGTTACACTTACCTCCTCTTCCCTCTATTCTTTCCTGTCTCTCGATCTGTATTGGTGGATATGCCCCCCTGGAACAATCAGTAAGAAAAGCCAAGAGTGGAGTGGCGGTAACATTCCACTTACGCAGGGCTATTTTCGTCCTCTCAGTTTATAACCCAATAACAATTATATTTTCTGGAAATGTACAGCCTCCAGCATCTTTGCATACGAGAAAAAAAAAATATAATAATAATAATAATAGGAGTGAACCAAAACTAGAAGTCTGAATATCCCTCTCAATTTTACTATTTCTTCTAATGCGAATGTGGTAATCTGGAAAGATGTAAATTTATGTGTTTGTTACGTTATCTCTTTTATAAAACAAAAATAGTACTAATATATATATATACACACACACGCATATATATATGTTAATTAAGTTGATGATCAACGTAATCTTAAACTTTTGTATATATCTGCACATTGATGAAGAGGAGAGTATACAAATACAATATTTTCCTTAGTGGTGATAGATTAAAATCCTAATTGAGCTAATTACTAATTAAAATTGTGAAAGTATGCTAGTACAAGTGCAAGGAACCTTTCGTTGTCTAGCAGGTTTAGAAGGCTGCCGCTTCCCTTGCCCTCTCATCACTTGTTGCTGCAGCACCAAAATAGATGCGGTGCCACCAAAATCAGGGGAAGCAATTAAGTCCCCGATTAATCCAAGTTCATTCTCTTCACTCCATTCCTCCAATCCCTCCAGAACCTCTGGAGTAATCCCCTGTCTTCTCCCCACAATCCAAAGATCATAATTATAAGCATCATCATTCAATGCCTGAATTGTTGTCACTGTGTCAGCTCCATTCCTCACCACGACCTCTCTGTACATTACTCTCTCATTCGTTTCATTCTTCACCCAGAACCATGTCACCACCCCATCATCAAGTTTCCTTTCCATCTCATCTTCTCCTTCATGGTTGTTGGAAAGGAACCTTATCACCGTAAGACTCACATCTGGGTTGGCAGCCATCCTGTCTGCATAACTAAGGGCTTCACGAGAGTCTGGTCCTCCCAGAAATAGCATCACAAAATGGTGTTGTTGTGGCTGAGTAGTCCCCGTAAAAGGGTTTTTGAAATTGCCCTTGTCGATAAGAACTCCAGCCGAGCATGGCGCATGGTCTAACACGCTTGTGTTTACACCATTCACTCCCCGCCGCACCAATTCAGTTCCTACAAGGTTTGATGGGTATTCCTTGTGATACGGTAGAATAATGAGAGTAGCTTTTTTTTCCAGAGCCAGCTCGCAGATATCTTGGTACATTGATCGCATTGGTGCCAAGGTGGTGAATGCATGGAACTGTAATTCTTCTCTGCTTTCTTCGTACTGCTTTAGGGCATTGTGGACGCTATCGTGGCTTGTGTACTTTTCTGGTTCTTGTTTGTTCTGGTAATCTACAAACACCGGGACTCCACGACCTGCCAGCTCGACGAGGTGGAGAGCGTACACACATAATGGGCTACTCATAGTCGGATACGAGACTTCCAAGAAGTTTATGAGGCCAACAACACTTTCTGGGTCATGGATACAAACAACCACTCGAAGCTCGGTGTTGGGAGGGTGATGTTGGATGGTTCTCCTCTTGTTCACCATATATGGCCTTGTTGGATCGTAGAGGAAGCTGATCATAGGTGCAGCCATTCCAGTGATTACTATGGTTGATAACACCAGTAGAGAGAAGTAAGGTATCTGTATCATCTGCTGTTTAACACCAATCAATTAATTCCTTCGTTTGAAGCATTAATTCCCTTTAATTAATCTAATGGCAAGGAAGTCTTGATTAACAGTATGTATTAATTGTTAAGACTACCCATATTTCTTTTGTAAATTAAATAATTAATTAATATACAAACCAAAATTCCAAACCGGTAAAATATTATATATAAATATATAATTAGTTAAGGGTTAAATATGGTTCACATACGAACCTTTTTGTCCATCCAGTGGATGTACAGCAAAAGCTCCACCTCACCTCTCAGGCTCATCATAAGGCTGAGAGCCAGACTATCTCTGAATGGAATTTCAAATACAAGAGAAGGAAGCAGAGTTCCAATGATTTTCGTGGCATAACCTGTCAAAACCATGGCAGTAATTGGTGCCAAACTTAACCAGTCGAGATCAGCCATGGCATACACATCAGTGTATAACCCAACAAACGCAAAAGAAAATGGCATCAGAAACTCCAGTATAAACGTCTCAGTTCTCTCCACCAGCGTTGCTCCCAACGGTGGACCATCTGGTATCACTAGTCCAAGCCATAATGGCCCGTTTGCAATGGCCATACCAAACATGTCCGTTAGAAATCCCATAACCATAACCCCAAGCAAAATCCCAACCACATAAGCTTGGCTGACTGGTTTCCCTTCAGGAGTTCTATCCACAATCCAAAGCATCATTCGGTGAACAGCAGTTGCAAAGAAGCCAAATAGAAGTACCAATGAAATCAAATACCACAGAGCATTCTTACCATCCACCTCCCCTTGCTTTATAGCTTCAAATGCGACAGTAGCATTGATCCCAATTGCACCGCTAACTACCGAAATTGACAGTGATATCCGCCCCATCTCCGAGCATAATAGGTTCATCTCTTTCAGTACAAGATAAAGGACAGGAAATGATGTCATAGCCAAAGACGCCGACACTGCTCCGATTGAGCTTATCTTGGCAAATTCTTCGCTCATCCATTGCCTCGTAAGCAACCCTGCTATAATCACCGTTACTGTGGGAAGGGTAACTCCAAAAAATGATATATAAACTTCTTTTCTTCCTGATCTTTTAATCAAGGCTATGTCCATTCTCACTCCCGATACGAAAAGGAAAAACATGAAACCAATTATTCCAACATTTCTCAGTACGAACTGAGCATTTTCTGGGAACATTGTCTCTGCATATTTCTTGTTGCGACCCAGAATGGATGGTCCAATTATTATACCACCCTTTAAATCATACAAGAAGCACCAAATTAATTAGTTAATTCCATATCAAACTCAGATGAAGTTAATTAAAAAACAAATCCTACCTCATGTGTTTATATATTAATCATAGCATCAAATATTATTATTGAACTAGAAAGTGCCAGCAGATACAGAAATTAAACTTCATTCTACCATACTGATACTGATGTGATATATACATATATATATATATATATATATATATATATATATATATATAAATGTACCTCATGCTAATATATTGTAAAATATCTATATCTTTAACTTTCTTATCATATGCAATGATGACATGTGCGATTTCTTATAGAAATCTTCATGAGAGAAGACAGAATGCCATTGATTATGGTTGATTTCTATTGTTAGCTATTTTAGTTTATTAGACTTTTTAGTGTTATAATTATATACATCAAATGATATATATAATTCTGAGTGGTTTTTACATGCATAAATGTATCATCTTTTAAAACTTATAGATGAAGTTTTTGTAATCTCTTGAAAATTAGAATGTTCTAATAATAAAAAATGTATAGAGAAGAAGTAATTTATTGAATAAGTATCATTGGATCATGATGTATCAAGATATATAGTTTTCAAAGAGAATTACATAGTCTTTGAGTTGTTGGCATATACCTGAAAAGAATACCTTGAGACTATCTATCATCTTTTTAATAAAAACATACATTAAATAGCTAGCTAGATATAAATAAAGAAAATCATTTTGGCAATTATATTGTTATAGGATGAAAATAAAAGAAACTTACGATAATCTCAGAAATTATCCTGGGCTGTCTAAGAGGTTTGAGAAGAAAGCGAACGATCCAAGTGGTACAAATAACGAAAACAATCTCGGAGAGTATCAAAGAGAAGGAGTATTGCAATGGACTTTCTCCATAAAACAAGCCCAGGTTGTTAGCTCTGTAATTTTTTCGACATGTTAGCGGAAACGGGGATAATTTATGATCAGCGAGTACCTGCTCATCTACTATCGCAACATCATCCATGTCTTCCGAATAACCAAGCTATGGTGCTGTCCCAAGACAATCATATATGTATATATATATATAGACTTCCAATTCTTGGCAATCTGCTAATGGGTTGTTGAAGAAGAATTATTACGTATGAAGCTAATTAATATTTATTCCTCCAACTAGCTAGGCGCTAACATAATCTTCTACTGCAAATAAGGGGGGGAAAAAAAAAGAAAAGATAAGATAAAATCCTTGTGTTGGGGCTACATAGATGATCATAGGCTCCAATCCTTTTTTGTACTAGAAAATAATAGAACAATTGAGAATCCTGGTAACAATATTACTTATATATAATTATATATCTTTATCTGCTTTCATCCCACCAAAACCCTTATTAAACATCATCTTTCTGCAAGGATCTTACAATTTTCAACCAAACCCTACATATGTCTATCAGCGATATCCTTTAGAATTCATCTTTCAAGTTCAAGCCTAATGGAAATCGAAACCTTTTCTATAGTGATATTTTATATATTTATTATATCATTTGAGGAATGGAGAGATAAGATGACTACAAACATGACCCACAATTTATGAGGCAATTAATAAAATTCTCAGAAATTATTATGAGAAATCATGCGGACTCCTCATCACCTGACAAGGAGGCGGCTTTTATGCTTGTGCTTGCAGCACCACTTGTTGTAGAAGAATTTGATAGACCTGACACCTGGAGCTCTTTCATTGACCACTAATTCTAATTTGACTACCATAATGAATTATAAGAGTAACATTTGATTCTACTTCTAATTAACTAAGATTAATAAATTAGTTTGTGAAAGGTAAAAATGATTTGAATGTAAATTTGGTTAGCAACTGTTGGATAACCAAGTAGAAAATGAATAAGCTATCAGGACTGCCACATAAAACAAAAATAAATGAAATAAATTTGTATAGACAACTAGTATGTGATTGGTATATAATTAAGAAAAGGAAGAAATGGGGGAGAATGGATGTTGATAATGATTACTGCAAGTTAATTAACAAGAAACAAGACTGGAGACATACTAATTAAAGCTGCAGGAAGAATGCAAGGCAAAGCTTATGCCACGACAAAGTTGTTCATTTACATATTATTCTTGTAGAGGAGATAGAAGATGGTAAGAAAAGGGTCCATATAATTTATTGGAGAGAATAACTATGTCTATATTGTTAGGCTCGATATATCATTATATGCAAGAGATGAGGTTTTGTACAAGATGGCATATATTCTTCTGGTCGATGACCTGACCTGTCATGAGTTTATGTATCTAATTCACTATATATTCATACCATATATATATATATATATATATATATATATATATACACCTTTCTTGGTTTCTGACTAAGGTATGTCGAATATTTATTATGGCATAAATGGGAATTTCAATCGATGTTCCCACGCAGAAGCTGAATCTAGCACATGTGACCTTGTCATCTAATGCACACCCACCCTCTCTGTACAATGTACAGATGATCAGCAGCCACCACCTTGTTATTATTTCCACATATTACTAAATTTTTCTTCATCAATCCTTTTCCTTCCTCTCTCTCTCTCTCTCTCTCTCTCTCTCTCTCTACATAACTACATACGTACATACATACATGTGTGTGTGTGTGTCTCTGTGTTTCTTCATGCTGTCATCGAGAGCAGAAACCATCCTCAATACACCGCTAATCCCTCCTGAGCCCCATGTAAGGCCAAGGGACACCTTACACAAACAACAGTGTAGAAAGAAAAATATCTTCTTATCAAATTAAATTCCCTTCAATTATAATATATGTATATAACATCAAGCTTGTTGCTGAGCTTTGAGATAATTAACAACAAATTAAACAAAGATATATTCACTACGAACGAGAACCTGCTTGTAATCCTCCCATACGTGTATACAAATGTACAGATCAATGATATGATTAAGCAAATAAACGGATAAAAATTAGTTCAGGTTGGCATTTCCATCTTCCGTTTACTTGTCTCAATTATATATTTATTATATGGTATTAATCTTTACTTGTAACAAGATTGCTCACCACTACCACAACACTCGACACGATCAGTTTGAAAATGATATATGGCTTTGTTTGGTTTCAAAGCTAAATAGACCAGAACACACGTACACACACGAGTTTATAAGTACTCAACCCTCGCCATAATTCTTCTTCTGCAAGCATAGAGGTAATTGTTGTATGTACATATACATAACTGGTCCATTTTGGGACAAAGTGCGGGTGAATTTCATTAACAAAATGATCATCACACACAGTACTAGCTAAGTAATTTCATTTCAGCCCGGGGGTGGTGGAGGCTACTGTTTAGGCACATTGTCCACTATCCTTCAAAAGATGAATGTGTGTTATATATTATTACATAAACATGAGGGTGGATGGATTTTAATATGGATTTGGTAGAGGTAGTTGGTTTCTTTGCCCCCAATTCAGAAGACACATCTTGTATCCTAAAGTTAGATCAAACCTCTAAATATCTGCAATAACGCGATTAAATTATCTATCCCAACCGTACACTTGGCCTTTAATGGCCAACCAAATCATCAGTATCGCCATTTCTACAGAGATCGGATAACCACATCATATTATTTTCTATTTCCCAATTTACAAGCCAACTTCGTAATCATGCTTCCTGCTAACTCAGTTCCAAATCATTTACAATATTTTTATCAATTGCATGAAGCATTTTTATATGTAGAATTTAATTTAAATTAATATAAATCGAATGACCGTGAAGAAGTTGTGTACTGGATGGTAATTCACATCAAGTGACATGAAAGAAAGCGACGAGACCGTGGCCTGAACGAAGATGAGAAAGCAGTCACATCCACAGAGCTAATACATTATTATTAAGAAGACTGCAAAAACTTTTAAGTCAAACTATAGAAAACCCTAGCTAGCAATTGATTACAGGAGTCTTCAGGAGAAGACTAGGGTTTCAAAGTCTCAGGGTCGCCATAAAAGCCGTATTGTGCAATCAGAGTGATAACCTCTAATAAAGCCTCGAGAGAAAAAGGGAAGCAGCAGCAACCCAAAGAAAGCTAACAAGCGTACGAAAATCATAATTCTTCCCATATTAACAAAATAACCCATTAAGGCGAGGCAACATGATCCAGAAGAGAAAAATGATCATGAGAGAGGAACGACGGAGAACCAAATGTTATCTTTCTAAGATGATTATCTCAAGCTGTATGCGACTAATAAACAAAAGAGCATAATCAGTATTAAGATATACCCAGATGCCAAAAACCATTGGAAGACATATTTACTGAAAATTTAAAAGAATAAAAGCCATACAAGGGGATTACAAGAAAAAGAAGCAAAGATTTATAAATATCAAGACAGCATGAAGAACCAAATATTATCTATCTTCGGTGAGAAGCAGATGCCAAAAACGATTGGAAGACATATTTAGTGAAAATTTAAAGAAAAAACCAAAAAAAACAATCTGAGGGAATTACAAGAAAAAGAAGCAAAGATTTAGAAACACCGACACAGTGTGAAGAAACAAATATTATCTATCTTCGGTGAGGGGGAAAATGGCAAAGACGAACCAGTTCCAACGAAATCAATTGGTTTCTTCTTACGAATAAGTATAGCAATAACCGCATAGCAAACGAGAACTCTCTGTAATAAATAAATTTTAAAAAAATCTACAATCTATTAAAGCAACATATATATATATATATATATATATATATACACACACACACACACACACACAGAGTTAAGTTGAGATAAGTTGAGATTTAGAAACAAGGGAGAGTATCGGAGACCAATAATCTTCCCATGATTCTATAACTAATCTAAGAGTCGAGCGAAGATGTAACGGGTGAGATACGTACAGATATATGTGTGTGTCTACTAGTATACACATACCCAGCGAGATGCAAACAATTGTTGTTGAGGCTGAAACAACTGCAACAGGAATAGTAAGAAGAAGCCGTGAAACTCAGGATGGATAGCGCCAGTAGTACTGATGATTAACTAAGTACCCTAGAATTGAGTACTAATCATCATTAATTAATTCTTCGTGGCGCTATCCCTCCTGAGCTTTACAGATTCTCCCATACTGTGTAGATAGATCAAAACCTATCAACATAACCTAATTAGAGCCAGCTAGGCTGTGCTCTTGAATATATGTACATCTCAGAGCTCACATGGTGTGGGGAAGAAATGAAGAGGTTGAGCATATTTATAGGCGGAAGGGGACGTCCAACTGTACACGAGACAGTTCAATTGGCGCATGAAAGATCACTTGTGAGACCAAGTAAAAAAAATGTTAGTTTTTGTGGAGAGACGGTTTTAATTTGCTTTTCATTATTTTTTGGTTTATACCGCTCTCATTGTATTGTATTAGTTTTTCTAACTTTATACGCTGCCGACTATGGTATCGGACCTCTCACTCATCACTGTTGGAACATAACGGCAATATTGTGTAATTTAAACAACTTCAAAAGTTGCGTTATTGAAAAAAACCTCTCAGTATTGATCTCCATTAATCATTGCGGCCTGTGCCGGAGGGACACACCCACACCCACCCCAGCCGCCCCCCGGTGGCTCGGTTGAGAATAAATGAGCTCTTAATACGTCGGCGTGGGATTAAACTCTATAATTCATTAACAGTGGTTACATTACATTTGAGTTATATTCTCTGTACAATCTAAACCCTATAACTTAATATAAATATATACATAATAAAAAACTTAAAAAAATAAAAATTGATGAAAAAAATTATATATTTAATAAAATTTTATTATATAAATTATCACGTCAGGGTATAAAGTTTAATTTAGATTTAGTAAATTCGATACAATTCGTTAATAAGACACGAACTTACTTGATAAAAAATGTGTTTGTGATCTAATATTATCAGATTTGATTGTTAAAAAGTTAGCATAATAAAACTTGTTTAGTATTGGATCAAGTTTGGATATAAACTATAAAATAAATTTTACCTGCTTAACCCATTAATATTGATGATAATTTAGTAAATTTATTTATGATACATAAAAATTATAATATAATATAACAAATTATTATAAATACTAATTTGTAACTATGTTTAATTTAATTAAAATTATTTTAATATAATTACGTCATCTTTTTCTTAGGTGTGTACGAATATAATATTTTGATAGAGAATACAATGAATGAAGAAACTTATAAAATGTCATACTTTATTTTTAGAAATCATTTAATAATTAGATATTTTTAATTATCTATCTTAAATATGCTTTAGATGGACATTTAAATGATATTAAATACAAAATTTTGCTTATTTCATATTATATTAAATTTATATATTTCAATAAATTTTAAAATATTTGCTAGATACTAAATTTATAAACTATTAGTTACATTTTATATTTATAATTTATATAAGCCATGTTAATATATTATTGTCTCACTTGAAAATAGAAAACGTATTAAATAAATTAGATTCGGATAACACGTGCGTAGTTTAGATTTTAAAATTTAAATCTAATAAATTAATTTGTCAAATTTGAATCAAACGGTACTAATGAAAAAATCACACTAAACCACTTTAATACAACCTGTTATCAATTGCAATTTATTTATATATAATTGTCAGACTAACGTTGGTGATATAATATTCTAATCAACATGATCGATCGTGGTAAAACAAACAAGAGTTAATGCATTTCAACCAGCTAAAATGACAGATAGTAATGATCAATACCAATTCTGGCAATAAATTAATTAAATAATTTAGGATAGAGTTTGATCAAATTAAAGAAGGAAGGATCGGCCGTGGCCTCCAATTCCATTAGATCTTAGAAGAACAAAACTGTGGCCCGCTTGCAGTTTTTATCGTGATTTCTTTAATACGCTCGAAAAAGGTTTTAGAAAGGGATTACTTAAGTGTTAATTAAAGCTTTTGGTGGGTCAACAATCACAGCATATCACAGGTCGATGGCTTGCGTTGGCTATCTCGACACCACAAGTGAGTTTGCACTTTTTGCAATCGCGTTGTTCGTCAAAGTAATCATCATGAGTTAATAATCTTAATGACAGTCGGCAATGGCAATCTCCTCCCTGGCAGCCTGTTGTGTTGGCTATCTTCTTGAGTGCTTTATTGTGAACTTTAATTGATTTCATGATAATATATGCGAATAATATTATATTTATAATATATTTTCAATCAATCCTCTGATCAATTTTCTAGACATTATAACATTACGAGGTGATGAAATTATATTAAAAATATAATATAATTATTTATTTTTTAAATTAATTTTTATTAATTTAAATAATAAGAAGAGATCAAAGTGAATTAGATAGTGGTAAATGTGCATATATAGTATCTAGATCGGATAGAATAGCATATTAAATGTCATTGAGGGGGAAGTGCGTGGCTTGGTCTTGGCCTCGGGTTGCTGGTCATTCAAACATAACATGGTCTCTTTTTCCCTGACTCAGAATAAGAGAAGAAGAGGAGAGACTGCCTCGGCACTTGCACCTCCTCCATGGCCTCTGGGCTCTTAGAGTCAGCCTTTAATCTCTCTCTCTTTTTCTTTGCTTTCTTTCTTTAGTACAACTTACAGAGAAGGTGGCAGACTTCAGGCCCCCATCTATCTCTATGACTCTCTCCCACATCGAGGCTCTGTAACCATTTATTTTAATTTAAAAAATTAATTAATTTTGTGACACTACATTAATCGACATCAATACCCCACACCAACTGACCAACCATCAATACACCATTAATATCATCGATATTAATTTCTCCATTGGGAACGACCAAAATCTGGGCTTTTTGGTCATATTATTCCTCTCCTTAGACTTTTCCTGCCCCGCTCCTGCGCCTCTGACTCTGACTCACCCTGCTCTGCCGAAAAGCTCATTTCCATCTTGGGTCCTTTCTCACCCTACTATAATCATCATGCCTACTATTTATATCACTTGTTAGGATTACATTCACACAAGCCTTGCTCCACTTCGCTTCGTTCACATAAGTAAGGGTGGAGATATTTTATATTTTAATATTAATTTTTGATATAAAGTTATATATAATTTTTTAATTGATGGTTTATAAAATTTAATAATAGGTATAATTGGCGAGTTAATATATTAAATACATTTTGTTAAATCTCAGTATAGTTAATAAGATATACTAAATAACATTAACTTATTAATCATATCAATTATTAGAAATTTTAAAATAATAACTAAAAAATTATTATGTTAAAAATCTTGGTAGACGATATCCTCTCTCATTAATTATTACTAGCATTATAAATCTAATTAGAGTATCCCTTATCAATGATTTAATTATTACAAACATAATTAACTTATTACATTATCGGGTAGTCTTAATTTGTGTCGTAAGAATATATATTAAGTCCTTAAAAATTATGTAGATTTACTTCAAATTTGTATATTTAATTTTTTATAAAATTTTCGATAAAAATTTAAAATTTTGAAGGAATTTACTTAATCCTTAAGAGAATTTATACAATTCTTTATAGTTTAACATATGTTATTAAGACACACGTTAAGACTATCCTGTATTGTATTATATTATAACATTTATGTTATATTATAACATTTATGTTATATATTATTATCCTAGCTACTTCGTCTCAAAGCAAAAACTAGGTTTGGACATTTAACTCAATGGATCCGAGGTTTTGATGAAACCTGTGAGGACGGGCAGGGCTTGACCCATCCCATTGCTTGTTAGGGGCGGATCTGAATCCTAAGGAATGTTGCCTCAATCAGGATAGGTTCGGGGTCGGCTCTAACTTCTAGACCTATCTGACCCACCTCACCCTGCATTAAAAATAATATATTTAAAAAATTATAAAATATAGGGACTTACATATAATTTTAAATGATGATTTTGATAAGTTTTAATATATAAATGAGTGTCTTGAAATTTGATAACATATATAAAAAAAAGTTTTTAAATAGAATAGGTATGCTCCATTAAAATTGGCCTACGTGAGTGCATAAAGAAAATTTTTAAATGTGATGGTCTGCTTTAATAAATTTTTTTCTATAATTTTGTAAATAGACGAGGCAGACGAGGCAGACGAGGCGGGTAGGGATCTGCTGAAGTAGGGCGGGATGGAACAGAAAATAATTTAGCGGGGCGATAATGGATATCTCTTACCCCATACTCAGCCGTCCTGGTTCCTAACCTAGCAAAAACAATTATTAAAACTTGTTTATTAGAATAAACTACGGGCAGTTTCATGTTCAATTGTTGAATAAAATATCTTATTGTATTTGTATTTAGACTATTAATATATATGAGTGATTACATGAATCTTAATGTGATAAAAAAATGAACTACCTAGCCATATTAGAATTAATTGTCAACCGGAATGAAACCAATTTAGAATTGTTTTGTATTGCCGCATGTCATGTGTCGACATACTTGCTGTTTTCTTACGTTTCTGTGTTTTGTGTATGAATTTTTAATTTTTCATATCTCACTATGGAACGACAATTGAATAAATGAAAAATTAATGGCATTCTCTGGTCAAGTCTTCGGATTAAAAGTATATAAATGTGGGAGAAGTTTGACGAAGCACACAAACAATCAAAGCAATAGAAACAGCCTTTTATTAGCTTTTGAAGCAGCAAAAAAAATGATCCAGTTCTGTGTGCAATCCTGTCATTACTCACAAGTCACAACCAATCCTCTCTCTCTCTCTCTATCTTTGACACTGAACGCATGATTCATGCTTGTGCGAGTGCTATATGTCTGAAAGTCTTTAACTAATATGTGTTTAAGTCCTTGTCTAATGTTATATGGACGATTAAATTCTACGATTAATTTCTTAAATTTAAATTAATAAAAATATATTTGAGGAATAAAAATAAAAAATAAATAAATACTTTATAATAGATGAAATAATAGTTATATTTTTAATTAGATTTTATCAATTTAAATTATATAGAGAATTGATTATAAATAAATTATAAGTATAGTATCATTTCAGGTATATTTTGTTCAAGAAATTCAAAGAGAAATTGTTTTGCAGGGGGCAAGAACTCTAATAGATTAATTAGCTTCTGTTTTGTGGGATGTTGCAAAAAGGGTTCTCAACCGTGCGGTGAATGATAACATTTTGAAACTTGAATATGTTGTATGTATATTGTATGTATATTATATATCCCAACTTTCTAAAGACAGAAGCTATTGAAGGAAGACATTTAATAAGAAAAAAAATGAATTTCGAGCTTGGTTTGTATTAGTATGGAGGATTAATTTCTAAAATCTGAATATATATATATATATATATATGTGTGTGTGTATATATATAAATTTACGTCGTTTATGATACATAAATGCATGGCACAAGAATTTTCTAAGTTGAAGGTTCATGACGGTATATATATGGCACAAGGATAAGAGTTCATGGACTGACAAATTAAATAATATCGACTCTCAAGACCATCTTTTAAAACACCGTATTGTAGCAGGATTCAAATTAAGATACGTTGTGCGTCCTGGCCTTTTCGATTTGATGTCACAGTTGTTTGAAGGCATTAGAGTGGCCTCCCCTTTAAAAGCTTTCCTCGTTAAGAAAACAACAGTAGAATTAATAATCAATTCCTTGCGGTTTGGTAATTAAGTATAATACAGTAAAAAAAGGTTCTAGTCGAGTATACATATTAAATTAATTAAGATTATAAGTTTCTTGTGCTTGTTCATGTACGAGAATAGTAAACATATGAAGTGAGAAGTAACATTTTTAGATCGGCATTTTGGAATGCATATATATACATTTACTTTAGGATAATGAATATATATGTCGTGGATGGAGGCAGTCAAGTATATTGCATCTGCATCGATTGCAACAAGCTAAAAAGAATTATAAACTAATTAAATAAAAAGATAAGCATGCATGCATCGCATTTGCATTGACGAGAAATAATTTAATTTAATAAACAAGATAGACACGCAGTCGCAGACGCGAAGGCAGTCGGTAAACAGTGAAATAGAAGAGTCTAACTCTAATATAATGAATCCCTAGTCGCAGTCGGCACGCCCCAGTGAATGAATGAACAACAACGTGGATGTGGGGTACACAGTGTCACATCATTTGCCACGTGGAAGGCATAGGCTTCACCCCCAACTATGGCCCTGCCGCCTGCCTGCCCCCACCCAGTCTTTTCAATCTCCATCACCAACATTTATGCTAGTCACACACCCAGGAGAAGTAGGGTTGCCTTACCTGCAGCTTAGCTCATTTTTTGTTTTTTCATAAAATCCTAAATTAAACCATTTAATTAAAATACTGTTCATATTGTTGGTGAATTGTTATTAAACTCAGCGGCAGCTGTATACAGGCCGGGAAGTAAGCATCATTTGGAGTTATAATTAATTTAAGCAACGAGAGGGAGCTTGAATACTGGTGTGTAGAGTTTTGAACCCACGTCACATGCAGTATGTGAATATCCAAAGAGATATTGTGAAATCATATATGAAAAAGAGAATATCTCTTGGGATATTGAGAGTTGAATTCAAAAACATTTGTATAGTAGCATGGCAGCAATCAATCAGCTGAGTTGTGAATAGAAGGAGATAGTCAAAGCATATAATCATAGGATAGGAGGCATTATTTCAAAACTATAGAGGCTCTGGTCAAACTCAGTATTATTGGTGGATTGAACAATAATAGCAAAAAGTAATAATGAAGTAGAATGAGGTGGAGTGGTCATCAACAATATATTCAATGTCAATCCCAAGCCAAGAAGATCAACAATACATATATATATATATATATATATATATATACGTGGGTGGACTGTCCAGCCCAGTACACTCCACAAAGAGAAGAAGAATAAGCTTGTAGAATATTATATAATAAAATAATCAAATCACGTATCTTCGTATTCAAAACTCGATCTTCTTTTCTTTCTAAGATTACATTACATGCAGCTGCTGACCTGAAACTGGGGGCCCGACACCGACAATCTCTTCACATTTGCTCTCCCACTTGTCCGAATTCCACCATTACATTTCACGCCAGAGTCGGATCATGCACGCCCCTATGCCCTATGTCTCTCATTCAATTTTCATCTACCACAGCTAACACAAGTATATATTTGTCCTCTTTTTTTTTTTTTTTTTCTTTTTTAGTAATGTAACCACGGTATGAATTATTTCCTGACACTATAAATCTTTTTCAGAATTAATTATGGTAACCGCAGCAAGTAGTCATGGAAGAGCTAATGAGACAAATTAATAGCAAATTAATTAGCTTGGATTGAGATACGTGTGAAAAGAGTCGATTTCATTAGGTATTTTATTTTATTTGAAAGGACAATGCTGATTCCCGATGCCTGGCGAAAGGTAGTCGTTTAACAATTAATTTCCATGCTGCAAGCATTCATTCATTCATTCCATATAAAATACTATAAATTGCGTGCTATCTTCTACAAAGAATCAATTCCTGTAAAAGTTCTCCCTATGCCCCGCCCCTCCCTACCCTCGTACCTGGATGGACTTGTCTTTGCTTGTATGTTTATATATGCATCGCTCAATAAATTGGTAAGTCCTTTACAGAGTCAGAGACAAAGTAATTTTAATTAGCGTTATTTGAAAATAAACAATTGATATTTGCAGCTACAATCCAAATTCAAACTCACACGTCTTCCCTACTCTGCATTGAAGAGTATGTATATATGCGACACCATCTTTGGCAATGGCAACAAAAACATGAAAATTTCTATTACTTGATATTTCTATGTGACAGTCACAATATGACAGATTTGCAGCCTTTTCTAAACCCCTTTTCTGCGATTTCAACCTTTTCAATTCAGACCGTGTCGTGTTCATCTGATCTATTCGAGTTTTTGGATAGACTTTTCTTTAGTATGCTTGTAATTGCAACATCTCGGACAACAATTATACATGTGTCAAACCTCCTATTGAGTAATGCTTTATCTATATTCAAATCTTACAACCAACTCTTTATATAAGTTGACGAAAATTTATTAGGAAAAAATAAAAAAATGAAGTTATATCTTTACTAAATTTTATCAACCTCAAATTGTAGTAGGGTTATTTGTAAATGAAAAGTTGTTAAGTTTGTCAGTTTATCTAAAAGTTTGAGTTAGTATGCATAGGTTAAGGTTAATTTTATATTTCAATATGCCTTCTCACGTGTAAGGTCTTATGTTTTCTTAAACGTTGGTCGAGCTTTACAACATTTTTTGGGTTTTCTATATAGGTTAATATAATTTTTTTTTTAACTTTATAGTGAGGGATTTAAATCTTAGACTGTTAGATTAAATGAACTCGAAAAAAATTGAGAAAAAAAGGCATGCTAAGAGACGAAGGAACGGAAAAGAATTGAAGAAAAATAGATATGCTAAGAGACAAAGAAAGGGCACATAATTGACAAAAATTGAAAAAAAAAAAGTAGACATTCTAAGTGATGAAGAAAGGGCAGAGGATTGAAAATTGTTGAAGACATGCTAGGAGATGATGAAGAAAGGGCAGAGACTTAAAAAATGTTAAAGACATGCTAAGAGATGAAGAAAGGGCAAAGAATTGAAAAAAAAAAAAGAGGAGAAATTGATTGGGATATGAAAAATTATTTTTTAAATTCTTTGTTTTTTGTTAACTTAAATCATGAGATAGATTTTGTGAGAATCGAATCTAAGGCCTTATATTACCTTTACTGTTCAATTTTTAATACGCCATTATCACTCGACTGACCTATCGTAGGTAGAATATGACAGACTCTCTTTACACTATTCTAATATTAACTAATTATAATAGAGTAAGATTATTTTGAATCAGCTTTGTATAGAGCACGTGTCTTTTACCTTCTTCGTGATTATGATTTGGTTTTATATAAATATCTTTCACTCAGAACATATATACCTCTCTATTTAATTAAGAAATTCTAGTCCACCTCAGGATGTGACAATAATAATCTTTATATATTTTGTATTTGAGCACAGTATTACATATATGATACATTAGAGTACTCAAACATTAATGGTTGAGTACAACTGAACTCATCTTATTGGTTTCTACGCTTAGTCTCGATGGCGAATATCAATAAGCTAAGAAGCCTCACTCAATTCTTTTTATTGCGAAGTTTCGCTCATTTTAACAAGATTTTGGGTCAATATATTTCTCTAAATTCACAATCATTGACTTCAAATCTGTCTACCAATACATGATGTTTTTAGTCAAACGAGATTTTGCATGTAAAGCTGAATTGAGAGAGTCGAATAATGTAATCCTGTTGGCCGCTAACTTTCACCTGGTTAGGTCAATAGTACTTCTACGGTTGGGTTGCTTGCATTAGTTCTTTCTAGGTTTCTTGAAGTGTTCATTGCATGCACATGTATTGATTATTAGTACTTAATAAGTGATATCATCTCCACTTGTAATAATATTGTTACATTTTTCAAAGTTTTATATGAATAATTGAAGTATGGAGATTTGATACAAGAATCATGTAATGTAGGTTAGATTCTAGACAATTCTAATGCGGTGTACTACACCACCATAACCAGATGATGGAATTGGGGCCAATAAAAATCCTATCCTACTACTAGTAGTAGTAGTCCGGTGGAGATGTCACTAGACTGGATTTGAGAGTTGAGAAAAAATGGACAATGTGGGCTCTGGTTAGATTTGATTAAAATCCACTCAATCATTTCGGTTCGGTCCCACCCGACATGTTGATTGCCCAAGTAAGTCACAACTCACAATTTGTTCATCTTCGCAGTGGAAGCAAGCTTGGGCCTAGCCCAACATGAAGGATACGGGCTTGGGAGCCCAATTAGAAGGCGAAACTGCAGCCAGACGTATAAATGAAAACAAAAAGAAGATATAGAAATTAAATTGAAGGCTGAGGAGTAACGAGTAACGACCAGAGCTTGCTCTTTTTGGATATTTCATAATCATAATAAACAAATGCTTCTTCTCAAAACATAGATTAGATAGAAAGAAAGAAATGGCTTCACTGTCTTTGAATTCATTACCACTGCCACCTTCTTCACAACCTCGAAAAATAACTGAAACTTCTTCTTCTGCTGCTGCCTTAAAGCCAATAGTTCTGAGTGGCAATCCTCCCACCTTTGTATCTGCTCCTGGTCGCCGTATTGTTGCTGGTTCGTTTCTTTTACTTTATAGTTTGTTCAATTCATTTTCATTTCTCTCATTCTTCAAGGGTGCATGCAGTTGGTGATCTCCATGGAGACCTTGACCAAGCTAGATGCGCACTAGAGATGGCTGGTGTCTTGAGTTCTGATGGTCAAGACTTGTGGATTGGTGGAGAAACGGTATTACTTCTCTCGTTTAGCTGTTAGAAGAATTTTGCATTTATCTTTAGCTGCAGCTGCAAATACATCATATAATAAGTCTAAGGCCATTCGAGGCTTTACTCATTTTTTACTCTTAATGAGTCTTAATTAAATAAATTCAACTAATTCTTTAACATGTGTAATCAATGGTTGAGAAATTCTTTATTTATAATGTTGTTGCTGTAATCTGCTTCAAGAAATTAGTTATATGCTTGCATGGTAGATAGAGATCATCCTAGCTGAAAATAGAAGCCAATCATGATCTTCTTATTTGATACATAGGTATTGGTTCAGCTTGGCGATGTACTTGATCGAGGTGAAGATGAAATAGCAATACTATCATTATTGAGGTCATTGGATATACAGGCAAAAGCTGAAGGGGGAGCAGTTTTTCAGGTTTGTGTTCCGAAACTTGTAAGCAGTTCTAGCTAGTCAATGTTTCATGCCTATTCTGATGTTCAAGTTGCTACATTTTCGTATCTGATCATTAAGAATGTATTGGGATTCCTCTGGAACTTTCTGGTTTTCATTTCTGAACATTTTTATAGTATGCTGATAGTTTACTTTTGAAATTTAGGTAAATGGGAATCACGAGACTATGAATGTTGAAGGGGATTTTAGATATGTAGAGTCTGGGGGATTTGATGAGTGTGCTCATTTCCTGGAATGCTTGAATGACTATCACTATGACTGGGAAGAAGCTTTTGTTGGCTGGATTGGTGAGTCAAAGAGATGGAAAGAGGAGAGGAGAATGTCTAAAAACAACTGGAGCCCATTGAATTTAGTGAAGGTACTAAAATTATTTCCTTTTAATCGCATCCCTTACGTGTTGTGAGTTCAACAAGTGATGGTAGAGTGGGTTAATCAGAGACCGTTGGTGGCCTGTCTCGCCGTACTTTTATTTTTCTTATGCATCACAAAAATTCAGAAAACTTCTCTGTACAATGTATATATTTTATCACTAAATGCCTCCTAATTAAGGCCGGTGAAGCTAATTGACCATGAAGGGAGCAATTTGATTTCCAGGAAAACCTTGTCTGTATTTTTAATTACTTGTTTGTAACCGGGACAACTGGTGGATCCCTTTCGGAAGATGCATATTTTTTTTTTTTTCAGCTATTGACATTGCAGAATCTTTTCTGATAAAGTTTTCAAAATATTAGGACAGAGGCAGAAGGGGTTGATAGCCAGATCAGTCTTGTTTAGGCCAGGTGGTCCATTGGCATGTGAATTGGCGAGGCATGCTGTAGTTCTTAAGGTTAATGACTGGGTATTCTGTCATGGCGGTCTTCTTCCTCACCATGGTAAAACAGATACTTTCATTTGGATGAATCATGTTTATCATATTTTCATTGCTTGTAAGAAGTTTTATCTTCCCTTGTTTGAAATGCCTGATAGGAGTGTTGGTGCTTCCACAGTTGCATATGGCATTGAGAAGATGAACACTGAAGTCTCTCACTGGATGAAAGGACTCAGTGACAGTGAAAGTAATCCTCACATCCCTTTTATAGCCACCCGGGGATATGATAGTGTTGTTTGGAACCGCTTATACTCAAGAGACACCTCAGATTTGGAGGACTATCAGATAAGCCAGGCAAGGTTTTTATTTTTATTTTTTAATTTTTATTTTTAAATAATATTCAACAGGTTAGCTAGTTTGAAAATTGAAATTGGGATGGGATCACTAGCTTTCTCTTCAAACAAACACTTACTTGCTGCTGGTTTAGAATTTATTGTTGATTTTTGGATGAATGGAATACTAGTTCCAAAATGAGGTTTTTCGGCTACTGATTGCTTGCCCAATTGTTGCATGTTTCTCCTTCTCACAAGTCACAATGAGGTTCTGGGTCTGTTGTAAAATGTTAGGATAATTTGGTCAATAATTGTTTTATATCAACTTGTGTGGCTTTTGGAACTAAAATTCTTATCTTGTTAGATAAATGCTGTTCTTCAAGATACACTGCAAGCTTTAGGTGCTAAGGCAATGGTGGTAGGTCATACTCCTCAAACAGAGGGAGTAAATTGGTATGTAAGCGGTGCTTTATAGGACTTCTTTCTATTGTAAACACATTTTCAAAATCTTTGAGGCTAAAAAGTAACCAATTTTGTCATCCTGCACCTGCAGTAAATACAACTGTAGTATATGGCGGATTGATGTCGGAATGTCCAGTGGAGTTCTTAATTCAAGACCAGAGGTAACTTCATTATGGTTGTTGGCACAATTTTATGGATATGAAAATTTCTAGCTTAAGCTAAGTATCAAATTCAATCACATTTCTCAGTATAAATACACTTCATTGTTTTATAATTTTTCAAGTTGGTACATAACTTATTTGATTGTGGAGAAAGACTTGATGGTTCAAAAGCTTTGATTGTCATCATAGGAAAGATATAAATTAATTATGATGAATAATGCTAAACTTTTACTACCAATTTTCACATACTTGATGTGAGAACCCATCTCAATATCCTACTTCAAATAATGTGCATCTGTCAGTTTTCATTCCTGTTAATATTTACTTTACTAAAAGCATCATTAGAGATTTATGTTACTTACAGTTGACTACCAAGAACCAGCCACCAGAAATAAAAGCATCATTAAAGATTTCACTTCAAGCAACGTGTATCTGCTGTTTTTCTTCTATCTGATAATGCTTTACTAAAAGGATTTGCGATTTCTGTTACTTATAGTTGACTTCTATGCATCAGGTCCTCGAAATAATCGACAATAAAGCAAGAGTAATAAGGAGGAAAATGGACATAGTTAGTGAGCTTCAAATTATTGATTATTTGTAGAAACAAGCAAATGAATTCAAAAGGTAGGGTGGACACCTCCGTTATTATATTTCTGAAATATGAAGTCAAAAAAGATTAGCATAGTTTGATTTGGAAGGACACTTGGTGTTTGAGATGCATATATCAAAATGCATTGGTGAATAATGTATGGCTTTCAGGAAATTCTGAAACACTGCGAAACACAATAATGTAGTATTGACTGTTTCTTTTTTGTCTACTGAGTTTTCAGGATACACAAGGAGAGCTTCTCAAATTTAAACATTAATTGCTGCTTCTGGCATCGTCATCATCCCTAAGATTGGATGCTTGAGAAGCACATATGTTCAGGGTCTGCAGAAAAAGTGCCTAAAAGTTTTGAGTATCAGATTGACAGATACCGGGAAAGAGGCCAAGTGTATGATGTCCACAAAGTTCACAATTTGATGTTGAGATGCGGCTTCTCTTTGAATAATATGGTTTGTAATAGTACATTGAATTCATAAGTTGCTGTGAAGTGGAGAAATCAACACCAGATGTAGCTCTTTCCGACCAGAACAGAACCAGATAAACTTTGTCAGCTCAGTGTGTTAGCGTTGATACTGCCAATAAATGAATGATAATGGTTGCCCTCATAATCTATCAGCCAAAACTAAGCTATATAATTAATTATTCATCTCACAAAGCTTGGTTTTGCTTTCCTTTATACCTTCAAAATTTGAACTAAACTGAATTAGACTTCCCTTCTAATTTGTTCCTACTATGTAAAAATCCAGTGTTTATATTGCAGATTTCCCGAGATTGGATTGTCTTTTAATCATGGGAAAAACAATGAGTTGTTACAATAAACTAAGAGTATTACGTGTTCATCATCCCAGTTTATCTACCCGTCAAAAAGGTTTCTTAACATAAGTCAATGTTGGATGCCAATTTACATGTTAATGGCACCTTTAAAAAAAAATTATTGATTTTTCTTTTTTTTTCTTAAGAAGACCATCTAAAAGGAAAAAAATTAAATTGTTAAATCCAAACACTAAAATTTGATAATATGCAAAAGAAAAAAAATAAAATTGTTAAATCCAAACACTAAAATTTGATAATATAACGTAACATTTGGGTTTATGCGATCATTACTGATAATGATAAACGCGTCTGATAATGATAAACGCATCCTCCACGGTTTAAATTTGGGTTGTCGTCTTTATTCTTACATAATATGAGTACCATTTGATTAAATTATCGTGTCAGAATTTGTATTGTATGAAGATTATAAATGTAATTTTGCTGTTTTTGTAAGAGCAGAGGAGACGTGACCAAGACCAAACCCAAGGACAGTTGCTAGTATCATCCCCCTTCTCTTTGACATATCCAACGTTTCTGTTCTTTTTCTCTAAACGAACACTCATAAGGCATTGTGAACTCCGCCCACTTTAAGTTAAACAAACTAGTAACACATGGTAGTACACAATACATGCACTCTCTGTTTCATCACCCTTTTCCTTTTATCTTGCGCAGCCCCTCCTCTTCCCATCTCACCATCACAATGACCATGGCCTCCTCTCTCGCTTTACCTTCCGTTTCTTTCCAAAAGCACACTTTTTCCAATGTCTCTTCTTCTGCTTTTTTCACTAAACTCCCTGCTCCAACCTTCCCTCGATCTGGCGTTTGTATGAGCCTCTCCGTTGGAACGCAGGCTGTTGTTGATGATGCCCTTTTCGCTGATTACAAACCCACCTCTGCTTTCTTGTTTCCTGGTCAGGTTTGTCTTTTTTCTCACTTTCAGCTTAATTGTCAATGGTTTTGGTATGAAATTTTGCTAAAGACAATGTTATGGGCTGTTGGGACCTGTGTAAAATATCAAAATTTTCATTTTGCTTTCTAGTCATTGGGAATTGCAGCAATAAAAGAACAAACTTTAGTTTAAAAATGTGGTGATCGGCGACATTTTTTGTTTAAATGCATTTAGTTGGACATGCTTCCGGTAGTTTTTTAATCCCCACAAATTACTGTGTTCAATTCTATGGACTAGCTTTGAATGAATCTTCTTGTAAAGATGACTTATTTTAATATACTTACTAGGATAGTGGTCATATTGGATATTGCAGCATTTCTTTCAGGATTATACCATTTAGAGAAGGCCAGATTTGACAATGGTAATTGGAGGAAGGGGCAAGATGATGAGGAAATTCAATGAAAAGTTGATTTCACTTTCTATATTTGAATAGCTGCCATATCACATTTCAATTAACCAGGAATTTCTGCCTGGTTCCACCCCATTTTTCCTAGTTGTCATCAAGCATGCTTGGTTCGTATTATTGGATGGACCCTAGCCTTGAGCAGGATATCAATACCAGATTAAAGACCACCCTTACCTCTGTCCTGATTAACCAGTGTTCACTGCTTTTATTTTTGTTAATTTGTTTGTCTCCAATTCTGTCAAAGATACTCAGCAATGGTTCTGGTTATCATCATCTATTTTGTTTCGTTTCTTGTATATTTACTTCTTACTTTCTGTCTCAGGGTGCACAAGCAGTTGGAATGGGAAAGGAGGCTCAGAGTTTGCCAGCTGCAGCAGGGCTATACAAGAAAGCAAATGATATCTTAGGGTAGCTTCTTATAATGTTTAAATTTTGATATTAACAGAAGAAATTCTTTTGTGATAATTCTCTGTAATAATTGGTGGTGGACTAAAATTGAGGTCAATTAAAATACTTTTTGTTGTTAATATAATTTCCCTGTTTCATACAGCTTTGATCTTCTAGAAATTTGCACCAATGGACCAAAAGAGAAGTTAGATTCAACTGTTATAAGCCAGGTATTTTTCCTACTTTATACTTTTTTTTCCTTTTATGCCATAAAAAAGAAAAGAATTGCTGTAAGATGTTATAAGGTTGTAGACTCTAGTTCACTAATATTTAACATGTTTGTTCTTGGACTCGAGGAAAATCCTTTTGGTTGTAAAATTATGGCCATATAATTGATCTTTGGTAAGGACCAATTATGTTGATCTTTCAGCCCTGGAGTAAGAGAAGGATACTACTGCAGTTATATGATCTTCTTAAATATTTGTGAGGGCATCAATGTCAGAAGTTTGTCTTTATTTTAAAATTAATAATTCTATAATTGAAATCATCAAAAACTGTAACCTCTTCTTCTTTTCTCATCTTTGGCAGATCATGTAGAGCTCTTTTGTCAATTTGTACTAAGTATCACCTTTGAATTTTTATGTTGTCTAATCTTGGTGATAGTCAGTATTGTACACTCACTGTGGAATATAAATATTTATTGTGGTTGTAAATTAGCATCTAATTTTGCATCTTTGCAGCCTGCCATCTATGTCACAAGCTTAGCGGCAGTTGAGCTGCTCCGAGCTCGTGATGGAGGCCAAGAAATAATTGATTCTGTTGATGTTACATGTGGACTAAGTTTGGGTGAATATACTGCTCTTGCCTTTGCTGGAGCTTTCAGGTGAGTTATCTTGATCAACAAATTAGTTACCAAATTTGCATTTATTCTTTTTGGTTAAGCAACATCGTTTCAATTAATTTACATGAACTAGTGTATGGCTTCTTGCTTTATACCTTGGGATCCTTCTTCTCATTGATCCCAAACATTGAGTTTCTGAGTAAAGCACGCGGTGCAATTTAGAATGCTAAGAAACTGGATTTCTAGATTGGATATGTTAATTTACCTAACAGGGTCATTGTTGAGTTCTTGTATTACTTTTACCTTTTTCACAGAGTGTTGCTAGATCAACATGCCTACTGGACAAGATACCTGTCTTCTATGTTGTTAAAATCTTGTATTAATTTTTCCTTTTTTCATTTCTTTTTTTAAATTTTTTTCTTTCCATATATAAGCTTTGAGGATGGACTTAAGCTGGTCAAACTAAGGGGAGAGGCTATGCAGGTAACGGTAGAAAGTTGGCAAAGAGATTTCTTATTTCTTTGCTCTGGCATATATGCTTTTTTTTTTTTTGTGTTACCAGTTTCTTTTGGTAATTGTTTCTTTGCAACTGTATTCAGGAAGCCGCTGATGCTGCTAAAAGTGCCATGGTCAGTGTCATAGGATTGGATTCAGATAAGGTTCAGCAGCTGTGTGATGCAGCCAATCAAGAAGTTGATGCAGATGATAAAGTCCAAATTGCAAATTATCTATGTCCTGTGAGGTTCTTCTACATATGTCTTATTGTTTTGGTAATTCTACCTGAGTATTTTGTTTTTTTATTGACATCAAAATGAATTTTACTTTGGCAGGGAAATTATGCAGTATCTGGAGGTGTTAAAGGGATAGAAGCGGTAGAAGCCAAAGCTAAATCATTTAAGGCTCGAATGACGGTAATTCTGTCCTTGAGTTCATATCTTGTCTATTGCCCATACTTGTACTGGCAAGGCCTGATCTTTCCCCTTTCTCAGGTGCGTCTAGCGGTTGCAGGTGCTTTCCACACTGGTTTCATGGAACCAGCTGTCTCAAGATTGGAAGCTGCATTGGCAGCAACTGTGATAAGAAGCCCAAGGATACCAGTCATATCTAATGTTGATGCGCAGCCTCATGCTGATCCAGAGACGATAAAAAAGATATTGGCACGTCAGGTAAGCCACCAGAATTTACAACTTGTTTCTTCTCATTATGAGATCAAGATGGTAATGTTACTGGTTGATATCACAGGTGACTTCTCCTGTCCAATGGGAAACAACAGTCAAGACTCTTCTCAACAAAGGGCTAAAGAAAAGTTATGAGTTGGGACCTGGAAAGGTATGAATGGTTACAAGTATTCACTAGTAATTATCTAGAGAGTGAAGAAACGATTTTGATTTTCTATTTTTCCTTCTAAGCCTCGAGTTATTGTAATCATTTGTCAGGTTATTGCCGGCATTATCAAGAGAGTGAACAAGACTGCTGACATTGAGAACATTGGTGCTTGAAGAGTTGTATAACATTGTTGTGTACCCAACAAAAAATAATGGAAAGTTTGTAATTTGAACATTTTTTCAGCCGTAGATATTTATGAACCCATGGTTTGTATTTGATCAGTTTGAGAACTTAAATTATTTAATTTTCAGAATCTTCTGAGTTGATTGTTTTTGATTCTTTCCATTCTCAATCACCAGAAGGAATGCTGCGCCTACATTTGATTTCTGCACATAAGCTATGACTAAGCAAAAGTTTATTCAGTTGCCAAAATAAATTCATCAAAAATATGAAACAGAAAATTAAAAGAATATCTTGCACCAGCCGGGAATCGAACCCGGGTCTGTACCGTGGCAGGGTACTATTCTACCACTAGACCACTGGTGCCTGTTGATATACGTAGTGATGATGCAACGTACTTCAGAGGTTGAACTTTCCAGACTCACATTTCCTCCAAACGACAACCACATATCCAGGACCAGAGAGCAACTCCAAGTCTGCTGAAGTGGTGTGGCAGGTACAGAAAGAGAAGCGGGAAAATGGCGATTCCCATTTTCAGAGCTTCATATCATCCTCTCGTTTATTCCTTAGAGGCGAGAATATGCACAAAACTTTCCCTTCTCAAGAAGAGGAGGTTGCTTTCTTCTGCTTCCTCTGAGTCTCAGCTAAACAACCCACTTCAGTCACGGTTGGTCACCCAACGTCCAAACCTTTTTCCCAATTTCATTTATATTTTAACTGTATTCAATTCAACGATAAAAAATTTATGAAAATAAATAAATAAATAAATTATTTATTTATTAAATTTATGTCAGGTCAGAAGTGTCATTTTGTGTTGGCACTCACCTCATCCCACATCCCAGCAAGGTAGTGTCTACACTTGCTAAACGCTTCTGCCTTGTATTGAACCTTGACTGAATCAAATACCAGATTTTGTTTGATAATTATATTTAAAAAGTTTTTATCTTTGTGAAGGCTGACAGGGGCGGCGAAGATGCTTTCTTTGTTAGCAGCTATAATGGGGGAGTTATTGCTGTTGCGGATGGTGTCTCTGGGTATGTCATTATGCGACTTGTATTCTAAATTTTATTGAATGATGATCTCTATCCAATTTAAAGAGTATCTAGTAAGCTTTTTCTAATGAGAAGTAATGAATGGATTTGCTTTTGGAAAAGTTTGAAACTGATTACTTGGCAACTACTTACTAACTTGGTCATTGGACGTGTAAATATTTAATTTGGTTTGCCAGTTAAAAAGAAATACTAACACCTTTTTGAAATGCATTTCCTTTCATGTTTGCAAGGTGGGCTGAACAGAATGTGGATCCTTCGCTATTTTCTCGGGAACTGATGGCTAATGCTTCAAACTTAGTGGAGGATGAGGAGGTATTTTTGTCTGTAATGAATATTTGAAAATGCAACAACTTTATTACCATTAAAATGTTTCATTGTCCAGAGTCACAATTTCTAGCTGGTAGCTGCATTGTGCATATCGTCCTTTTTTTTTTCCTTTTAATTTACAAAACTGAGTTCTTTGAGCATTTAACAGGTTAACTATGATCCTCAGAATCTCATACGAAAGGCTCATGATGTTACATCATCTATAGGCTCAGCTACCATGTAAGTTTATAATTCTTTCAAGATGTGTCCTCATCGTCATAAGGGGTGTCAACAGTGTGCTAGTGCATGCCCATGCCTCTGCCCATGCACATACAATCAGTGACACTGTATTTACTTCAGCTTTCCTCTTGCCAAGTAGAATTGTTGCCATGCTGGAGAGAAATGGAATTCTGAAGATTGCTAATGTTGGGGATTGTGGACTAAGGATTATTCGTGAAGGTTATAACAACTGCCTCATATTTATTGCAGTTATGGTTATTTCATGACTCTCTTACTATTTTTGAATGCATTTGTTGGGCAACTAATAAGTAGCTGGGATTTGCTAACAGGTCAGATAATTTTTTCCTCCTCTCCACAAGAACATTATTTTGACTGCCCCTATCAACTAAGCTCGGAAGCAGCTGGCCAAACATACCTTGATGCCATGGTATGACAATTATTTAGTTAGCATTTAATGTGTTACAATTCGACCATCCTGACATTTGGTTTATACCGTGTGTCAAACATTTGTATTAAATCCTAACAGGCCATGCACATTTTGACCGAAAGGATATCCCACTTCGGTTGTTTGTATGACCATTTATGACTTAAAATGGCGCCTTCAGTCTCCATGCGCAACAATGGATTGAATGTTAACTCTTAACTTTTGGTGTAAAATAGGGCTATGGCAAGAATTTTGTACTTGTAGTATCACTACTGTGGATCTTTCAACATGCTCTTGACTTGCATACTTCAAGATGCTGAGTTTAATATTTTCATGATCCCCTTCTCATTGTAATTCAGCTATTCTATCTAAAAACAGGTTAGCAGTGTAGAATTAATGGAGGGAGACACTATTGTGATGGGTTCAGATGGGCTCTTCGACAATGTTTTCGACCATGAAATTGTTTCAACAATGGCCAAGTTTAGTGATGCTACTGAGGCTGGTATATGCTTTATGATTTGATTTGTTCACAGAAGATGAGCATCTCATTGTTAATACCTCACTAACAGAGATAATTTTGATGCTAGCAAAGGCACTAGCTAACCTAGCATGCATTCATTCGATGGATTCCAACTTTGATTCTCCATATTCAATGGAGGCTAGAGCCAAGGTAAAATCATGTTAAAAAATAAACTAATGCCAATTTACATATATATCTTTTCAGTGAAGATAGTGATTCTATGCCTTGATAAATATTCCTTTGCAGGGCTATGATGTTCCATTGTGGAAGAAGATTCTTGGAATGAAGCTTACAGGCATCATTTATTTTGCTTTCTAATATGATGTTTCATTTGGTCTCAATGCCACAGCTAATATGAATATTTTTCCTTCTACAGGTGGAAAGCTGGATGATATTACTGTAATTGTTGGTCAAGTTGTGAGCTCATAAAACACTTAGATCTCTCAAACCAGTTTCAAAGAATGGAACAATGGTCGAACACAATGATTTTATTTTCTGGGTAGCGTTTGATAGTCGTTCTTACGGCACCCTGTAACTTGAATACGAGGGATTCTATGGTTACAGCTTATTAATTGGATTATACAGCATATTGAGTTTATAGGTGTACAAGTGCTTTTCCATTCCAACTCCTTCCACATCAATAGAAGACTTGTGGGACATCGCATTCACTCCCCAGCTAGTGATTGTAAATTATGTTTATATTCGCAATGATTCATTGCGGAAAAGATAATATAAGTTATGGAAGTATCAAGAAAGCTAACATTAAAAAGTTTCTGATACGATAGATTTTTGACAAAATTCGGGAACAAATGAAACGTAGGAGCTCTACTTAGATGCTCAGGTATCCAAGCAGTCTGAGCAGTCGAACAATTCCTTACTATGCTAAAAGGGATTCCCTGGGACGTACAAATCACATTAATCTTATTTGATTGTGTTCAAAGATGTGCACATCTACCACCATCTAAATGCTACTTCTCAACGTCATGACCAAAATTTTCATTTCCAATTATATAGATACTCTTCCCACTGTCGGCCACTTCCCAGAAAGGATGGCGTATCAATGCAGGCAAGATTGATGCCCCAGATGACACCGTGATGTTTTAACTCTCAAGATAACAACCAAATGCTAAGGGCTGACCGCACTTGGTAACGTTTCAGTTACCGGCAGGAAATCCTGATCTAAAAACCTAATGTCTCCGGCAAAGAAAAATCAAGTAGCGTTTCTGAGGTTTTTCTACGTTTAATCAATCACAAAATAGTTGAAAGAGATGCAGAAGTAGCATACATTTACGTCAGGACACAGGATATGTTAGTGGAGAGTGGTGAAAGGAGGTCCCCACACACAACAACGAAAAGTACCAATAATCCGTCCATGGAAACCATAAACGAGACATATGTTGATTTATATAGAGATTACTTCAAGAACATCATTATGAAAAATCAAAGCAGCAGGAATCAGTAAAAGGAAAGTCCATTAGACATAATCCAAGCACAGAATGAGCTCAAATAATTGTAAGATATGATTAGATTAATCTGACAGCGAATGAAGTACAAAACATCAATTACCCACAACAGTATCAATAACATACCCTCAATTCCCTCCTCTTTAAATATCGCAAAAACAAATAAAAAATTCTGTTGCATTTAGACCTACATCATCCATAAACCCAAAATTAAAAATCATTCCAAAGAATGATTCAAAAGGGGTTTCATTAAAGCACAAAAACTAACTAGAAATGAAGAAATCAAAAACATTTATGGTCAGAAGTGAAGGCACTTGTACAACTATAATAAATCATGGTAAAGATTTAATTCTGATCACAGCATTGTATAGATAGACCATGTTGGAGCCTCCAAGGCGCATCTTTGTCTTTGATTATTCATCTCTCGTGTGAGATTTTATCATTCTTTGCTTACACAGGGGTATGCATATGCAATTTCAGCATAGTATATGGTTATTGTACTTTGGTTTTTGTTCAAGATTCTTCAGTTGATAATGGTGGTGGTGGTGCTGCTGCTATCATTGAGTTCGTGAAAAAAGGTTTTACAAGCTTCATATGTGGACCAGCAGATTGCAGCAGCAGGTGCATGGAAAAGCATCCTTGGCATCCAACCTCTGATCAGCCCTCTGTATCCATCCTTTTTCACTATTGTTTGAATAACGTCCCTAATTGAACTGCTCTGAAATCTGTCACATCCACAAACACCCTGCACAGCAAGTAATGTTAGCATGTCAGATAAAACTAGACTCTGTGATACAACCAAACGACTTTTAAATTCGACCGTATAATTGAATAACGTATATCAAAATTAAGAACATCAGTATTAAGCAAAGCATACATTTATGTTGCAGCAACAGCACCTAATTTTCACCCCTGAATTTTATTTGTCGTCACTGTTCAATGCCCAAAGGCATAGTTAAAAATTAAGGAGAGTAGATGGGATTAAGGTTTCTACCCATGAGCTCAAAAAACTAACCCATGTAAATTGAAAGTCAAAGCCATACGCTTAACGTAAGACAATGAAAAAGAGATTACTTCTTTATTATAATCCCTGGGAAAAGCTTGGCTTAAAAGAGAGGCAGTGAATTACAATTTCTACAACCACAAAAATCTACCCTTGTGGAAACTTAAAAAGTATAGATCGTACAGATCGTCTAGCTAAAGGAAATGAAGCTAATTCATCCATAGGTTGGACATTATGCAAGAGACATGAAATCTCAAAAACATCAACAAAACACTACTTAACTATGAGAGGCTGATTGTAACAATCTATGGCAAGCTCAATTAAAACTTCAGTATCCGCCTAAAGGTTCTTTTCTGAAGGCTTAAAATAATCTTGCTTTCAGCTTTTTCTATGATTACACATAATTTTAATTATATATTAAAAAAATGAATCTTTTTATTAGAAAAGTAAAATCAGAACTGAAGTTCATGGATTGTTAACAACATAGAAAACTCAGCAGACACCTAATAATTGGATAAGCACAGTACCTGACACTGCAATTGGGTCTTCACAACGTCAAGCGGCGTGGTGACGGCAGCGGCCAAGGCTCCAGCGGCAGCTCCAGCAGTTGCATGAACGACCAAGCGCTCATCACTGGCAGTCTCCGGAGAAATCTCCATTAAGCCCCTCTTGGCAGCTTCGTAAGTTGCAAAATGCACAGCCGTGAAGGGGGCGTTCATCAACACCGTCGTCCGATACGACGCGTAAAACGCGCCAATTCCTTCCTCCCTCAAAACCCTCTTAACGCAGTCCCAAACGCCTTTATAAATACTGTTAGTTCCCAATTGTAGTCTTTGCTTCACCATGTCCATTGGGGTGAATACGGCGTCGCTGGCCACCGTTGCAAAAACCCCCGAAATGGCGTGTGCGGCTGAGTTATTGGGGTTTCCAGCGGAGAAATACTTCTTAGAAACTTCATAAACGGAGAAATAAACCGCGTGGGCGGGACCGGCGCCGAGGCCCATTGCAGCTATGCCGCGATAGAGACCGGAGGGCCCCTGAGTTCTGAGAATGGAAGTGACTGCTTGGCGAACGCCGACCGATTTGATGGGGCAGGAGCCGAGGGCTTGCATGTGGGTCTTGACGGTGTCGACGGGGAACATGGCCATGTGCTCGACGGAACCAGCAATTGAACCGGCGATCATGAACTGCCAGAAGCGGAGACCATCGTGGGTGCTTACAGTGATTTCGGGATGGAAATCAGGGGGCTGTGGGACGGGACGGAAATCAGGGTTCTGGAAATTTGTGGTTGTTGCTTCAGCGGCCATGGATGGGATTGCGAACAGTTGAAATTTAGGGAATTGAAGGAGAATTTATTATTATTATTATTATGGGTCTTAGCCATACAAATACAACATAAAGATTTTAACTTGTCTTCTCTTTTTACATGATAATGAAGAAGAACCAACGAAGAAGATTTTGGATTTAGGGTTTCAATTCCAAAAAAATTGGGGGAAAATTATTTTTATTATTATAATAATAGCAATCAGCTAGTTTTGACTTTTGACTTCCAGCTGATATGCCCAAATTTTCTGCATGCCCTAAACCTACTACTCTTCAATCTTCATTTCCGGGACATTCATCAGACCCCCTTGTTTTGACTACAATCACTTTGCCCCCCAATTTTGGAAAAGTAACAAAATTACCCCCAGATTCCCCGTCTTTATAATTTCATTTTTTCTATTTCCTTCCATTTATAAACAATTTCTTTTAAATTTAATTTGACTCTTATTTAGATTATCGTTGTTCGACACACATTGTTTTTATTTTATGTTCAATCAACAATCTAATTGCATATATTCCCTGTATTGAATCAATGCTTTTTTTTTTTGCATGCTTCTTTTTAAAAGAATATCTTATTTGGAATCTTTAAGAAAATACTTGAAGTTTCGAATAAATTTTTAATATTTGTCCCATCTACTATAGCAGAAATTATGTCAATATTCTAAACGTTGAAACTAACTTACAAGTTACAAACATTAATTATAAGAATTGAAGTAGTGATTTTCAAAATCACTACTCTATATAGTTATTAATAGCTCAAACCATATATGTGTGTGTTACGTGTGTAAATTTTTAATTTTAATTTAAAATAAACCCTTCTACGCTTGAAATATTAGGATGTCATGTCTTGAAAGAGAAGCGCTCATACTTTGAAAAAGATTAATAAAGGAAGCAAAAAAAGGCTTATACAAGGAATGAGCTAATATGCATACAATACAAGCAAATATTTGCCATCTTTCCGAAATTGATGGCAGACAAAAACCAAACTTTAAATTAAAGTCAAGGCCTTGGACTTGTAAGTAATTAATAACAGGGTACAGATATTTAACTGATACAAGCATCTAACAAAAGCGCCCAAGGCCCAACTCTCCTTTTGTTAAGCATCAAGTTGTCTGCTCACTCTTATCCTCGTTGGGTGGGGTGCCGGCGCTGATGGCTAGAGAGTATTCTGAAATGTCCTTGATGAAGGATTTGATGTTAATTTCAGACGATCCATTTTCTGCAACAGCATGTTGACACATCTCCTTGAGCTCTTTCGCCCTTCTTCTCATTCGTTTCACTTCGGTGCTTTCCATAGCCATAAACTTGCGCACAAGTCCCGCAATTGTGTCTCGTGTCACCAAATTTTCCACCCTCACATCCTTCCTAACTCTCCAACCAATCTTCCAATCTTCCCCAATCAACTTACTGTTTGTGGTTTGATCCAGTCCTAGAGGGAAGTTAAGAAAAGGAACTCCCGCAAAAACGCCTTCTCTAACGGAATTCCAACCGCAATGTGTCAAAAATCCGCCTATGCAAGGATGAGATAACACCCTCAACTGGTCACACCAGGGCACTACTAGTCCCATTTCACCACAAACATCTCTCAACTTACTAGTTTCCCATTCCCCTGCACGGACTACCCACAAGAAACGAACTCCGCTATTCCTCAAACCAGCTTCAATTTCATCCACTTGAGAGCCTGAAACCGAAAGAAAACTTCCGAAAGAAACGTAAAGAACAGAGCTTTCGGGTGGCTGCGAAGCCACTCTATGTAGTTGGACCCTATGTCATTGTGCGAAAGATTAAAGCAGGGTATGGCAGGGCCAACAGTGTAGCTGGGTAAGGAAAGTTTTGCTCTTAAAGCATCAATGGTAATAGGTTCCAGTTCGTAGAAGGAAGTGAATAAGAGATATTGAGCTTTAGCCACCCATGAAATCATTTTCGAGAATTTTTGCACCATAGACGGGTTGTTGCCACTGATGCTCCCAGGAAAGTCCTTCAGACGCGTTGAAGAAACTCCTGGGATGTAGTCCACTCGTTCCTCACCTAGCTCTGCACAGCAGAATTAATTGAACAAATAGGTTAATATAGTTTGCATTTGAAACTGAGCTAATTAACAAAATCAATTACAGGAATAAGCTAGCTAGCTTGTTCCATATTTAATTAATTAATTGGTTGAGCAAGTTCAACAAATTAAGGTTCGGCTAAAACTCTAAACATGATCTTATAATTGGTTTGTTTATTAAAATTTTTTCATTTGGTAAAACAATATTGAAAAATGAATTCTAAATTGAAAAAAAAATTGTTGGGACATCTGAATCTAATATATATCTGAACTAACGAGTCAACAGGGTAATGTCTGTTTTGAAGCAGAAGACCAAAATGTTGAAAAATTGAAAAAACGGTAGCTAACAAAGGCCAAAACGAGGCAACCGGGATGTTCCTCCGGTTCCTGACACCAACAGCCCAAAACAAGATAGTATGAGCCATGATAAGCTTAACTGGGGCCTCAGCCTCAATCTCAAGCTCATCTAAAAGAACCTCGAATGGAGCCTCCATCTTAGTCGTAACAACTTCTATGAAGCCCGTCATATTGGCAGCTCGGCCTTTCTCAGATGGGACAACGTTGGGTATCGAAGCTAAATGGATTCTCTTGGTGTCGAGCACCACCACCTGGTCAGTCTGGGATCCAAGGAAGCCAAGCCACTCTTCGGTGACTACAAAGGTTATGCGTATGTTGCCCGTTGTTGAAACTAACTGGTGCAGAGGTTCATCATGGGATTGATGTGGCCTCTACCGGGACACGGTATCGCCACCACGTGACAGACAGTAGTTTATGATGAGCTCATGTATGACATGCATGGTTCTAGAATTCTAATGGGTTCATGCATGATATGCATGGCTTCCAGAATCCCTCCCATGTGAATGCATTGATAGTCAAATTAGTTAGGCACCTCCATATTGAAAGTCAAAGGTAGTGGCCAAATTGGTTTGAAATTGTATGCAGAATTTCACTATAAATATGGAACGAATTCTGCCTGAATATACATCAAAGAAACTCTAGAGAGAGTTCAGGAATTAGAACCAGAGAGTTCTGAGAGAGTGAGAGAGCCAGGTGAGCTCCAGGAAATTATTTAGGGGAGTTTTTGTGTAATTCTTGTATATTGATTTTTCTCTGTTAATACAAGTCAGTTTTCTCCCAAATTCTGCTCTGAGTTTGCATTGCATCCCCAACAAGTGGTATCAGAGCCTCGTTGAGCTCCTGGAACGTCAGAACTAAGAGAAAAAATTCAGAGAAAATTCGTCCCCTGTTTTTGAAAAATTTCGACTTTTCAGAAAGTGTTCAAATTTCGAATTTGAAATGTTCTGTGTGATCATGACGTCGTGCTGATCATTCTGCAATTTTTCGGCGACCGATTCGACCACTAGGGACGTCGCACGTGCCGCAAGCGCCGAGCTGCTGCACTGCGAGTGGGATTCACTCGCCTCACGCGCTGCACGGGCGTCTCAAGGAAGAAGACGACCCACGTCATCGCCCCGTCATCCGCCACGTCAGTGCACTTTAGACACATCAGCATATTTTTTCAAAATTTCAGTTTGGCCCCTGTATTTGTGGGTAATTACTTTTGACCCCCTAAATTTCTAAAATTTACATTTCAGTCCTTAAGAAATATCAGTTTGGTCCCTGTAGTTCTGGTGATTAACATTATGCCCCCTTAGTTTCTGAAATTTCAGTTTAGCCCTTAAGAAATTTCAGTTTTGTCCTTAAGGTTTCCAAGCTTAGTATTTATTGTATAAAAAAAATTTTTTGAGCCCCAGAAGAGGCTATTCCACTATTTTGAACCGTTTCGGACGTAACGGTGGGCTCGGATTTTTAAAATTCAATTTTCATTTTAGTGAATTAATTATTCTAAAATGGAGAATCATCCGGAGTCATGATAAAATTGACTGCTACCAACTATACACTATGGAGGCCCAGGATGAAGGATCTCCTTAGTTGTAAGGATCTATATGATCCTATAGAATTTCAAGGGCAGAGACCTGAGACAGAAAAAGAGGCAGAGTGGAAGAAAATTAACAGAAAATACATCGGTCAGATCAGGCAATGGATCGACCATAGTGTCTTCCACCATGTAGCCAAGGAAACAGATGCATATTCTCTATGGACAAAATTAGAGAGTATGTATCAAGCCAAGTCAGCACAAAATAAAGCCATCCTGATGAGACGGCTTGTAAACTTGAAGTTGCGGAGCGGAACTCCTTAGCAGAACATACAAGTGAGTTCCAGAACTTGGTGAATTAGTTGACAGCAGTCGAGTTACAGCTTGGAGACGAAGAACAAGCCCTTCTACTTCTCAGTTCCCTTCCAGATTCATGGGAGACGTTAGTGGTCTCCATCAGTAATTCAGCACCCAGAGGCAAACTTACCTTATCAATGGTTAAGGATGCCTTGATGAACGAAGAGGCGAGAAGAAAAGATGTAGGCGCCAATCAAGATGAAGCCTACATCATGGAGAATCGAGGAAGACAGTCTCGAGGTGAAGACTGGAGAAAAGGCAGAAGCAAAAGCAGAGGCAGATCGACAAACAGAAGGGGCAGGTTAACAGATGGACGGAGACCCACCTACAAATGTTATCACTGTGGCAAAGAGGGTCACATAAAGAAAAATTGTCGCAGTCTTCAGAAGCAGAATCAGGAGAGTTCACAAGCTCAAAGCTGCGAAGAACCACGAGTCACCGTTGTAGAAGATGTGACCATTTGTGTAGAAGAGACGTGCTTCTACACAGCAGACCAAGGAGTAGAATGGGTAATTGACACAACAGCTTCCTGTCACGTCACTCCTTGCAGAGAGATCTTCACCACGTACAAAGCAGGAGACTTTGGGATAGTGAAGATGGGAAACAACAGCACCGCCAAAATTATGGGAATTGGTGATATTCAATTCCAAACGAACGTCAGATGCAAAATAACTTTGAAGGACGTTCGTCATGTGCCAGATCTTCGACTCAACTTGCTCTTGGTAAAAGCCTTTGATCAGCAAGGCTATGAGAGCTGCTTCACCAATGGTACATGGAAGATGTTGAAAGGGGTCATGGTGGTTGCTCGAGGTAAATTATGTGACAATCTTTACAGGACTCATGTAAAGATAAATGGAGAGAGCCTTCATGTAGCAGAGCATATGGTACCTCTAGATTTGTGGCATAAAAGGCTCGGTCACATGGGTGAAAAGGGCTTATCAACCATTCAGAAGAAGAAGCTGATCACTGTTTCCAAGGATGCAGCGTCTCATCCTTGCGACTATTGTTTGTACGGGAAACAACGGAGGGTGTCATTCAGCTCCTCATCAGTGAAGAAATCAAAGTTGTTGGAGCTAGTACACAGTGATGTATGCGGACCTCTCGAAGTGGAAAGTCTAGGCTGTAAAAAGTATTTCTTGACCTTCATTGATGATGCATCTTAGAAGTGTGGGTGTATTTCCTCAGGACGAAGGATGAAGTTCTGGGGAAGTTCAAAAAGTTTCATGCCATGGTGGAACGTGAAACGGGTAAGAAGTTAAATTGCCTTCGGTCAGATAACGGAGGCGAGTATACCTCCACAGAGTTCAATGCTTACTGTCCGAGATATGGCATTCGACATGAAAGAACGGTCTCATGCACACTACAGCACAATGGAGTGGCCGAGAGGATGAATCGAACCATCATGGAACGGGTCAGAAGCATGCTCAGATTTGCTAAGTTACCCAAGCCATTCTGGGGGGAGGCAGTTCGCACCGCCTGTTACTTAATTAACAGAGCACCATCGGCGCCACTGAACTTCGAGATTCCAGAAAAGGTATGGTCAAATAAAAAGCCCTCCTATAATCATTTAAAAGTGTTTGGTTGTTTAGCCTTCGTACATGTATCCAAGGAACTCAGATAGAAGCTCGATGCAAGAATTGTTCCATGTATCTTCATCGGTTATGGAGATGAAGAATTCGGATACAGATTATGGGATCCCAAAGAAAAGAAAGTCATCTGGAGTAGAGATGTCGTATTTCACGAAGACCAAACATATGAAGACGCTGAAAAGACAACAATATCTACAAATCCCACTAGCAGTGCCCCAGATATTGTTGCAGATTCAACACCAAATGCTACAAGAAATGATGAAGTACCAGATAAAGTTCTAGAAGCAGATCAGGAGGAGGAAGAGATTGCTGAGCCGGGGGAGCCACAATCACCTATAGAAGCTGCTGTACCTCCTGGAAATGAAGAACATCAGCTACGACGATCAGAGCAAGGTCGGATTCTGTCGAGGAGATATCCGGAATCAGAGTATACATTGCTTACTGATGAGGGGGAGTCAGAAAGCTTTCGTGAAGCTTTATCTCATCCAGACAAAGAACGATGGCTACATGCAATACGAGATGAGATGAATTCTCTTGAGAAGAACAAAACATATGAACTGGTCGAGCTCCCTAACAGAAAGAAGACACTGAAGAACAAGTGGGTATTCAAGCTCAAGAAAGATGGAACAGGAAAGGTGATGAAGCACAAAGCCCGATTGGTGGTAAAAGGATTCCTTCAGCAGAAAGGAATTGACTTTGACGAGATCTTCTCACCAGTAGTAAAAATGTACTCAATCCGCGTCATCCTCGAATTGACCGCAAGTCTTGATTTGGAGCTTGAACAGATAGATGTGAAGACAGCATTTCTTCATGGAGACTTGCATGAAGAAATCTACATGGAGTAGCCAGAAGGATTCGAGGTTCAAGGAAAAGAAAACCTCGTGTGCAAGCTCAAAAAGAGCTTGTATGGCCTCAAACAAGCACCAAGGCAATGGTACAAGAAGTTTGACTCCTTCATGGTGAGTCATGGGTACAAACTGCAGACCAATGTGTCTACTTCCAGAAACTTTCAGGTGGAGACTTTGTTGCACTCATGTTATATGTGGACGACATGTTGATCGTTGGGAAAGATGCAACAAAAATAAAGCAACTGAAGAAGGAACTTTCAAAACCTTCGATATGAAGGACTTGGGACCAGCTCAGCAAATCTTGGGGATGCATATTCGTCGAGACAGGAAACAAAAGAAATTATGGCTGTCTTAGGAGAAATATGTTGAACGTGTGATCCAAAGGTTCAACATGGATGGTGCCAAGCCAGTTAGTGTACCACTGGCTAATCACTTCAAGCTGAGCAAGAGATCATGTCCCTCATCCAAGAAAGAGATAGAGGACATGGCGTCGGTGCCTTATTCTTCTGTTGTAGGAAGTTTGATGTATGCCATGGTGTGTACAAGGCCAGATATTGCTCATGTTGTAGGAGTCGTGAGCAGATTTCTTTCCAATCCAGGGAAAGAACATTGGGAGGCAGTCAAGTGGATTCTCAGATACCTTAAACGTACTTCGAAGATATGCTTGTGTTACGGGGGAGCTGATCCAATCTTGAAAGGCTATACAGACTCAGATATGACCGGAGATCCTGATAGTAGGAAATCTACATCAGGTTTTGTTTACACTTTTGCAGGGGGAGCTGTATCTTGGCAATCAAAACTATAGAAGTGTGTTGCGCTATCCACAACTGAGGCAGAATACATTGCCGCAGCGGAAGCTGGAAAAGAAATGTTGTGGTTGAAGCGGTTTCTCCAAGAACTTGGGATTGAGCAAAAGAAATACAAAGTACACTATGACAGTAAAAGTGCTATGGATTTGAGCAAGAATTCAGTGTATCATTCTCGAACGAAGCATATCGACATTTGCTATCATTGGATACGCGAGGTGATGGACAAGCAACTGCTGAAGCTTGTGAAGATTCATACAAAGGAGAATCCAGCGGACATGTTAACAAAGGTAGTCACCAGAGACAAGCTAGAACTATGCAGAGACATAGTTGGATTAGAAGCTGTCTAATTACTTTTGTTGTTACTCCCTTTCACATGGGATGGAGGGGGAGAATTGATGAGCTCATGCATGACATGCATGAGTTCTAGAATTCTGATGAGCTCATGCATGACACGCATGGCTTCCAGAATCCCTCCCATGTGAATGCATTGATAGTCAAATTAGTTAGGCACCTCCCATTAGGGGTGTGCAAAATAATCCGACCCGTCCCGATCGGGTTTGTCGGGTTTATCGGGTTTTGGTCGGGTTAACCGTGAACAGTAATCCGAAATCGGGTTGGAATAGTCGGGTTTGAACAGTATCGGATTATAATCGGGTTTGAATAGTGTGTTTGAATAAAACCAAACCCGATCCAACCCGACCCGACCCGATCGGGTTGTCGGGTTTTAATCGGGTTAATATTGAATAGTAACCCGAATTCGGGTCAAAAGAGTCGGGTTTGAACAGCCCAAACCCGACTTTAACCCGACCCGTGTGCACCCCTACCTCTCATATTGAAAGTCAAAGGTAGTGGCCAAATTGGTTTGAAATTGTATGCAGAATTTTCCTCTAAATATGGGACGAATTCTGCCTGAATATACATCAGAGAAACTCCAGAGAGAGTTCAGAAATTAGAACCAGAGAGTTATGAGAGAGTGAGAGAGCCAGGTGAGCTCCAGGAAATTATTTAGGGGAGTTTTTGTGTAATTCTTGTATATTGATTTTTCTCTGTTAATACAAGTCAGTTTTCTCCCAAATTCTATTCTGAGTTTGTATTGCATCCCCAACAGTTTGTTGCCATGGAAAGGGCTTCATATTTCAGCTGTCGGAGATGGAACTCGACGACTCTCAATAATTGGAAGGTTCTTTACCATACAATATTCCACTGCGCTAAGCTAAGCTATGTTAAGGTGTTTATGCTAGACAACTTCCAACACACAAAAAGGTGTATGATGGAAAAGGTGAACCATTTGATTGTGATAAAATGGGAAAAATTGAGAAAATAATATAAATTATGGGGTTGTTTTGAAAAGTAATCATTTCTCTTAAAAATTGTACATTATAATCTACAAATAGTTACGACATGCGGATTTTTAAGGATAATGTCTATTTTGCTATAACACTTAAACTAAGGAAATTATCGAATTTTTCCTAAAAACAAATAGTTCAATCAGTTGGATATCAAATAAAATGCGATCCATAATTGTTTGCTGCTTACATTAATTAGAAATTACATAGACAAAAACATAAAGAAGACGCTACATAGGATCTCTCATGATCAATTAATTGGTAATTTGTTGTGAAATTTCCTGAATGAAAGCATCAAGGTTGATTAAAGATGATCCACCTTCCACCGTTGCTCCTCGACACATATCCCTAACTTGTCTTGCTCTTTTCCTCATTTCTTTTCCCTCGTTGCTGTTCAAATCCATAAATCTTTGCACAACATCTGCTATTTCTTCTCTTGTTATCACAGAGCTTTCTGTTCCAATTTCTCCCTTTAGTACTCTCCAACCAATTTTCCAATCTTCCACAATTTGGTTACTGTTAGGTTCCTGATCCAAAAATAGAGGAAAAGTAAGCATTGGATCCCCAGCAAACAGAGCTTCTAGAGTTGAATTCCACCCACAATGCGTCCAAAACCCACCTACAGAAGAATGGCACAACACCCTTAGTTGGTCACACCATGGCACCACTAACCCCCTTTCTCCACAGATTTCTTTCAACCAAGAAGCTTCCCCACGAGCCACCCACATGAAATACACATTACTATTTTGTAAGCCGGCCAAGATTTCATCCATTTGGCTTTTTGAAACTGAGAGAAAACTACCCAATGAAATGTACAGAACAGAATCCGCAGGCTTGGAATCTAGCCATTGTATATAGTCAGGTTCATTGTCAGTACAGTTTGTGTTGCATTTTAGTTCTAGGTATGGTATAGCAGGGCCAATAGGATAGACAGGAAAAGGGAAAATTGTCCTTAAGTTGTTGGTAACTTGGGCTTCTAGCTCGTAGATGGAAGTGAACAGAAGATACTCTGCTTCTGGTACTCTTGAAATGCAATCCAGGGCAAGCTGCAAGGTTCGGTGGTCATTTCTATGGAATACTTTTTGAAGCTCCGGTATTTTTGATGAAGAAATTCCAGGGATGTGGTCCACTTGATCTATCACAAGATTTTGCACATGATAAAACGTTGATTAGCATAGTATTGGATTGAACCTGAATCTCTAATTACCTAAGTGATTAATAATATCCAGTAGAAAACAAGCAAAAAAGACACATATTTACAGTGTTGACACTTGATGTGAAAGTTGAGTCCACTTATTGCCAGCTGCCACTACTTGTTAATTGCTTATGTAGTAGGAAAATTAGAGCTACCTAATATAGAGTATGCAATAGGAAAAAATGCAGGGGATTAAGTAACAAGGCATAAACGGATGATCAATGCAAAAGCCAACAATTAAATACCTCTAAGATCTGCTAATTCAAGTTTTCCTGACATATACCAACATTAAATGGATTTTAATTTTGGTTTTTTTCCTTTTTTTTTTTTTTTAAAATCTGGGTTTACGTACCTAGGAAGTCAAAGACTGAATGCTGCTCTCTCGAGAAGCGATCAAAGTGATATAGTACAGAGAAAAATGATACTGACATGGTCCAAAGTGCAGCCACTGGAACATTCCTCCGATTCCCGAGACCGATTGCCCATCTTACCTCGATGTCTCCTATGATGGCAGTCACTGGTGGTTGAAGCTGATCAAGGAGCTGCTCAAAAGGAGCTTCCATCTTTGTCATGACAGCTTCGTAGAAGCCGGGAAAGTCTTGAGCTTTAAGCCGCTCAGAAGGGATCACGTTTGGTACGGTGGTGAAGCGGATGTTATCAGGCTTAGGATCGGAGCCGATGTAGCCTAGCCACTCTTCCGTGATAACAAAGCTGATGATGATATCATGTTTTCTTGAAGTCAATAGCTTGCAGAGGTTCATCATGGGGTTGATGTGGCCTCGGCCCGGAAAAGGCATCGCTACCACATGGCAGACGGCAGATTCCATGTCCGGAATTCGACTATTTCGATGCTTTATGTTGAATTATATTAATTTTACAGAGAAAGAACAAAGTGAGTTTTCAGGATAACATTTTATATTACAGAATGTAATCTTTTATTGTATAGATAAAATAAATGAATTGTAAACTAATAAACTGAAGAAAGTGGCTGTGGAATTTAGTGTCTCTTTGTCGGCCGTAGGTGATAATTAATTTTATCATTTACGAAGTCCAAAATGACATGTGAAGGAAGCTAGCAGTATTTCCGTGTCAATTTTCTCTTATCTTTACCAGTTTTTAAAAAATGAGGCCAATTTGTGATGAAGACATTACTCAAATTATCGCACATAATAAATGTACATGAAACAATCTCATAGCTCCCTGAGTACATAGAACACTACTGGGTTCGAATACCCAACAGGCTACATCGGCCCAATTTGGCTCCATATAGTTGATTAATAAGTATATACTTTCATTCTGGCCAGGCATGGCCTTGTGAAATATACATTCTTGATGAAACCGTTGAGGTTTTCTTCGGATGATACATCCTTTTCCACAACTCGATGACCAATCTCACCAAGTTCTCTTGGCCTTTTACTCATATTTTGCAACTCAAAACGCTTTCCTGATCCATAAACTTTTTCACATGCTCGGTGATTTCTTTTGTAGTGATCAGCATGTTTTCATCTCTCAATCTTTCCTTCATTCTCTATCCAACCTTCCAATCTTCCACAATTTTGTTAGAATTTGGAAGATGATCAAAAGTTATAGGAAAAGTAAGCGTTGGAATGCCTCCAAATAAACTCTATTCATTCAAATCAACGTGATCTTTTTTTTACTTGTATGTTAGTGAACCTGCTCTGATGCCAATTATAAAATTGGAAAGTATGAAGTTATTAAAATGGCACAAGAGGATTTTACATGATTTGGTTATAAAACCTATATCCACGGACAACTTTAGAGCTGTAATTCACTAAGTTCTTGTTTGTAGAATCTTTAGGATCGTTTACAGTGCTGACTCACTCTCAAACACTGACATAATCTTTGTAAAACAAAATTTCGTCAAGATTTTAAACTCTAGTGACATTGCCACCTTTTGTCGCTGATAACTTAACAACACAATGTTAAGTAAAATATAACTACGATGTTTGACATTGAAATATATAAACACTTAACTTGCAAGTTCTCTCAAGTGAATACTAACTCAGACAGACCTAATTGAAATTCATGCACGATCACAAAATGAATAAAACATTCATAAAATAAAATTAAAGAAGCATTTCAATTTGCGTTGAAGCTCTCCTCTTAATCCTTGGAATACTGTGACATACACACCATCAACATATCATTATATATATATATATATATATATATTAGAATGCCCGTTTGTAATCTCTTTAAAATCCTACAAAAATCTTAATCATCAAATTAGGATAAAGGTCAATACTTTAGGAAATGATATAAATAACTCCTAAATGAAACAAATATACTTCTATTTTAACTAGGATACATCAAATAATGTCCTAATCTAAATAGATATTCATTATAAATCAAACATAAATTATACTTCTAAAAATAGTAAAATAAGAAATAATATAACATTCTAGTTTTATCACAAGTTAGTCCAAAATTATCAGGTGGATGGCACATGCAAGAGTGTTACACGTTGACACCGACAAATATGAACAAAAACATTTTCAAAATGATTTTTTCAGATAAATGCTACAAAGCTGTCGATTCAAGATTCGCAGTGATGATACTATATTCGAAAGTTTATAACTATTTTTGTACAAGGAAATAAATCATTAAAATTTAATCCATAAAATTAGACATATAAACAATGTTTCATGTAAAATTTTATAAATTTCTTACATGTTTAAGGCATCCTAAAAATTCTCGTAATTGACAGCACAAATTTTAAAATAGCATGGTTTGCCTAAAATACTGTAATTCATAAATTCACCAAAATTCGCATATTAACAATTTTATTTGAAATAAATATTTATTAAACCTTCAAGATGACTAGTTTCTTTATACAAAAAATTAGTTTCAAAACCTAGCTCAAGAAATTTCTAAAATTCGTTGATTCCCCCACTATCAGAAATTTTAGCATGACAGAATTCATAGGCTGACAAGAAGTTTATATGTCACAGAACCCTATAAATGCATCCATTTGCTACCCTTTTTATTCTTATGCTAAAGTATGAGATATAATTACCACATCAAAAATAAATTGAATAAAAGAAATGCAAAACATAGAAAATCAATTGAAAAATCTAACTCAAACTAAACTTAATTAATAGTACAAGTGCTTACCTCTCCCTGAGACTTGGCTCAAATACAAACATAGTATAATATTTACGTTAATAAAACAAAGTAAAAATGGAAATTGAAAGCCTTTTATGCACGCTAAACTACCTACGATCAATTACAACTGACTTGATTGTGACAAAATTCACTTAGGAACGTGAGAAATTTGGTTGTAATCAATTTGTGTGTATGTGGAGATCGTAGTTTTGTGTTAACGTAAGAAACATTGTGAACATGACTAATTATATAATAACACAACCAAAATATTAATATTAATAATGGTGTAATTAACAAAAAATTTCCGCATTAGTATACATCAGTCTAACATTATACATCTAATATAATTCTAATAATAACATATTCGAATACTTATAATAACTATTTATATATTTACCAAATGTTAGGCGTTGCAAGTTTGGGATGAAATTAATTAAGGGGCTTGAGTGTACAGATTTAGTGTTTTCTCAAGGATTTCTGACTAATTAGGCATGTATTGTAGCCAATGACCGCAAGGTTCTACCAAATTATGTGTATTTAGTTTCACGTTACATATTCTTAGTGTACATTCTGTTTTGTGAGTGACTGATTATTTCTCTCTCTCTCTCTATATATATATATTATACACAAATTTTTTGTTTTTAATAATTGATCTCAAACCCAATAATTGGATTTAGTGAGATTAAAGGTCATAATTTTGTATCAATAACTTTAGAAACATTTGTGTTAAAATTTGATAAGATTAACGTTTGCTCCCAAACTGGTTTTGGTTTTTAGAGTGCAACATGAGATTAAAGGTCTAATAAGATAAAGTTGACATATATTAGTATTTAAATCTTAGAGGAAGTCAATATATCACTATGATCTCTGTCATCATTTTCCTTGCATGACAGAGAAAAGCTTAATTGTCTATATATAATATATCCTTGTGCAGAGTTAATAATAAGATAATATGTCACATTTTACAATTAGTAGCATTATTTAAGAGAAAAGCTTAGGTACAGCAGCGGCCTTGCGAGGAATCAGTGATAACATGACAAATCAGCAAATGTTCTGCACATTGCTGATTTTGTCACTCTGCAGTGCAGGCCTATACCCAAGATCTTCTCATTATTTAAATCCTAGTGGAAGTTAATGCACTACATTTATATTATCTTTGTTTTCATCATTTTCCTTGTATGACCAGAGAATGGGTATATCAGATGTCAGTAAGTGATCTCCTCAAACTGAAACTGCATCAGACTATGATCGAGCTAAAGAGCTTAAGGCTTTTGATGAGACAAAAGCTGGTGTTAAAGGGCTAGTAGATGCTGGGATTGTGAACATTCCAAGGATATTCATTCGACCACCTGAAGAGCTTGCTGCGGAGTTGACTAATCATCAGACCACCTTTCAAGTACCAGTTGTAGATCTTGATGGCGTCAGAGCCAATAAGCTGGAAGAGATTGTTGATCAAGTTTTGACTGCATCGCAGCCATGGGGCTTCTTCCAAGTTGTAAATCAATATGCTACAAGGGGTTCACAAATTTTATTGTCAAGACGTTGAGGTGAAGAAAGAATTCTATAGTCGTGATAGGAAGAGAAATGTTAGATTGAACAGCAATCATGATCTTTATCAATCACGAACAGCTAGTTGGAGGGACAGTTTGAGTATTTCTACTTTAGCTACCAAAAAGATAGATCCCAGTGAATTGCCAGAAGTCTGCAGGTATGCACTTGATCACTGCCTACATATAACCATCTCCCGACTTTTTCTAATTGAACTTTACTCGTGCTAAGTATTTCATACCCCGAAGTGCTGCTGACTCAGTGGATACATGCTTTTCAATTAGTCATGATATGAATTCTATTCTGTCAAAAATTCACACAGATATTCCGATTTGATTTTCGTCAAATACAAAAAACACTAGTGGTAATTAATACAAAATATACAAAAGAGGTGAGAGAATTTAATAGATTTTAATTATCTATAATTAACAAGATTCAAGTAAGCAAGGTTCAGATCAAATCAGGAGAGGATTTTAATTACTTAATAGATACTATGCTTGGTTTATTTAAATTTATATAATAAATGTCTACCTTTATAAGCATCAAGAAATTTTCTACCCGGTATATCGGATCTACACCATCAGGTTGAAACCCCGGCCCACTAGCCCGTGATATTAGCTATTTCGGCCCACAAAGTCTTTGTCAAGTCCCACGCTAATAAAAGGTTGCCCACTTTGACGATTGCATATCACAATTAAAAATTAAGTAGTTGTATCCGGTTTTCATTTTTTTTAATTAATTTCGACCTCTTATTTAATAAGGATAAAATTATAATATAGACAATTTTTATCACATTTAAATTTAATTTTATATATATTTATGCTAAGTTTAATTAAATTATCATTTAATTTTTAATTAACCACTTTTTTTTTATCTCATTAGCTCCTACCTCTTATGTGATGTAAGCTTACTTAAATTATCATTTAATTTTTAATTAAATAATTATTTAATCTTGATGGTGTTTAAGTTAAATAATAATATCAATAATAAATAAAAAATTAATGATTTTAATGGTAATCTATTGCTTTTTCATATATTATTAAATTCTTCAAGTTCATATAAAAAATAATCATTTAAATATTTTCTTAGTTACGTTTTTTTATTGGGAGAGAGAAAGAAAAATGGATGATTTGATGTCTATTAGATCTATGATTATGTAATTAATTAAAATTTAAAAAGAAAGAAAGAAAAATAAATTTTAATTTATTTGAGAAGAAAAATATAGAAATGGGAGACAGAAACAGATAGCTGGCGTGAGAGAGAGAATATGAGGTTGTTCATTGATAGTGTTGGAGAGAAAATAGGTAAATACATATAAGGAAGAATTAGGAATTTTGGTTAAATGTATTAACTCAATATTAATTATTTTATTTATTATATTTTATTATAATTGTATTCTTGTTTACTTTTGAGATAGAGGTTACTGAGATAAAAAATTAGGGAATAGAACTACTCTTGAAAACCCATCTAAGAGCTATTTGTTTTGACTTTTCTGACTTACAAGAGTAGATCTTATTGAATTATATTTTTTACAAATAAAGCTTTTATAAAAAAGCTAAGAGTTATTTGATAGGATAAATATAGAAATATTTATTATAATTAAATTATTAAAAACGAGTTTTGTTGAAATGAAAGAATAAGGTAAAAATTTAAAATTAAATGAAATGTATTTTTAATATTTCATAACTTTAAAAAAGCTCAAAAAGAGCTCATTGGAAAAGTATCAAATTTGAGTTTCTTTTAATAGACATAAAATAACTTATTTTAAACACATATAAGTTCTTCTTAAATGTAACCAAACAATACAAAAAAAAAAAAAAACTCTTTTGACAATCGAGAAGCTAGAGAAGCCAAAACAAACGCCATGAAACTGGTTATAATATCCCCTTATTAATATCATGAACTTTTCTTCCCTAAGTGACATGAGATGTCATGATAAAGATTTTGATTGTCAAGATGGAATAGATACTGTTTTAATATGCATAGGGGTTTGTTAGTTAGTATTTTTACATGGATGGTGCGAAAGATTATTGCGTATATCACCATCAAGAAAATTAGAAACCAAAAGGACAACTAAAATGTGGGCAGTATTAGGACTCCTACAAGTGGAACAATTGTATATGGCAGTAAACATGACGCGCCACATGAGTATGTATGTTTTCTACTAACATCATATGAACTATATATATCTTCTTCTGCAAAAATTTTCATCCGAAATTTGCAGAGATTCTATAATGGAGTTCTCGGAGAATGTTACACGGTTGGGCTACACCCTGTTTGAACTATTATCAATGGCTCTAGGACTGAAGCCTGATCATTTACAAGACATGGGATGCCCTGAAGGTTGTAATATTGTTTGCCACTACTATCAACCTTGCCCTGAGCCAGAGCTGACATTGGGTATTCACGGACACTCTGATCCTTCATTCCTTACGGTCCTATTGCAAGACCAAATTGGCGGCCTTCAGGTCTATTATGAAAATCAGTGGGTTGATGTTCACCCCATTGCAGGGGGCTTAGTGGTGAATATAGGGGACTTTCTCCAGGTTTGTTCTTCTGAATCATTCATCATCAAAATCTTTATCTTTTAGTAGATTTTTGTTGATTAAAATATCTTGAAATTGAATCAGATTATATCAAACGGCAAGTTTAGGAGCGCTGACCATAGAGTCATTGCCAAGAGTGTTGGTCCAAGGGTTTCTGCGGCTTGCTTTCTCTCAGGACATGCTGCCGTAACGCCCAAGGTCTATGGGCCCATCAAACAGTTACTATCAGAAGAAAATCCTCCTATTTACAGAGAATTTCTACTGAGTGAATACTCTGCAGTACATTTTTCTAGGGCGCTTGATGATGATAAAACTGCCCTTGAGAGTTTCAAGCTATGAAGTTGGCAACACTTGATAAAGTTTACAAATCTTGTACCAGCAGTTAATAAATTGAGAACTGTTATAGAATGTTTCCTATTAACCTCAATCAATATTATTCAGACAGTTATTATACATATTTTATGTCTTCTGATAAAAGTGTTTCAAAACCCCTGAACTGCAGCTGAGCAATGAAAGAAAAAATGGAATTTGTGCGGGGAGTGCATGCCTAAGATTGCCGAGCAATTTTTGTCTTCATTGTTTTAGTACTTTCCAAATTAAAATTAACGAGGTTTTGCAATTTATTTTATATTTCTTAAATTCTATAAGAAATACATCTACGCTTATAACCAGTATCTCAAATTTGTCTCCGCGACCATGCTAGGCTATATGTAAAGATTTTCTCCGTGGAAACCGTTAGAGGGTCTTCACGCTTGTCTCCATGAAATTATGAAAATGTTAATCGTTGTATATGCAGAAACCATTAGAAGGATACCCTCTAGATTTTTGTGAACGCAAGAGAGGAATATATAGCTTTACAATTTGGCCTCTTTATCAATAAGCCTCATAACCAATTTTAAGGAAAGTGAAAAAAAAAAAATACTGATGTTCTAAAGATCTATGTCAAAATCTCAAATTCATGTACCCTCGTTAACACATAAGGGTAAGGTCATATACATAAACCCATAAAAATAATCGTCATTCGTCACACATTTTTTTTTTAAATACACCCCAATTTTTATTTTTAAAAATAAAATGGTTGAATAATTGTGTTTATAATTCAAAAAATAAATTATATATAGAATAAAAATTAATAGTTACACATAATTACATAAAAATACAATTGCAATTACATAAAAATACAATTAAGACAAAAAAATTATTGAAAATAAATAAGAAAAGTAATTTATATAAATATTTTTCATTAGTAAATCATGTAAACTTTTACACCTTTTTTAAAAATTCATAGTATATTTTCATCCATTCAAATATCGATGTAGTTAATTAAATGTTTTATTGTTTGTATCATGATTTAAAGAAAAATTATCTAAGAATAGGAAATGTTAAATATTAAATCATGTATACTTAAAAACAGAGTGTTAAATGTGTTTTTGGGATTCGTATAGCTCCACCCTTCGCCTAATTATTAGATCACATCAGAATTTTTGTTGTTTATTACATAAATCTTTGAATAAAACTTCACAAATCGAGTTATTTTAATACATTATTTTTTGGGTGATTCAAATATTATTTTAATAAGATCATGCAGCTTCATAATAACCCGATTTAAAATCTCAACTTTTTTACTCTCTCCTCTTCTGTTGTGTAATCTCACGGGCCAGACATTTTTATTTTGTGACAAATGTTCATCCAAAATTTTGCAGAAATACTATAATGCAGTACATAGAGCATGTTACTCAATTAGGCTGTACTCTGTTTGAATTCTTATCAATGGCTTTAGGAGTGAAAACTGATCATTTACAAGAGATGGGATGCTCTAAAGGATATAATTGCGCCTGTCACTATTATCCACCTTGCCCTCAGCTTCCTTGCGGTTCTCTTGCAAGACCAAATCGGCGGCCTTCAGGTTTTTCATGAAAATCAGTGGGTTGATGTTCAAACAATTGCAGGAGGCTTAGTGGTTAACATAGGGGATTTTCTCCAGGTCTTTCCTGAATTATAATGACATTTTTTCGATAATAATCATCACATTCTTTGTTGTGAGTAGAAATGTTGCCAATTAAAGTATCTTAAAAAATGAATCAGGATATCAAATGGAAGTTTAGGAGCGTTCACCATAGAGTTGTTGCCAGGAGTGTTGGTCCCAGGGTTTCTGTGGCATGCTCCCTCACAGGACATGCTACTACAGCTCCCAAGCTCTATGGACCCATCAAACAATTAATATCGGACGAAAATCCTCCTATTTACAGATATTTTCGGCTCAGTCACTATTTTAGCATTTAGTATTCTAGTTCGGTTGACGATGAGAAGTATCACTGATCATTTCAAGCTTTGAAGCTAGCAATACTTGAATAAAGTTTCCAAATCTTGCGAGAACTTTAATAAATTGAGCACTGTTATGGAATCTCTCCTACTAAATCCAATCTATATTTTTCAGACATTTATTGTATAAAGTCAGTTGATACAAAGTGTGTCAAAACCTTTGAACTGCAGCTGAGCAATAAAAAAAGGAATTTTTGGGGGAGTGCCCGAGATTGTTAAGCAATTTTGTTTTCATTGTTGGATTATTAATTTTCAAAATAAATTTACCGTGCAAGTGAGAGTTATAAGAAAATGATATGCTGTGTTCCATGAGGGCTGAAACAATTTCTTTAATTAGCTTAATCGACACCATATAATTCGCTAGCTTGTGGGGAAATGACCCTCTCCTAATTGGGCATGTTTGTCATGGTTCAGAATAGCCTGCTTTTTGGAAACACCTGGTTGATATTCTAGTCAATTTTCTTCCTCCTGGGGCAGGACCGGTATTGGTAACTGCAGTACGTCTTGTCTGCCTACATTCTTCCTTATCCCCCCAGTGACAAATTATGATTCAAGTTCTAGAAGTCAAACTGCATCCTTTTTCTATAGTAAATTGTTTGATTACTCATACACGTATTATCCGATTGGAAAATATTGTAATAAATTTTAGAAAATGGAGAAAATGATGAAACTGTCCAATCAATATTACTATCCTGTGTGACAATACTGGGAGCAGTTGAATTTAAGTTGGAGTCTGCACCAAGTAAGCCCCACGAGTTATGAATTTATAAGGTTACGCATAGTGGAAAGATATATTCGAAGCCGTGGAATTGGAAATGACTTGCCTAACACGTTATTGTACGTCATTTAATTTTGACTTTTCAGTTTTTGAGGACGACTGTGCCTGAGAACTGCCGTAAGCTTTTAACATTAATGAGTGAAAAGCTAATAAAGTCTACAAACATTTTACTTTGTATGAAACAGAGAATGGATGTCTTAGCTGCTGAAGAACCATGTTCTCAAACAGCATGCCATTATGATCTAGCTGAAGAGCTTCAAGCATTTGATGAAACCAGAGCTGGAGTGAAAGGATTAGTAGATGCTGAGATTGTGAAAATTCCGAGGATATTCATTCGGCCACCTGATGAGCTTGTTGAGGAGTTAAACGTCAGGAGAACAACTTCCAGGTTCCTGTTATAGATCTTGATGGCATCAAATACAGCAAGCATGATGAGATTGTTGATCAAGTTAGGAGTGCATCCGAGAAATGGGGCTTTTTTCAAGTTGTGAATCATGGCATCCCCTTGAATGTTTTGGAAGATATGATTGGAGGAATACGCAGTTTTAATGAACAAGATCTCGAGGTGAAGAAAGAATGGTATAAACGTGATGAGATGAGAAAAGTAAGATTCAACAGCAACTTTGATCTCTATCAATCCCGAACTGCCAAATGGAGGGACTCGCTGTAACGACCCATCCCCCGCCCGATCTCTCCCGGGCGCACACGGACCCCCCTGCCCTGCCTCCGGGGTCACAGGTACATGGCCGGACACTCTAAGGTATTGTCCGCTCTGGGGCCCACCGGTCCCGCACGGTTTTGTCCACACTCCGTGTATCTACACACGGGTGTGACGCCTCCCCCACTCGAACCCAAGACCCCAAAGGCTATTGAAATTTATATATGTTAAAATAGACATCTTAAGGAATTGTTTAAAATTGGATTCACTGAAAAATGTTGAGTATACAATTTTATATGAATTTTCGAAGTTTACTGTTCACTGCTGAAAATTTAATTTTTCTGCAGAAAATCTGTTTTGGGTAAGTTATTTGAGGTACCTAGAGATTATCAAAAATTATGAAATTTGGGATATGATTTTTTTTATATGTCTAGTTTAAAACTGGAGATTTTTGTGATTTTTCGAATTTGGTACAAATTATTATGTATTTTGGAATAGGGAGAGGTCAGTTCTGAAAATGAGTTTACAGAATTTGTGTATCTGAAAAAAATGAAGGATTTAAGGGATCTAATGAACACAGAATGCTATGCAATTTGATATGATATTAGGTATGTATGTGTAGAAGACCTTTATAAAATATTAGACCATTTGGATGAGTGAATTAATTATTAAAAATCGGAGAACCAGAATTGGTCAGTTTAAGAAGTGTGAAATTAAAGAATTTTATTTGGTTTTTTTCCCTTAGGTGAGACTGCGGTTCCTAATACATACCGGGATTCGATCACAGAAGGGGTTGCCACACAAGTTGATCCACGAGATTGTGAGTGGGAAAAATACTATTTTTACCAACAATTGAACTATAAATTATAAATTTCTATTTATTTATAATTGTTAGCAAAACTTTATTATGTTAATAAATAGATATTCCTTTATTCTAGTATGAAGCATATTTTATAGTTTATCAAATTTTGTCTATGCAGTATCGGAAATGATTGTTTAATGTTTTAGAGATTTAAAAGTAAAGAATTGAATTTTTATGTTTTACTAAGATAGTACCCAATTCATTCAGATAGTAAAATTATAGAGGTCTTTGGGACCCATTCAGGCACACATAGAGGCTTTGGGCCTTGTGATCTGGATGTTTAGCCCTTTGGGGGCAGCTCTGCCCATGCGTAGAATCAGTATAGTGATATCTTGGCCTGAGCGATCCTAGCCCCGCCAGGTCATGATCAGTCAGATTAGTTTGGATACTTGATTAGTGAAACTGTAATGACTTAGAAATTTAAATTATGAAATGAGTTTTATGAGATTTAGAAACTTAATATATTTATCATGTTGAATGTTGAATGCAAGTAGAAATGCTTTAGAAGATTTTTATATTCAAATTTAGATTTTTGTGAAAAGCATAGAAATTATTAAAAGAATTGCTTCCTCGTTTTTGTATCTTTTCTAAGTAGTTTTCTTATTAATATTAGTAAAGCATAATTTTTAATTAATTAATTATTATGATATAGTATTTTATTTTATGCAAAATTTTTATCTATTTTAATGACTCTATCCCACTCACTGAGGTTATACTCATCATATTTTTCTTTTCTTTAAAAACCCCTTTTTCTCCAGGAGATTGCAGTGTTCAGTCGGAACGCCAATAGCTGCTTGAGGTTGGTCATTTGATGATGTTTTGAGAGCTTTCTTTTTTATATCTTATTGTATTATCGTAGATGGTTTTCTTGCATATGTAAATATTTGATATCGTATATGTATCAAAGATTTATTTTAGTTTCTTTTAGACATTTTTGTTATTCAATCATGTTTGAGTTTTTAAACTTATATTTAAAAATTTTGGTTGTAAACTTTTTGAATCGAAATTAATCATATTTAAGGCCGGAGGCCATATTTTCTTCTAAAGACTGTTTTGGAGATACAATTATTTTAACAGATAGACTTAAGGTCCCGAAAAGGAAGTTAGTGATTATATAAATAATTTTGGAAGTGTTGAATTTTGTGTACTTGGCAGGGGGATTAGTCCAAAATACAGGGGAAACTCTGCCAAATTTTTCACAAATTAGCACATTTTAAAAAGTTAAATTTTCTTAGTATAGTTTTAAGCACGATTCGCCCGTGTTAGCTAGGGGCGGGTCGTGTCACTCGCTTACTTTTACGATGTCAGCTTCCAACAATTTATAACCTGAAGAGGTACCCGCCGCTTGTAGGTACGTGCTTGACAACTAGGCGCATGTTTCCTTAGGTTTGCATTTCAATTTTTTTGAGTTTCTTAAATACTATTTTCATTGGGGGTTGGTCAATATGTAGGAACCTTGAGTTAAAAGGGGTGAACTGCAGCCTGGTAAGCTTTCACTAGAATCGCAGTGGATTATTTGATTGAATAAATGTAGGTATAGAAGACGATGAAAAGTCAAACTAAAGCACCAAATAAATCTGATAAACAATGAAAACTTTTTTAACGCAGGCATGCTTCAAGGATATTGATGAAGCAATCTTCCGATATTTAAAAGAGGATTATTAACTTCGTATAAGCAAGGAATTAAACAACTTCGGCTCAGCATATATACATTGTGGCATAACATAAACTTTCGAAGTTTCAACAAAAATTTATTACATGCAAACTCATGTAGCACTAAATGAAGGAGAAGAGTAAAATATAAAAGTAAATAAGTGAGAATGAATAATAAGACAATTGATGTTAATTGATGATTACTGCAGCCCTAGAAGTCCTATTTGCCTATAATTTCACGCTACTATTCTCTGCTCAATACTATCTGACACTTATATTTTACTCAAATATGCAGAGATAGTACAATGGAGTATATAAAACATGTCGGAAAGTTGGAAGAGACTCTGTTTGAATTATTGTCTGAGGCTCTAGGGCTAAAACCTGATTATTTACAAGCCATGGACTGCGCAGGAGAATGCACCTTTGTCTGCCACTACTATCCTCCATGCCCTGAGCCAGAGCTGACTATAGGATCTAGCAGTCACTCAGATCCTCATTCCTTACCATTCTACTTCAAGACCACATTGGAGGTCTTCAAGTCTTTCACGAAAATCAGTGGGCTGATGTTCACCCCATAGCAGGAGGGTTAGTGGTAAACATAGGGGACTACCTCCAGGTTTGTCTTTTACAATTAAAAGTACAATTTAGTTTCTAATTTCATCAAGTCATGACACACGACTAATTTTACTTGGATGTGAAAACTGACAGATTATGTCAAATGACAAGTTTACGAGTGTTGATCACAGAGTGGTAACCAAGCGCGTTGGCCCGAGACTATCCGTGGCTTGCTTTTTCACAGGAAATGGTAGTGTGGTGCCAAAGTCATACGGCCCAATCAAGGAGTTAATAACAGAAGAAAATCCTCCTCTTTACAGAAGTTTTCTGGTGAGTGAATATTTTGGCAAGTATTTTGCCAGGGGCTTGGATGGGAAGACTACCCTTTACAAGCTTTGAAGCCAGCATTACTTGAATGATTTATCCAGCAGTGTTTCCAAACAACGACTTCTATTTTATTGTCAATCCAGAATGCTCTTTATCCAAAAGAATTGAAGGTAATAAGACATCTTGATGGTGAATAATTGATTAAAAAAGATAAATAATTGCTCTACTTTAGAAGCAAAATTGCTCAAAAGCATCAGCTACTCCCCAACAGAATGATATTGAGAAAGGGTTTTGACGTATACATGGTCCAATCACCTTTCTAACTAGGCAATAGTCTCCTAAAGCCATGTTATTTATAAACTTGATATTTATGTAAGATTACATAAATAAATATCGAATTTTAAAAATAATATTTAAATTTGAGGTATATTAAAAAAATTTTCGAAATTAATGAACGGATACAACCTAGTTTATCCAATGAATCTTCAAACATCCAACTAGGCTTTCAAATGTGACAAATATGAAATGATAGTGAAACATTTTAAAAGGCAATATGACCTTGACTCGTGAACTTCAATCGTTGGTATAACTTCTTGGTGGGCAACCACTACAATGACAGATGTCAATTCCTAGCTCGTACTGATTGTGAAAATGTAGCAAGGAATTGAAGGCCAAAAGCCATAGGTTGTTAGTAAAAGTTTATAAACACCAAAGAGAGATTGAGATGTTTGGCAATTGAAATTACGGTTAATTCCAATTTCGCCCCTAAAAAAAAAAACGGAAGTTGCAATCTAATCCCTGCTGGGCCTCTGGCGATAAAGTTAGAAAAGGTCTAATCGTGCTGTTGTTTAGTTGCTTGGTTGTATTAGTTTATTCCATTGGAAGGCAATATGTTAACGCGTGTGGAGTTCGCGTACCAGATGTTCGACAAAATTCCAAAATGAGCGTGAGGGTGTATCGGTTCAAAGCACACTACCATACAAACCCGTATCCAGTCTTCATTCTTATTATTTCCCCTTCTTTAAAAATTTTGTTTTAGTCAAAGATGCCGCTGGATGGCGAAGCCTTTTTGATTATTCAATTGTTCGGTAGGTCAGCAAGTTGCAGATACTAGTATTCAATCTCAGTGGAAGTCAACGAACGGCATTATTGGGTTCTTCGTTTTCACCATTTTCTTGAGCGGAACGGAGAATGAGTATCTCGGACTCAGATGCCAGTAAATCATCTTCTCAAACCGAGTTGGATCACGAATATGATCGAGCTAAAGAGCTCAAGGCTTTTGATGACTCAAAAGCTGGAGTTAAGGGGCTAGTAGATGCTGGGATTGGGAATATTCCCAAGATATTCATTCGACCACCTGAAGAGCTTGCTCAGGATGAGCACCTCACTACTCTCCGGACCAGTTTTCAAGTACCAGTTGTGGATCTTGCTGGCATCTTAGACAATAAGGTAGAGGAGGCTGTTGACCAGATTCGAACTGCATGTAACACTTGGGGCTTTTTCCAAGTTGTAAATCATGGGATACCCTTAAATGTGCTAGATAATATGCTGGAAGGGGTACGCAGATTTAATGAGCAAGACCTTGAGGTGAAGAAAGAGTTCTATAGTCGTGATCGAAAGAGGAATGTTAGATTTAACAGCAATCTTGATTTGTATCACTCACGAACAGCTAATTGGAGGGACAGTTTGACTATTTCTACTTTAAGCGCCAAATATTTGGATCCCAGTGAATTGCCAGAAGTGTGCAGGTACGTACTTGACAAACGCCTAGATATGGTTATCCCTGAAGATTTTTCAATTAAACTTATATGTTAAGAGTTTTCTACAGAAAATCAGGTTGTTGATCTTCAAAAACTAGAGGAAGAGGAATGCCAAAGTTTTATGACAAAAGAAATAATAAGAAAGTTTAATGGAAAAAAGATATATTGGAATGTGATCCGCTGGTGTTTGAGTTACTAATCAGCTGACAGAATAGCTGAAGCTTGGATATTAACTTTGTATGATAAATGTCAAGGACTTTGCTTAGAATAGTGATTTGTAAAGGTCCTAGTTGTTGAGTATGGGACTATAAGTAGGCTGTTCTTTTCTTAGTGGGGGTTTGTCTTTTGATGTTTTGTTGTTGTCTGATGATGAAAAAAAAAATCAATATATTGCCAGCAGCAAATAAAATTAAAATTTGGAAAAAAATTTTGGGCAGTGGTAAGATTTGTGAAGTTGAGAAATTACTTTGTCAGGAAACAGTACATTGTGTGCGTCCAATGTGTAAGTATGGTTAATTTATCCCAACATCTTAACAACTGCATCTTCACTGAACAATTGCTCATCCAAAATTGCAGAGATGCTTTGATGGAGTACATAAAGAATGTCACAGAATTGGGCTACACCTTGTTTGAATTATTATCAATGGCTCTAGGACTGAAACCTGATCATTTACGGCACATGGGATGCACTGAAGGAAGTAATGTTGTCTGCCATTACTATCCGCCATGCCCTGAGCCAGAACTGACTTTGGGAGCTACCAGACACTCTGATCCTGCATTCCTTACGATTCTATTGCAAGACCAAATAGGCGGCCTACAAGTGTTCCATGAAAATCAGTGGGTTGATGTTCACCCCATTCAAAGAGGATTAGTGGTAAATATAGGGGACTTTCTCCAGGTTGGTCTTCTAGATTTATAATAATATTATGGCATTATCATTCATAATCAATATCTTCATCATTTGTTGCGAAGCTAGTGAATTAAGGTGTCTCTAATATGACTCAGGTTATATCAAATGACAAGTTCAGAAGTGTGGACCACAGAGTTGTTGCCAGCAGCGTTGGTCCAAGGGTTTCTGTGGCATGCTTTATCACAGGACATGCTACTGTAACCCCAAATCTCTACGGGCCCATCAAACAGTTAATATCAGAAGAAAATCCACCTATTTACAGAGATTTTCTAATAAGTGAATTTTTTAGCACGTATTTTTCGAGGGCGCTTGATGATAAGTCTGTCATTGATCAGTTCAAGCTTTGAAGCTAGAAATATTGAGTGCTATGGTGGAGTTTTTCTAATACACTAAGCTTGTTGATTTCATATTGTTTCAAAAGCCTATTAATAGAAGGTGAGCACATTATATTGCCAAGCAAAGTTGCCTTTCATTGTTGGAAAACTTTTCCGAATCACGTGTCTTTTCGAGGAGTGTATTAACACTTGAGAGACTGAATAATTGAGCAATTGAGATCTAGAAGGTAGAAAGCGTAGAAGATGAAAGGTCTCTGTATTATCATTATTCTCGTCTTTAGTGAAATCATCATCTTCTCGTCTGCCAAATGTTTGACAAAATTCCAACACAAGCACAAAGATATTCTGTAATATTTTTAAGTGGTTCCAGTCCATATCCTTCAATTTTATTTTGTAATGAAAAGTAGTTGCAGTCCATATCTGTTAAGTTTTATTTTGTGATGAAAAACTTTCTTGTCCCTAACATTCACAATATATTTTAATCACGTTTGTAGTGTGACAAAATGTGAAGAAAGGTCTATTTATTCTTATGTTTGCAGATTGGTACCAGAGTCAATATATCCAATTACATACATTGAGAATCTAAGAAAATAAATAACGAATGGGCAGCAAACAAAGCAGAGATGGAGGCAATATATTATATCTGATAGGAGGAAATCAAGGAAGTCCATGATGTTATGCATCAATCTAATGTCAATCAATCTGCTATCAATTATCTGATATCTCTAATATAATATAGGCTATTATAGTGACCATCCGGTTCTAAGCCCCTGTGCCTGTGGTGAACCTTTAAATAATGATACTATCAATTATCATATGAAGTTAGACAGACCTAACACTTTTCTCATTTAATATAACTAGTTAAATATTTTCCGTTAGTCTATTATAATATAAACATATTATGAGCTAAGACAGGTTTATTTCTTTTTTTTTTTATTCGAATGATATCTTTTAGGTAAGATTATGTGGACCCGTAAAATTATTTTATACACCTATTATCGATATAGATAGGATTATTTGGGGGAAAAAAGACTACTTTGAACACCTAATTTTTTTGGACACCCATTTAGAAAATTCAAAGTTAAATTTAATACTTTGTGCACCCTTCTTAATGTCAACACAATCCCTTCAAATAAACAACTTTTTATTTTCGACTTTGAACACCCAAACCTATAAACAAAGAATGACAATATCTGTTTTGCTCTTCAAGCTCCTTTACTTCAATTCTTTTCTCCTTCCGAGAAAGCAAAGCTTTCTTCTATATTCATCAATAAATAAAACTCCATATAATTTCTATTATCCTTGATTCATTTCAGATCCTGCTATTCTCACTCACGCACTGGACGCGCTTGCAGCCTTGCATCACTCAATCCCTTCCTTCCTCAACCTTGCAAGCACCTCAAATACCCAATTGATCACCAACTATAATTTATTGTTTGTATGAATTGATTTATTTAAACCTTTTTGGTATCTAGTCTCTATCACCGTTGCTTTCTCTACTTTAAAAATGTTGTCTTTTAGTCTAAAATGGAACAATATAGCCAATCATTTTTTAATTATTTATATGTTAGTTTTAGTATTTAAATGTTAGCGGAAGCCACTGAGTAACACTACATTTTCTCATAATTTTCCTCGTGCCAAAATGAGATGGATGTCAACTCGAACTTCCATGCCAGTAAATCAACTTCTCAAACTGTCTTGGATCACAAATATGATCGAGCTAAAGAGCTTAAGGCTTTTGATAACACAAAAGTTGGTGTCAAGGGGCTAGTAGATGCCCGGATTCTGAATATTCCAAGGATATTCATTCGAATTGCATGTAGTTCCTGAGGCTTTTTCCAAGTTATAAATCATGGGATACCCTTATATGTGTTAGATAATATGCTAGAAGGGGTACTCAGATTCAGTGAGCAAGACCTTCATGCGAAGAAAGAGTCGTATAGTCGTGATCCCAAGAGAAATGTTAGATTTAACAGCAATCATGATCTGTATCGATCACAAACAGCTAATTGGAAGGATACTTCGATTATTTCTACTGTGAACTCCAAAATTTTGGACGCCAATGAATTACCAGAAGTGTGCAGGTACGTACTTGATAATAAATCATCTATAGCTGCTGTTGTAACGATCCTGGTTGTGGTGTTGTACGCTCTTTTCCATGTGGGGTTTGTCTTCTTAATGTCATGTCGTTATTTGTTGGTGATATAATTGTTATTATATTGCAAACAAAAAAAAATTAAAATTGAAATTGATGAAAATTTGGGCAGTATTAAGATTTCTGGAAGTGGAACAAGTAACTTGTCAAGAAGAAGTACGTTATGTGAGTCCGCTGTGTAAGTAATATGATTAGTGTCGTCCAACATCTTAGCAACTAACTCTATCTTCTCTTTACAATTGCTCCTCCAAAATTGCGGAGATATTTCAATGGAGTATATAAAGAATGTCACAGCACTGGGCTATACCCTGTTTGGATTATTATCAGCAGCTCTAGGACTGAAACCTGATTATTCACAAGACATGCGATGCACTGAAGGAATTATTATGTACTGCCACTACTATCCACCGTGCCCTGAGCCAGAGCTGACCTTGGGAAGAAGCAGACATTCTGATCCTTCATTCATTTCGATTGTTTTGCAAGACCAAATCGCAGCCTTCAAGTCTTCCATGAAAATCAGTAGGTTTATGTTCACCCCATTGCAGGAGGATTAGTGGTGAATATAGGGGACTTTCTCTAGGTTTGTCTTTACGATAGAACTTATTCCATTTTAAAATCCAAAATCCTCATCATTTATTACAACATGAATTAAGGTGTCTTAAATTTGACTTAGGCTATATCAAATGACAAGTTTAGAAGCGTGGATCACAGAGTTGTTGTCAGCAGTGTTGGTCCAAGGGTTTCTGTGGCATGCTTTCTGACAGGACACGCTACGACAACCCTGAAGCTCTATGGGCCAATCAAAGAGTTGATATCAGAAGAAAGTCCACCTATTTATAGAGATTTTTTAGTAAGTGAATATTTTAGCACTTTTTTTCTAGGGAATCTTCTCATAAGTCTATCATTGATCAGTTCAAGAGATAAAACTAGAAATATTGGAATAAACTTTTCAAATGTTGTACTAACGATTAGTAATTCGAGTGCTATCTTGAATTTTTCTAATAAATTAAGTTTGTTGATTACATAGTGTGTTCGAAGCGAGCACATTATTGCCAAGCAAATTTGCCTTCTTTGTTGGGAGAAATTTGTCTCTGATTCATTTGAAATTGTCACTATATTGGGCTGAAAGGGATGGGTTTGCAATTAAAAATCAGATATTTTCATATATGTCTACGGAATATCTGGAGATAGCACTATCAGTGGCAGAATGAACATTGGATGGCTTTCTTTCATTATAATTTTATAAATGATAGCTTCCTTTAGCAACTGAGCCTTTGGATTAAAGTAGTATTGATATATCATAAAAAGGAAGTCTATAACCATGATAATTTGACTTCTAATTCTGCTAAAGGATTCTGGTTCGGTTAACGCTTCATATGAGTACTTTGTCATCCTCCGAATGGTTTTCCGTGGCACATATCCTTTCCTTGCGTAATGAAATCAAACACTAGTGCTGCAGCAATTAAGAGTAATAAGAAAAAAAAACAAAAAAAAGATATTTTGCTTAATGTATATTGTGGGTACTTCCAAAGTGAGAGCACAAGGGTTGCTAAAAAGGCGGGATGAATGTTGGCCAAATATATTCATGACACATATGTGTCCTGATGTTACAATGCAAGATATTTACGGGTCACGTAGGTGGAGGTCCAAATTTCATAACACTATCATTTCACGTTTTGATAATATATCAACAACGACAACCCATAATCATATCAAGTTAAATAGGTCTAACAATTATCATAATATCATATCAACCAATTAAAATGCGGACTGCACTGCAAAGCTTTTCCTAATTATCTGTAGGTTAGATGAGTCAACCAATTAACAGTACTAGTCGAGTTTAATCTTAGTGGATGTCAGTGCACTACCACTACATTAATTTTCTCATCATCTTCTTTAAGCCAAAAAGACAATGGATATCTCGAGCTTCTGTGCCGATAAATCATCTTCTCAAACTGAGTTGGATCAAGAATATGATCGAGCTAAAGAGCTTAAGGCTTTTGATGAGACAAAAGCTGGTGTTAAAGGGCTAGTAGATGCTGGGGTTGTCAATATTCCAAGGATATTCATTCGACCACCTGAAGAGCTTGCACAGGATGAACAGTACTTGACTGCCCACCAGACCAGCTTTCAAGTACCAGTTGTAGATCTTGCTGACATCAGAGACAATAAGGTAGAGCAGATCGTTGATCAGATCCGAACTGCATGCAACGCCTGGGGCATTTTCCAAGTTGTAAATCATGGGATACCCTTAAATGTGTTGGATGATATGCTGGAAGGGGTACGCAGATTCAACGAGCAAGACCTTGAGTTGAAGAAACAGTTTTATACTCGTGATCCAAAGAGAATTGTAAGATTTAACGCCAACCGTGATCTGTATCACTCACGAACAGCTAATTGGAGAGACAGTTTAAGTTTTCCCACTTTAAATTGCAAAACTTTGGATCCCAGTGAACTGCCAGAAGTTTGCAGGTACATATACTTGATTACTCTAGGGAACCTTTGAATTGCAAAACTTTAAATTGTTAAGTTGTTTGAAAACTGTAGGAAAGCAAACAAGTATAGGGCTTCCTGTCATAAATTTTCCTGATAGATTTGCTTAAAGAAAAATATGGATGAAGAGGAATGGCAAACCTTAAGATGAAAAAAAAAATTTGGAAGAAGTAATTAAAGAATATTAGAACTTTATCTGCTGATGTTTGACTTATCGATAATAAGAAGATGAAAATAACAAATGAACTATTAAAATCTGGGCTGTATTATTTCTGGAATTGGAACAATTACATATGTCAAGAAACATTATATTTCGCAAACCCACTCTTTGGTTATGGTTAGTTTTGCTTCATATATAGGATCTATTTATCCTGCTGCAAATTTTTTTATCCAACAATGCAGAAATGAGACGATGGAGTATGTAAAGAATGTAACAGGATTGGCCGACACCCTGTTTGAACTGTTATCACTAGCTCTAGGACTGAAACCTGATCATTTACAAGACATGGGATGCACAAACGGAATTAATGTTACCTGCCACTACTACCCGCCATGCCCTCAGCCAGAGCTCACATTGGGAGCAACCAGACATTCTGATTTTTCATTCCTTACGATTCTTCTGCAAGACCAAATTGGCGGCCTTCAAGTCTTCCATCAAAATCAGTGGGTTGATGTTCACCCTATTACAGGAGGATTAGTCGTAAATATAGGGGACCTTCTCCAGGTTTGTCTTCCAGAATTATAATAATATTATGCCATCATCAAAATCTTCATCATTTGTTGCAAAGTTTGTGAATTAAGGTGCCTTAACTTTGACTCAGGCTATATCAAATGACAAGTTCAGAAGCGTGAAGCATAGAGTTGTTGCCAGCAGGGTTGGTCCAAGGGTTTCTGTGGCATTCTTTATCACAGGGCACGCAACTGCAACCCCAAAGCTCTATGGGCCAATCAGAGAGTTGATATCAGAAGGAAATCCGCCTATTTACAAAGACTTTTTATTAAGTGAATTTTTTAACACTTTTCTTTCGAGGGGGCTTGATGATAAGCCTACACTTGATAAGTTCAGGCTGTGAAGTATGAAGCTAGGACCATTGGAATATAGTGTCTAAATATTGCACAATAGATGAGTTTTTCTCAATTCTAATAGGTTAAGCTTGTAGCGTCCATAGTAATTTCAGAAGGAGTGCTCATAATTCCCGAGCAAATTTGGCCTCCATTGTTGAAGACTTTTCCGCATAATGTGTGAATCTGATTCATGCATTTTGAAATTGTCTCACAACTGGATTGAATATTGTGATGGTTGTGTATGCACAGTGGGGATTATCATAAGTCAATAGAGTTTCTTTATGGAATATCTGGACAAGGGGCCAATGTTAGCCCAGAGAAAATTAGATGTCTTTGCTACATTTTAATTTTATTAATGATGGCTTCTTTTAGAAGGAAGAATGTAGTGTTTTCATTTCTAACTCTACTGAAGGATTCTGGTTTCAACTAATGCTTCACACAAGTACAAGAACCTGTTGGAAACGACTGCTGAAATTATTGAAGAGCTAACAATATGCTTTATAGGGTTCTGTTAATTCTACTCCGATAGAAGTTTTTAACAGTTTCTTTTACATTTTTCCCAGTTCAATGTTTTCGAAGTAGATTCAAATATGAAATATGCTTTTAACTTATCAAGTTGGACAGGTCTAACAATTTTTATTCTCATCTAATTTAATTAATTAACTATTTCCTTTAAAACATTATTGAGCGTATGGAATTACAAGTCAGGGAAGATTTATTTATTTTTTCTCTATTCGAAGATTTTTTTTTTTTTAAATGAAGGGTGAATGAATTGAAAATTTAGATCAGGATATTTGTATAATTTATTCATTTTTGTTAATTGTTTTATTTAGATTTTGTTTATGCTTGATTTTGGCTAAGGCCTCACGGTCAAATCACAAATCTGAACCTATATATTCAATAAAAATCAAAGTCCATGGCATTTCAATATAATCAATAAAGTCAGTATCATCACCACAATATCTTGGAACTTGACTCAGATTAAACCCATAATTAAAGTCTAGCAAGCAATCCTGTACAATATATGTACTATCTATCAGTATTGGGCTATTGGGCTATATCAGTATCTAAATCAATACTTAAAACTGTACCCAATCTGTACATTTAGATCAAGGAGACCCAAGCCACCCATGGGGCTTCTTGGTTGGCTATGGTTTGGTTTGCACAATTAGGAAATATGAGACCCACTTAGCCCAATGTTTTAAAGCCAAGGCACACTTGAGGATATTTTGATAAATAATAGTTGAGATTAAGGGTGAGAGCAAGATACTAAAAGTCTTATAGATTAAGATTATCCTTATATATTATTCTCATTTATTTATTTTAGATATTCCTAGACCTTATCCTAGCCTTTATCTTCTATTGTTATTAAGATAATTAGTGATAATTGTAATATTATCACCTATTATCTTATCTCTCATTCAAGCTAATACCATTTATAATTGGGATAATTCTAATTTACCCCCTGAGGTTAGACAAAAGAAAAGGTTAGGACCTCAATTTTTTAAAATATCATATTACCCCCTGAGATTTTCTTGAAAACGTTAGATTAAACGGCAGTTGATTGTTGACCGTTGGTGGCAGGAAGCAAGTAGACGAAATTGCCATTCTCCTAGCGAAAAGTAATAATATAATATTGAAACCTGGACAAGTTTATTATATTAAAATGGTATCAAATTTCGAAGGCAGTAGCCTTATTAATTTTAGGCATTTGACCATAATACCCTTTTATATAAAAGATGAGTATGAAAGCTGTAACCCAGAGATATAACCATTGACCAGTGTTACATGCTTCGCATTTTCCTCTGTATAAAACATAGATTTAACAACTGATACCAACACAAGCGTACAAACTAATTGAAGAAAAATTTAATAAAACATTGGACATTTATATTTTGCAACAAACACAACATATTTAGATCTCTGCATTACAATAAAACCTTTAAACCATAACATTGCCCATTGTTAATTTATGTAATCCAAAATAACAGAATGATGCTTCTCCACAATATCCCAAAAAAAACCAAAAATATCTCATCTAACAATATTCATTTTGCATGCATTACAAGAATGTATGCAATATGAATACTACAAAAAGTCATAGTTTTAGAAGCCAAGAAACTCATAGAACTACATATAGGCCAAGAAACGTATTAATAGAGAAGTTTTGCTCAAACTCAAATCATCACATCTATACTTGATTCTGACTTGGTTGAGTGTTTGGTTCAGGTTGGCTTGATCTGTTGTCAGTAACACTTGGTTCCCTTGTTTGCCTGGTTTGCCCTTGATAGTGACTAGAACTTTCCTACAAAAAGTAATGTAAACTATTATTATTTTTAGCTTTCAGAGAACTAATTTTGAGTGGAAATTGTGTAGTGGTTTTACGTGGTTGACAATGACATTTGCTCCACTTGTTTCTCCTAGTCCTGAATAAGGACCACCCAAACCCTGCCAAACAAGAAAAAAAAAATGTAAGTAATATTAGTTGTAGTTATAAATGAATTTGCTATATAAAATGGTACTTACCTGTGCCCTTAGTACCCTTGCATTAGATGGAATTAGCCTACATGTCCTTCTATTGTGACCATCTCCATTGCAAAAGCTACAATGCAACATAAAAGATCTCTTATGCCTGACAACTGACTCATGAGGCTCTCTCCTTCTGACTTTCTTTGGCCTACCAGCTTTTTTAACTCTCTCGGGAGGGAGAATTTTAGGACAATTGCCTCCTGGCCAGTTACTTTGATCAGGCAAAGGATGGATCATTCCAGCATAAGTTTTTCTATAAGATTCAGTTGTCAGCAATGGATGGACATAGTCTTCTACATTTAGCCTTGTGTAGCATATGGCACTCATTGCATGCTTGCATGGAATGCCAGAAAGCTGCCAGTTTCCACAATCACACATGAACCCATTCAGATTCACTACATAAGTCCTTAGACCATCCAATACCTCATATTCACCATTGCCACTGTGGATAAGTCTTAGCTGCCTCCCCTTATCCATTAAAGCGGTCATCTCACTTTTAATTCTAGGAGGCACTTTTGACGTCAGTGATGCTCCCAAAATTTTTTTCTTTTGTAGCTTTCTCATCATTTTCCTCCTAATGTGATTCATTAGTGTTGTGACTGGCTTGAACCTCCACTCACCTAGCCAACTGTTCCAACTTTCAGTGAAGTTGTTTGTAACGTGGTCTGACTTTGAAGATGTATCAAGAGCCCACTTGCACCAAACTGAGGGATCAATATCAACTAGCCATTGGTATGCTGTAGTGCTTTGTTCTCTTATTGTCTCCAGTGCTCTCAAGTAATCAGTTTTGTTTGCAGCCCTACAAATTTCTCAAAAGAGATCATCCATTTTTAGACTTGCAAATCTAGACTTGAAGTTGGAATGGATATGTCTAGCACACCTTCTAAAAATTGCATTGGGCCAATATTTATGTAGAGCATTCATTAATCCCTTTTGCCTATCACTCATGATAGTGATAGGACTACCATCTGCCACTCCAATATAGTTGTATAGCCTTTCTATAAACCAGCACCAAGAATCTTCCCTCTCGGCTTCACAAATAGAAACTGCTAATGGGAAAATACCACCATTTGCATCAAGGGCGATGGCACTCAGGAGCATACCACCATAGGGACCTTTTAAGTGGCACCCATCCAACCCTATGAATGGCCTACAACCATTAATAAAACCATCTCGCATTGCAGGAAAACTCATGAAAAATCTGTGAAACCTACGTTGATTAATCCCATTCTCATTTCTGGTTATTGTTTTCACCACCACCAAACTGCCAGGGTTTCTTGAGTAGATAATGGCTGCAAACTTCGGTAACAAGTCATAGGTTTCCTCATGATTCTCCCCAATTCTTTCTAGAGCTATCTTTTTTGCACGGTAAAGTGTGTGTTTCTTAACATGCAAATTCCATTTAGATTTGGCAAAAATACCAATGTCCTTTACTTTAATGTTGGGATTTGCCCTCACCATGTCCTCAATTTTCCCTGCTAGCCATTTCGGAGTTGCAGTTCCATTCTTCCAAACCCGTTGGCAATCATGAATGTTCCTATAAGTCTTCACTTTGAATGTCTTCACTGATTTGGACATAAATGAAGCATGGATTCTCCAAGGGCAGTCTTCAGCAGTGCATGTGGCGGTTACTCTATTAGCATCATTCTTCACAAACTTCATCTGAATCCCTTTCAGTATACTATAATCTCTTAACACTCTTCTAAAATGATTTGCATCCTCAAACAGGTCACCAATTGTAAAATCAAATGGTTTATTAGTGTTTTCCTTAAACCTATTTTTCCTAAACTCTCTACTTAGTCCAGTAGCTGGTCCATCCTCTTCACTTGACCCACTTCCCATATAGTCGTCATCAGTGGAGTGATAGTCCGAGATCATATCAGACTCACTACAATCAGAGTTGTCCTTATTGGCATCTTTCTTACTTCCTTGTGCAAGTTGTCTGTCATCATATTGTGATGAATCATCTCCTGAGTCAAAGTCATTCATATCATCTTTATCTCCACTGCCCATTATGTCATTTTCTTGCATTAGAGAAGCAGCATCAACTATAGGTATTATTGGTCTAGTTCTATTCGCAGGTTGCTCAGCTGGAATTTGCATATGTTGTTCACCTTCATTTTGTAGATGTTCAGAACCATGTGGCATTAGACCAAGTGGCATTAGTTCCATCCTCATGCGAATAGAGTCAAATCCCATATCTTCGCATTCATTGAAAATTCTCATCATCTCCAAATCACTGCCAATGACTAGACTTGCTGGTTCCCATGGCACAAGAGCTTGAATTATGTAGTTCTCATTGCTCGCCAATGGCATTCCACAAGCTTTTAACTTGGCCTCTTCTAACAACCTTCTCCTTGTCCAGAGAAAAGGATCCACTCCATGCAACTCATGATCTTGCCCAAACATATGAAATTTGACAGTGAATCCAAATACACTGTATAAATACAAACAAATAAAATTTAGCATGCATGATTTATCACATCAATCATTAAGAACATGGATTCATTACAAAATACATCATTTTTTTTTTTTACATTCATGCCACCATAATTTCATCTATAGCTTTCGACTTTCATTACCAACTGGCATAAAGTGCCCATGGATTTCTATCAATCATCGAATATAAGTTCATGTTTCTACATTCATACAATCATATTTTCATCCAAAACCTACGATTTTCATTGCTAGAGCATAATGCTCACATCTTTTTCAATCAATCATCGAATGAAGTATTGGAAAGTTAATTTCAAAACTCTGCAATCCTGGAACTTGTTGTTACGCAGACAGAAGAAAAAAATGTTCTTGAGCCAAATTCCATTTCTTGAGCTCCATGAAGTTTACCTGAAATGCATGCAACTTTTGAAGACAAAGAAATTTTTAATATTTCTTGCATGAAGGCTTCAGCATTAAAATATTTTATTCTTAGCCATGCAACATATCTTGAGCCAATCGCATCCTTGGGCCATATATTTCTTTTTGTTTTCATTTTAATCTACCATTGTGTTGTAGTGGTGTATGTCCACCATAATGGCTATTTAAATAGCCATGTAATTGAGCTCCATGATGTTTACATGAAATGCATGCAACTTTAAAGACAAAGAATTTTTTAATATTTCTTGCATGAAGATTTAGGCATTAAAATATTTTATTCTTGGCCATGTAACATATCTTTGACCAATCACCAATGGCCTCATTGAGCCATGTATTTCTTTTTGTTTTATATTGATATACTATTGTGTTCATGTGGTGTATGTCCACCACAATGGCTGTTTAAACAGCCATGTAACTTGTGTTACGAGAGACATGAGTTAAACTCCCATATATGCAACGTAGAAACCATTCTTTCTTACTTAAATTGATCACTTCTCTTCCGCTCTAAACCCATCATGAAATTCATGTTTCTACATTTAAACAACCATACTTTCATACATTGCTTGCCATTTTTCAATCAATCATTGACAAGTTCATGTTTTTACATTCAAGCAACCATTTTTTCATTCATAGCACTGCATTTTTCATTACTAGATCATAAAGTTCACATCTTTTTTAATCAATCATTGACAAGTTCATGTCTTTACATTCAAGTAGCCATTTATTTTTCATTCTTAGCACTGCGTTTTTCATTACAAGATCATAAAGTTTACATCTTTTTTAATCGATCATTGACAAGTTCATGTTTTTACATTCATGCAACCATATTTCATTCACAGTATTGCGTTTTTCATTACTCAAACACAAAGTCAACATCTTTATCAATCTATCATTTGCATTCTTTTTTCAATCATTCACTCAAAAGGTCTAACTTAAACAATAAAAAGAAATTTCTTCAAAATCAAATAATACACTCAGAAGGATAATCATAGATGCATCGATAAAAAAAGCACAACACTCAACATATACTATTCACATGCATTCAAAAATGCAAAAACACAAAATAAGTAAATTAAAAAAAAAACAAAACGAACCTCATTTTGTCAAGCTTTGGCACGCTCAACGCTCCTCTTCACTCTTCCTTGTGCAATGCTGTCTCTTTTTCACGTTTGTAACTGAGTTCAAGTGGAAGCTTGTGAGTGGATGAAGGTGTTTTTTTGCGGGAAGATGGCATTTGTTTGCAGAGAACACAAACTTTAACTATGGTTAATGCATATATATAGCTCTAAATTTAACTAAAGTTTGCCTCTTTACCATAGTCAGCTACTGTATTTAAGATTTTTTTATTGGATCAAGCACACTTCTTTACGTTTAGGTGACTGATGCATCATTACTTTGAATTTTAAATTACTTTGTCTCAAAGATGACTGTTTTGCCCTTCATCTGTTTAATCTAACGTTTTCAAGAAAACCTCAGGGGGTAATCTGATATTTCAAAAAATTGAGGTCCTAACCTTTTCTTTTGCCTAACCTCAGGGGGTAAATTAGAATTTTCCCTTTATAATTCCTATACATTAGCTATATAAGGGCCTTTACACATTTTCATGAGATCATTAAGCAAATAACATCCAAAGCCTAACATATTCATCAACCATTTTCATACCCCTACAGGCTCCAACACTATCCAAACACATTTCCAAGTCACATTTCCATGTCAAGTCATTCAGTCACGAAGACTAGATTTAGCTACATTCATCATCTCATAACCAAAACATTGTCCAAAGATGCCCCATAGGCATATCAAAGCCTAAACACAATTGTCATTTTCTAAATCAAATACTGAGATTGTCATTCAGCCTACTGAATCAATTATAGTCATTTTGTATTACCACAAAACATCTTCTATATAACCAATTGCGTCTTAGCCATTTTATTTACACTGTTGGGCTTCATATGACTGTTAGATCATTTTCTTCAAAATTGAGGTTAAGCGGGCAATTAGAGTTGTTTTTGGAGTCTTTAGAACCATCTTTAGATAGTCATGCATAGTTAGCTGTTTTCAGTAAATTGATTCCATAGGCATTTTTTCTATCATGTCGAGTATTATCATCTCTCATATTTGTTGTTTACTTCCACCGCCACATCTCATTCAAAAGCTTCAATCTACTTCCTTATGCAAGTTACCATCATATATCTGTAACATGTTTCTTCCCAATCAATCGATGATTTCAAGGTGACGTGGGTCAGCTCTCTGCAACTCAAGCAGAAGTGTCGCAACAACCAGAGGCAGTCTAGATTTTTCCTGCAGAAAGAATATTTTTATAATTTATCTTTTCTTATATGGATAAAATTGTCCTTACTGTTTTGCTGAAAAGTCAAGACTCAAGATTAGGTGACTCCACTAGGGAGTTGGCTAGAGGTATCATATGGTAAAGCAAAAAAATGAAAGCAGCAGTTCTGAAGAAACTCCAAAAAACAGAGGAAAAATGAGAGAGTCAGCAGATCGACAGAAAGCTTCTGGATGCATTAAAGAGTCGGAAGAAAGCGTTGAAGGTTTGAAGTTGACCACTCAAAATATGCAAGATACCCAGGAAATCATCATCGAAACACTCAAGCAGATTCGAGAGGATATACAGTCGAAAGAAAAGAGTGGTGGAGCAAAAGAAAATGAGTTTGGTGCATCGGAAAACAAGAAATCGATATACTGAAACGTATCTTTCACACAGGCAGATATCATGTCTTTAATCCAGAAAGAATTGAGTAAGAATGATTTAGATTCAAAGTATGATCCCCAACCCCTTACTCACAGGAAATCATGCTTAAACTGTATCCTTTGGGATATGAGGTACCATATTTTCCTTTGTTGGATGGGAGGAAAGGTAATCCTAGAAAACATATTGCTCGCTATCTAGACATGTTAGGATCATTTGTCAATGATATAGATTTGAGAGTCAAAGAATTTTTCAAATTGCTCACAAATAGGGCATACACATCGTACAAATCTCTTGCTCCTCGGTCAATCATTTCTGGGACGAGTTGGTAGGAAAATTCTATAATAAATATTTTCAACATGGAGAAAAAGTAGCCATGGGACAACTCAACAACACTGAGCAGGAAGCTATAGAACCTTTGGTGGATTTTGTCCTTACCGTTTTGCTGAAAAGTTGAGACTCAACAGACTTTTTGGTATCTAGTCTCCATCGCCATTGTTTTCTCTTCTTCAAAAATATTTTTTAGTCTGAAATGTGATCTTATGATGTTTGAGTAACGAATGAGCTGACAGAAAATATAACTGATGCTTTGTTATTAACTTCGCATGGCAAGTGTCAAGGACTTTGCATTTGAATAGTGAATTGTTAAGCAGGCTATTCTTTTCCAAGTGGGGCCCGTCTTGTCTTTGAAAGTTATATTGTTCTTTGTTGATGAGAAATTGTTAATATATTACAACAATAAAATCAAAATAAAAATGGACGAAATTTTGGGTAGTTTAAGATTTCTGAAAGTGGATCAATTACATTTGTCTTCTAATGTTATATTTGTTCTTCTCTGTATGCAATTGGTCATCCAAAATTGCAGAGACTCTTCGATGAGTACAAAAAGAATGTGAAAAATCATTTTGTCTCTCACGGGTTTTTGAAGACTTCTTCAAGTAGCTGATCATGTCTTTAAAGTTTTTGGTGATGAAAAACCTTCTTCACCGCCAACTATGATATTATATACATCAACAAGGTATTACAATTCATTGCCATATTAAGTTAGATGAGTCCAATAATTTTTATTCTCATTAATTTAACTAATCAAATTAAATATTTTCTTTAAAGAAAACTTTTCTCGTTGCATTTAGTCTTAGATGATTAAGAATAATTCAACCAATCCATACAAAAAATCAAAAAATAAAAAGTTGATGCAAGCAATGACGTAACCTGTGACTTAGTTGTATGAACAGTTTTTCTTCTGATAAAATTTCTATTCTTTAAAACATGTGTATCAGATGCTTTTGTTTTTTATTTGTTTAATATTATCTATATGTTAGGTGAGATTAGTCAACTAACTAACAGTATTAGCTAGTAGTATTTAAATCTTAGTGGAGCTCACTGGTCGGTGTAGTGCATTTTCTTATCATTTGTAATTTCCTTGTGCCAAAAAGAGAATGGATAACTCGGACGCCTGCCATGCCAGTGTATCATCTTCTCAATCTGTGTTGGACCATGAATTTGACCGAGCTAAAGAGCTTAAGGCTTTTGATGACACAAAAGCTGGTGTTAAAGGGCTAGTAGATGCTGGGATTTTGAATATTCCAAGGATATTCATTCGACCACCTGAAGAGCTTGCTCAGGATCAGTTGACTGGACACCACCAGGCCAGCTTTCAACCACCAGTTGTGGATCTTACTGGCATCAGGGACAATAAGGCAGAGGAGATCGTTGATCAGATTCGAGCTGCATGCAACACCTGGGGATTTTTCCAAGTTGTAAATCATGGGATACCCTTACATGTGTTAGATAATATGCTGGAAGGCGTACGCAGATTTCACGAGCAAGACCTTGAGTTGAAGAAACAGTTTTATACTCGTGATCCAAAGAGAAATGTGAGATTGAACACCAACCGTGATCTGTATCAATCACGAACAGCTAATTGGAGGGACACTTTGGTTTTTATTACTTTAAATTCCAAAAAGTTGGATCCCGATGAACTACCAGAAATTTGCAGGTACATTACTTGATCACTAGCTACGTACAATCTACGTCTATCTCCCAACATATTTCAATTAAATTGATTTTTGACTGCCCTATAAAAAAATTAAACTATTAATCTGCCAAGGAATGAGAAAACGATCATGTCACTTCATTTGTGTGGCTTCATATCTCCTGAAAACTCTTGCATGTTCTAGTCAATTGTTTTAAGTCTCACATAGATAAATTTTCAGAGCTAAAAAGTGAGGTTGGTATCATTTTCGTGGTCAACTTTTGGAAAATGGAAGCAGCAAAAAGCATTTCCATAAGATAATTTTAAAAATAATAGTAATATACAGTTATTGTTTTCTATGATTTTTTTCCCCTTTGTTGTTACTTTTTAATCATTATTACTAGAAACTGAATTCTGTTTTCTGAAACAGAGATGGATGACATTAACAAATATGTATTTTATATTTATAAAGAGAGAAATTAAAAGACAGAAAATAAGTTTCTTGCCGCTAAGCTTTTGTTGCTAAGTTGTTTGAGAAGTGGAGGAAAGCAAATAAGCACAGGGCCTCTTGTCATAAGTTTTTATAGTAAAGTCCCTAGCTACAAGCAACTGAATGAAAGGGAATGCCATGCTTTAAGTAAAAAAGAAAAGATTGAAAGAATTCAAGAATACTGGAATAGAATGCTAGCAGATGTTTGAGTTATTAATGAGTTGACAGGACATGGGAAATACTGATGTTTTGTTGGCAGCTTCGTTTCAGGATTATACTCTGATTGTGAATTGTAAATGTCCTGGTTGGTCTGTAAGGGTAGGCTTTTCTATTCTGAGTGGTGGTTTGTCGTTGATGTTTGCTCTATGAAGCATGTTAATATATTGCCAATAAAAATATCAAAATAAGAAATTAGCAGTTAAAATTTGGGCAGTAATAAGATTTCTGGAATTAGAACAATAACTTTGTCAAGAAACATTACATTTTGCAGGTCCACTTTGTAATTATTGTTAGATTTTCGCTACATTAGATATAGCAACTATACTATTGCACAATTTTTCATCCAATACTGCAGAAATACAACGATGGAGTATGCTAAGAATGTCACAGGACTGGGCTACACCCTATGTGAATTATTATCAGTGGCTCTAGGACTGAAACCTGATCATTTACAAGCCATGGGATGCACGGAAGGAATAAATCTTAGCTGCCACTACTATCCACCGTGCCCTGAGCCAGAGCTGACCCTGGGAGCATCAGGACACTCTGATCCTTCATTCCTTACAATTCTACTGCAAGACCAAATCGGTGGCCTTCAAGTCTTCCATCAAAATCAGTGGGTAGATGTTCAACCTGTTGCAGGAGGATTGGTGGTAAATGTAGGGGACTTTTTACAGGTTTGTATTTTACAATGAAAATAAAAATTATGCCCTTATCAAAACGCTCGTCATTTGTTACAGAGTTTTTGAATTAAGGTGCCTTTGAATTTGACTCAGGTTATATCAAATGAAAAGTTTAGAAGCGTGGACCACAGAGTTGTTGCCAGCAAGGTTGGTCCAAGGGTTTCTGTGGCATGCTTTCTCACAGGACACGCTACTGTAACCCCAAAGTTCTATGGGCCCATCAAAGAGTTGATTTCAGAAGAAACTCCACCTATTTACAGAGATTTTCTATTAAGTGAATATTTTAGCAAATTTTTTTCCAGGGGTCTTGATGATAAGTCTAATTCTGTGCTTGATCAACTCAAGCTATGAAGCTAGCAATATTAGAAAAAAGTTTTTAAATGTTCCAGATGCAGATGACTTTTTCTAATACGTTAATAAGCTTGTTGATTCTCTGGTATTTCTGGAGGCATGAATGGAAGTTGAGCACATAAAAGAAGAGAAACATGATTGCAGGAGTGCTCATGATTGCCGAACAAATTTGCCCTTCATTGGTCGAAAACTTTTTTGTGAATAATGTGTGTATCTACTTCCGAAATTTGTTACGTTACTCGATTGAATATTGAGATGGTTATGTAAGCAGCCAATATCTTCATAAATCAATACATGTATGGAATTTCTGGAGGATGTTGGCAGTTTGATGACTTCTTTTTCTCCCAAATTTATTAATAATAGCTTCTTTTTGAAGGAATGTTGTAATGTCTTCATTTCTTAAACCATCATGTCGTTTTGACTTCTAGGTCTGCTGCAGGATTCTTTTTTCAACTATTGCTTCATATGAAATGAGTCCAAGAACATTGCCATACACATATTTAATTAGCAGCAGAGGAACCAACTACTATCAAGGCATTTTACAGTTTCTTTTTTCCAAGTGCAATCAAATATCCTTCTGACTTGCTAGCCTTGTCATCCATAGAATGAGCCACATATCCGTAATGGAATAAATAAAAATATCGGTTCAAGTAAGAGTGACAAGGAAGTCCAACAAGAGGCTCTTAATCAACACGTAACTTATGGAAACAATTATTTGAAATCTAATCAAAATTTTCTTCTCCCTGGAGTAGGTCATTGTCTTCCAATTAGGTGGTATTTCAACATCAATTCGTCCTGGTCCACTGCGATGGTAATCAGTTTAGATTTAGATCAAGACACTTGTTCATCCAATAGCATGAATCAGATACAATTCTTGTTTTCTATTAAGTGCTGTTTGTCGTCAATATTGGAATTATTGAAATTGGCCACGTGAATGTGCTTTCTCAGGGAATCGGAGAGCGACTTTAAGGCTTGAACCATAAATTTTTTGACTTTTCTCGTTTTAAGTTTTTGACTTATTCGTTTTTGAGTGACACGTTGAGAATAAATAAGCTGCGCCAAAAATCCTATTTATCTCAAAAATATCATAAATATAGTAAATAGAATAATATTAGACATACACACAAAGTGCAAGGGTTTTATTTTAAATATATTAAAATTACGTAATTTGTTATTATGCTGAGATAGTCCCTTGATTAAAAATAGACTTCCTTTTGATACAGCTCCCAAAAATGTGCATATGGTGGCTCCTTGAGGACCCTCACTACAGTGCCCACTATCTTCTTCGAGGAAAGCCACCAATTTCTGCCCCAAATTTGCTTCTACGAAACAGAATAAATCTCTCTGCTGATACGTTAATTTGTTATTATACAATCAAATAGTATAGCCGCATTGTAACATTAAGGTGTATAACTATTGCGTATGTGTTTTGGGCCTTATTTCTCAACAACATCTTCACGTGTCAAAATTTTCGTTTCACAACAATCTCTTACCCATATGTATATGCAGAGATAATACGATGGAGAATGTAGAACACGTCAGAAAGTTGGCAGACACTCTCTTTGAATTATTATCGGAGGCTCTAGGCCTGAAAAATTGAGCTTCTGCCTTTAATTTTCTTTTATACCAAATTTGTATCATTACTTTATTGTGTTAAACCTTGAGCTTTGTTTGTTAAATTTGCAGTTTAGTTCTTAATCTTTTTCTCCTTTGGTTTCTGCTTTCTAGAATAGGACACATCACCTGTTTGTTAAAATGACAGCTATCTTGTGCAGATAAAGAAAATTGTAGACTCACCTGTAGTTTATTAATTGTTTCTAGTAGGGCTATTTTCATTCTACTCTTCTTATTAATTTTCAACTTTCTTTAATGTTGATCAATAATCCTCCTTTGTTATTTGTTATTTTACTTCTATTATTCGAGAATTAAATAATTTTCAGAATTGGAAATTTATTTATAATTTAATTATATACTTTTCACATAATGGCCCAGTTAATGGCTTTTTACAATATGTTTTACCCCTGTTTTCAGTTGTATCTAGAGAGGTTACTGTTATTTCTTTGTTAAGAATCATCTTGTTTCTTCCTTCTTGTTGCATTCCAACGTTTTGTCTAATTATATAATCAAAATAAAATTAGAAAATTGTTCAAGAGAAAAGTTATCAAAATTTTATTAATAAAAAAATAAAATAAACTCAAATTTGTTTGTTAAAGATAATAAACCTTTTCTTTTAAATTAGTTTTTTATTAAGTAAGAAATGAAACCATTGCATTTGATGGTTTAACTTAGAACATTTGATACTGATATATTTTGTTAAAATAGAAAAATTCAAATTCCAGAATTTACATTCAAACTGATAGAGAGAGGGATTTATCTTTAGTATTGACGAAAATTAAATAATTCTTCACCTTAATGCTTAGTTTTGTTTGTTTCTAGTGATCTGAATGATTTCTGATTATTCTGTTGAATTTCATTCTTAATTTATTTGGCTTTGAGTGTTGCTATAATTATTTTACGTAATTTTCATTCATTTACTAAATGTTGTTCTCTGTATCCCTCCCCAATTTTGCTCTAGCTTTTTTTTCGAAACATAAATGGATAGGTCTTCTCTTAACTATATTCCAATGTTTATAGATCAGTTCTTAATTTTGCAAGATTATATACAGTAATACTTGATTTCTTAAATCTCAATATCTCTTCAAATTGATATCCTTCTTGTTTATCTTATTTATTTGTTTTATTTTTCCGTTTGTTTTAACCCATTGAATCTTAGATGCCTTCAGGTTTGTGTAAAAGATGTCTCTAAATTGAAGGAGCTTAGAAGTTGATGTGGTCCAAGGACATCTAATGAAAACTTCATAGGTGAGTCCTTTTACTTCCTTTTAAATCATCATCACTGTTCTAACTAAACACAATTTCATGTAACTAACTACAGCAACCTGTAACTAACTACACAGTAATGTTAATGAACTGACATCTAAGCTGTGAGCTGGTGAATTAGCTGCTAAGTGGGCTTAGCACGGCTGACCTGAAGCAAGGTTGACTAATGTGAATTCTAAACAGTTTTTTACAAGGTTTTCTGGTCCATTGTTCAGTGGGAACAGTATGCATAACATTAATTAGATGCAAATAAACTGAAAAATCAGCAAACCATAGGACAAAGTTTAGCAAATTGCAGAGCCTTCTCGTTAGCTTCTGTAGATTTATACATTTTTAAATTGTTTTGATCAGATTCTTCTACATTTTTAACTTGTTCAAATCTGAATTTTATACAAAATTCAACAACCAATCACAGCCCAACACTTTGCTGAATGTGTATCAAACAAACTAAGGTTAACTTTAACTAGGTGCTTAGTTAATTAACATTAAACATAAAGTTAACTAATTTCAATAATAAAGCCAACTAACAAAACACACAAGTTAAACTGACAGTAAAACTTGACTGGGAATCGAGCCATTTGAGGATTGAGGTAGTTCGAGGAACCATTGAGAGCAGTAGCTGTTGAAGAATTGATTTTGAGATCAAAGTAGGGAATGGTAGGTCCAGTGGGATTAACAGGAAAATGTAATTTGGCTTTTAAAGCATCAATAACTTGAGCTTCAAGCTTGTAGACTGAAAGGAAGAGAAGATTCTGTGCTTGTGAAACATCTGAAACACTTTGCAAGGCATGTTGTAATACTAGCTTGCCACCAGCAGTTCAAGTTCCAAACAAAATTGTTTGGAAGATCCGCTAGTCTTGTCGGAGGAAGTTCAGGAATGTAGTCCACAATCTCGTTTCTCCATTCTACCAGACCAAGATAAATAATTAGATGCCAAGTTGCCTCAACACTTTTTTATATAATTTTTTAAATAACACGTAGGTAATTCAAACCTGCAACCGTTATATAATTTTTTAAATAACACGGAGGTAATTTAAACCTGCAACCGTTCTATTGTTTTTATTGTCAAAAATAGTATTTTTGCAAAAAAATGTTTAGAGAATTGCCTGATATGAAGGGTGTGACTATCGTAACAGCTATAATTGCAGCATTAGATCTATTTTCGGTGTATGTTATCTTTTTTAGTCTTCTTTTTCCAACAACTGGGAGAGGGATCTTTCAAGATCTTTAGTAATGAATGTGTGGATTCTTTTTACTTTGAGTTTGTAGATTTTTACATGGAAAGGCCAGGAAAACAATTATGACGCTTCTGCACTTCTAAATGGAGATTGTGAATTCTTCCTAGGAGATTACTTTCCGAAAAACTTGTCTTTATCATATATTAATTTTTCACAAGATGCTTTGTAAGCGGCGCTTATCCAATCTAAATCACGCTTTCTTAATTTCTTGGTTTTTCTTCTGTAATACTGATTGCAATACAAATTTAACTTCATAGTACCATGTATAATGTTAGTAGTGACAACTGATGAGGATTATTGTGCTACACTAGTTGATATAAAAGTAAGGGTTTGAAATCCTTGACTTTCCCATCACTTTTTCACTTGGTTTTTAAAATCTTTGACTTCAACTTCAACCGCATTAATCACCATGATCTGTGGCAATCCGAAATCTTGTTCGAGAATTTTTCTTTGCATAATCAGGTGAATAAAGATAAGCATTTATGACTTAACTATATGGGCATGTTTTAATAATATTATTGCTGTAGCTTTATAAGTACTCATTTTGCTGAGGCATTCTATTTCATTTCCACAAGATTTTTTACCTCGGTATGTATTTGCAGATCCGTCGTAGTCGGTCAACCTATAATAACTTGATCAATGCTTGTGGATCTAGTGGAAATTGGAGAGAAGCTCTGAAAGTTTGCAAGAAAATGACAGATAACGGAGTTGGGCCTGATCTAATGACTCACAACATTGTGTTGTCTGCTTACAAGAGTGGGTCTCAGTATTTGAAAGCTTTGTCTTACTATGAACTGATGAAAGGGACGAACATCCATCCTGATACAACCACCCATAATATTGGGATATATTGCCCAGTAAAGCATGGTCGGTATGAGAAAGCTTTTAGTTTGTTCAATTCCATGAGAGAGGACAGAGCAGAATGTCGGCCCCACATTGTAACATTCACTAGCATAATACATTTGTACTCTTCAATTGGACAGATTCAAAATTGCAAGGCCATGTTAATACAATCCTTGAAGGTTTAAAACCTAGCATTGTATCATGTAATGCCCTAATGGCTGCATATGCTTCACATGGAATGAAATGAAATAAAAAGAAATGGTTTTTTCCCAGATGTTGTGTCATATACATCTTTACTTAATGCTTATGGAAGGTCACTACACCCTGCTGGGGCCAGGAAGGTATTTGACATGATAAAGAGAAGCAAGTTGAAGCCGAATCTTGTCAGTTATAGTGCACTGATTGATGCTTATGGTTCTTGTGGCTGGTTGCCTGAAGCTGCGGAAGTTTTTCGTGAAATGAAGCAAGACCGTATTCAACCAAACATTGTGTCAATATGCATAGCTGCCCGTGGCCACTGTGATCAAAAAGTGAGTGTTGATGTTGTTCTTTCAGCAGCTGAGATGCGAGGCATTGAATTGAATACAGCTGCTTATTATTCATCTACTTGAAGCTATATGAATATTGGCAAACATAGAAAGCTATGGCTCTATACAAAAACATGAGAAAAAGAGAATTCATGCCTGATTCTATTACCTATACTGTCTTGATAAGTAATTGCTACAAACTGTCAAGATTTGGTGAGGCACTTGAGTTTCTTGGTGAGATTATCACTTTAAAAATTCCTTTGAGCAAGCAACTTTATTCGTCTGTTAACTGTGCCTACACAGGCAAGTGGTTTGGCAAGAAATGTTTCTTAATTGTGCAAGTGTGAAATAAGGAAATCTGATCTGATTCCTTTTGTTTCTCTTCCTCATTTATATTAATAACTAGGGGCAAGTTGCAGAAGCGGAGTCCATGCTCAACAAGATGAAGATCTCTGGTTGTTCACCCGGTGTGATAATTCATACTGCATCGCTACATTCTTATAATGCTGCAGGTCAGAACTTAAACCAATGTCTTGATCTAACAGAGACAAAAACACAATAAACTTCTAACTTGGGCTTCCCATCTCCCACTTTCTATTTCAGAGAATTGGGAAAAGGCTTGTGAACTCTTTCTAGAAATGGAAACAGTTGGTATCCAACCAGATTCTCATGTTCGGCACTGATGAGAGCTTTCAATAAAGGAGGGCAACCGTCCAAGGTCCTTGTTCTGGCAGAGTTTAGGAGAGAAAGAGAAATTCCCCTTAATGATGCGATCTTCTTTGAAATGGTATCAGCTTGTAGCATGTAGGTTCCATGATTGAACATATTTGCTGCATAAGCAGGAGTATTTTTATCTTTGTCGGACTTTTTCCACAGAGATATATTTTAAACATTTTTCTATAGTTGGAGGATACGCATATAACTAAATAAATGAAGGCTAGGTATTTATCTATGTCCATGATGTTGATCCCGAAGTTACAAAAGTGGGACCTATTGAAAAGGGAAAATTTGCGAGGTTAGGATAAGCTTCACCGGCTAATATAGGTGAGCAAGTAGCATCTTTGCTTTATTTTGTTGCCTTTTTTTTTTTTTTTAATGACTTGTATTACCTTGTTGCGTGGATATAGAGATATATGTATAACTGTGCTGTTAGTCCAAGGGACCAGAGCAAAATGCTCCTCCACGTGGATTTGGTGAAGTCAGGCTATAGCCTGTAGCTGTGGCCCCGAGAATTAACATCGACAGGAGTCAAACCTCAGAAATAATGCTAGGCACTGCAGTCAATTGATTTTACCACTGAGCCAGTCCCTTGGGGTTTCTAGTTGCATGGATATAGAAACTCCAAAAAATTTGTTTCTTTGTATGAAATTATGCCTTATTCAATTCTGTTTGATAAGAATGCTTCATATGATATAGATCTGCTTTTATGATGCTGTTATGTATCATTGGGTCCTTGCCTGATTGGAAATTGATCTCCAAACTTTGTTTAAAGATCAGAGATTGGAGGATCACACTTGACCTCATCAAATTGATGGAACCATCACTGCCAGTAGTTTACTGGACTTATTAATCAGCTTCTGCATCTCCTTGGAAAAAGTGGGAAAATTGAGTCTACGATGAAGGTATTTGATTCTCTTTACCAGTTTGTCGGATGATGTTTTTTGCTTTCTGCTCATTGTGATTTGAGAATATCATGTTGGTACCAAGAGTGAGATGAGACCCTTAAGAATGGGAACTGGAGTGATTAAGATAAAGTTCAAACAAGTTTTGATGTTATACATTTCAAATTTTGATCGTGTTCAACATTGCCTTCCTTATTTTTTTCCCCTCACCACCATGCAGTTGCTCTTTCAGATGGTTGCATAAGGTCCTGAAATCAACTTGAATACTTACTCCATTTTGTTGAAAAATCTTTTGGCTGTTGGAAATTGGAGAAAGTACATTGAGGTATTTATTTACTTTTAAATTGGAGTCTCAAAGTTTATCTAACATACTTAGTTTTTTTTCTTATTATTTATTTATTTATTATTCTTGTTTGTTTTGTACAGTTGGCTTGGTTATGAAATGGTTAGATATCTTATTTTAATAAAGGAAATCTCCATATATTTTTATGCCCTACTGCATTGGCTTGAGCAAGTACTGCATATATAACTACAGTTAAATAGATAATTTTGTTAAGGTTAAATGTGATCTTATGGCTCAGGAAATGCCTTTCTTTTATAATAAATGTAACCACCGGTCTCCCGTCTGGGCGCACTGGGACTTTACAGTTGTCATCGATCGCACAACAGTCAATATTGTCCACTTTGGGGAACGGGGTCTCAAGGGACATCCTCTATTACCCTCACGGTTTTGTTCAATGAACTTCGGACGCCTTTGTGGTGGAGGTCCCAGGTTGGAGTGGGGGACGCGTCCTGGGGCCTATGGGCTAACAGGAACAAAACCGTGAGGGTAATAGAGGATGTCCCTTGAGGCCTCATTCTCCAAAGCGGACAATACTGACTGTTGTCCAACCGAGGACAACCGTAAGGTGCCGGTGCTGCAGTGCGCCCGGGTGGGGGACCGGTTGTGACAATAAACGACTTTGACTTCCTTATATAGTTGGATAACATTTATTTATTTATTGTTTGATAATCCATAAATCTTTCGCCCTTTCATTGTTCATTGAGTTCTTAAATTGGGGGCTAATTATTGCGTAATTATTTTAAATTTCTCAACTTATGCCTTGACTCCCTTGACTCCTGTAAGAATTCAATCGACTATGGCTGTCTTTTGCAGTGGGCATCTGGTCCATTGCTGTACTATTCTCTTCAGATTTGTTCCCATGTCTTCCATTTCCGATCAAACTCAAAAGGAAAAAAAGGTTCAACTCCACAGAGTGAAAAGGATAAGAGTCCTTAATATTACATTGTCAACAAGGAAATTCTTAACGACAGACTACACTTAAAATGAACTTTTTTAGGTGGAATTCATTCCATGACCATCATTTAATCTGTTTGATAGAAGCCAGTAGTCCTTTCTGTTTCATGTTTGTTATAAATATGCAAATGGAAGAGTACTTATTCAAATTTAGTGCAAAAATTATAAACTTAAGTGAAATTATGCTGCTTTTGAAATGTAAAAAGTAGAAAAATAAACTGTTTTCTTTTTTTCCTATCTGATGGCTGTAGGACATTGTAACATGTGAGCCTTGCTGTCATTTCTTTTGGGTTGTCCTTGCATGCTTTGACAAACAAGGTGAATTAGAAGCTTGACCTGATCATTTTGCAGGTCCTGCAGTGGATGGAAGATGCCGGAGTTCAACCTCATGCAGAATGTTCCATGGTTTATTCTCTTTTGCACGGAAATTTGGTGGCACAGAATATGCAGCTATCATCAAAGAAAAAGTTGGTATGCTTATGATTATTTCTCCCAAGAGAATCATAAACTTTCAGTTTAGGTTTTCTGTTTAGCCAATTCGTGAGAACTTTTTGCTCACTGATGTATCACTCCACAGTGCACCAATAGGTGATGAATATCTTTTCATTTTGGCCTGAAAAATTGGGTGGCTTATTCAAACTTAAAAACGGATTTTTATTAGGATTGCTGGTTTTTAAGACGCAATAAACATGTTTCAAGGAAACCTTATAATTCCAAGATGTTGATTAAGTGGTAAAATCACTTGGTTCTGGTTCCTAGAAAGCATTAGGTCTGAGGTTTGACTCCTATTTGATGCAATCAATTACTAGCCCAAGGTAAAAATGTTTTGTTTTGTTTTCTTTCTTTCTTTCTCTGTTTGTTTGTTTGTTTGTTTGTTTGTTGTTGTTGTTGTTGTTTTTTTTTAATTTTTTATTTTTAACCCCACAGAAGTATGTAGAAATAAGGTTTCATTCCTTCTGTTTGTATCATCATTTCATGGATGTTATCGCACATATCCGCATCTAGTTTTTATGCCTCATGAGGTTTATATAAGGTTATCCCTATTCCCAAAGTTCATTATGCAGTTATGGGGCTTTGTCCAGATTCCAGAAAATCTGACTGCAGATTTGAGAATCTCTGACTCTGTTAAGTTTGTTATGTGCATTTTGCAAACAGCATGTTTATGAATTCATTCAAAAGATTAGCATAACATCACTTTTCTCAAAGTCTTTCTGGTTGTCAAATTCTGTAGAATCCTTGAAAAGGAAGTCTGAGGAATCAAAGTTCGAATGACAATCTGCGGGTTGCTCTATTTCTGTTGTCACAGTTGAATAGAAGATCAGTGCAAGGCTACGAACTGGAGAATAGCTGAGATCTTTTTTTTAACGAGATCACGGCAATTCCGGTTCCTGATTAGTTGGGAAGATTGGAGCTTGACATCCATGATGGTATTGAGTCAATCAGTTATAATTTTGTACAGTTTTTTTTTTAATTTTAAATTTCTTTTACTGTATATCAATCAAAAGAAGTGATAATGAAACTATTAACAGATGATTTTGATCCAAAAATGCTGAGATCATTGGCATCTAGAAGTTACTCAAACCCATGATCTAGTTGAATAAAACAACTTTAGCGCTTCTCACAAACAAAGCCCTACTGCTAAAATTTCCACTGTCAATTGTGGAAAACTTTTTAGTCAGCAAAACTAATAGACTCACTACCCAAACTGAGGGAATTTTCAATTTGTCAATGAAGTGACCTGGATCAGGATGGTATTACGGTACCTCACAGGGCAAATGGTGCAAAAAAATATTCGAAGTTCTTTAAAGGATTTCAATTGTTTCCGGGCCCAGCTTGTAACGGCAAGCCGGGGTAGATGGACTAGCGATTCAAGATAAGAAGATGGAGATATATGTTTGTTGCTTGTTTGATTCTGTATCATATCTTATGCAAAACAAATAAAAAGAAAAAAGAGGGAATGTTTTTACCTATATTATTATAAACGTTAATCATAAAATCTCATTCCAACAAAAAAAAAAAAAGATTTCTAGGATAGATATTCCCTTTTTTTTCTCCTCTTTACAATTTAAAATCAAAGTTTAATACTCTTTTTTTTAATTATTCATACCATTCAAGCGGACTAAAATGAAATATTAGGCCCACCCAAAAAAATTTTTTTGTTACGCCACTGTTAGTAAATGCTTCCGTTTTCAGTTCAACATTTTGGTGCAGAAAAAGCCGACCATAATTCAACTGTATTAATTCTCGTTTCTTTGACTTCAATTTTAAGTTTGAAATAATTGAATTTTGCTCACTTTTAAATTGGAGACATGGCAATGGTTTAGCAGTTAATACTCTCTATTCTCTGTTTTTTATGTTCTACTGCCTTTTAATTAACTCTAGTTCAGGATCTTCTTTCTTTCTTTTTCCTTTTTTCAGGGGTGTGCGATCATTAATTTTTGTTTTCACTGGTATCTGCATAGATGTTTATGAATACTGCTGCTGCATCAGATTTGAAATTGGAGTGATATCGATATCATTAATTTTATATTAAAGAAAATCGGTTAAAAAGAAGGCAAGTTTTATGCCATAAATGTAACACACCAAAAATCAAAACACAACTATTGTTAAAACGCTAGGAAATCACTAATAATAAATCTCTAAATAAAAACCTTCAATAATCATTCTTATTAGAAAAAAGTGAACAGAACAATACATTTAATGTCTTTCTAATCAAAACAAATCTAACAATCTAAAGTTCCAAAAAAAAAAAATACTCTTCTTATAGCATAATTCCAAAAAATGAAATAAGCTTCGACATCAACCAGCAAGCCCAACTACTAACTTCTGACTTTTGAGACTACTCTGCAAAATATTAGAGACGAGGGGTGAGCTGTCAACTCGGTAAGTAAAATCATACACAACCATTAGTATCTTAAAACAATTATAAAAACATCATATCTTAATAAAAACGGAGTTAGAAGCATTTGTAATATTTAAAATCAAAGAAGTCATTCACAATCATTAAAGATCAAAAAGATATTTATCGACTCATGTCACATAGTGTCACCCGTAATCCAGGTGATCCGGCCAAAAAATATGTCACCTGTAATCCCAGTGACCCGGTCCATAAATATGTCACCTGTAATCCCGATGACTTGGCCAGAAAGTTATGTGCACATTAATATCATAGCAAGGTTCAGAATTCATATCAGTATTCAGATACTATGGACAATGAGTCAAAACGTTCAAAAACCATTTGAAATAACACGATACTCAAATTAAATATTCCAATAACTTTTCATAGATAATAATAAGTTCAACAAAATATAAAGCTTCTAAAAAAATGTCAAGAAAAAGGATTAATAAATATCTGATTTTGTAAAAATAGTTTGTTAAAAGTTCCTTTCACTAAAAACTGCCTTTAACATAAAAACAGTTTTTGAGAATCAATTTAAAAAGATTTGTTAAAACTTTGATTCCACAATTTAAATTCTAAAATAGAAAATAATTCATATAATATCACATAAAAGTATTTTCTAACAAATCAAAATATTCATTAAGAACACGTTACACTTTAATCATAGTACATGTATGATGTTATTTACCTTGATCGATCCAAAAAGAGAAATATCCTAACTCCTACTCGTCCAACGATTATCCTAAGATATATCCAGAAAACATCTTGATAAATTCATAAACTTAAAACCTCAAATGTTCTACAAAATTCCTTTAAAATTCCTAAACAAACCGTTCTGCCTAAGTCCGATACCTAGAATAGAGGTCATTCCAGAAATTTTAGAAAATTATATCTTAATCCAATTAACCTAAAATTTTATAGAGGTGAACTAGACACATATATTATTGAAATAAAAATTTTTCAAGGCAAATTACGTGCAGAAACTATTTTTGAATGATTTTCGTTTTTTGCCAGTCAATTCTGTCCAGAATTTCCAGATTAAAACGTTTCAAATTCAAAATTTCATAAAAATTATTCAACATGTTTAAAAATCATGAAAATTTACATAAACATATATATCATCTTAACAAAATAGCATATAACATTTGAGAAATTTCTGACTCCTCTAGCCTATGAAAAAAACTTCTGAAATTCGTAACATCCAGAAATCACAGTATTTTCCAGGATTTCAATAGAGAGTTCAAAAATTTGTAATAAATTGAAATATTAATATTTTTTTGTGAAATATAATTTTAAATGTTCATATATATGTCTATAAGAACATATAAAAAACCAGACTAAAAATCGAATTTTAAGTATCTTAATAAATTCAAAAATCATAAGCTGCTCCTTAATTCTTTGCAGAAATCCTGGCACAAATCTAGGCAAAAAAAAAATAATTCTAGTAAAAATTATTAAATCAAACTAAAAGAAATACAATCTTACCTTGAAATCTTTGAGTTCCAAAGCCTCCCCTAATTTTTAGGTTAAAAACCCTATTTGTAATATTATAATATTACTTATATACTAGATGAGGTTAAGGTATTCCAAAAGAGATTAAACTTCTAATTTAAATATAAATAATACTCTTTTTTTATTAACTTATTATAATCCTTGTCCGACTCCCACAAAGACTTTTATAGCCCTGAAAAAAAAATTTTACGGTTGTTACAATAAATGTTTCACTTGAGGATGGAATCGATGACACTAATCTTCACTCGGCTTTTCAAGGCAGTAAGTTCTTGTTGCAAACATCTAACTGAGGGAATTTGTTGTTTTTCTTGTTTGATATTGCCACAGTTTGACTTTTGCTTGTAAATACCCACTTTTGTTGATTATCTCCAAGGCGGTAGAAACATATGTACCACGTGCTATAGTTCTTCAATGTGGGGCAGATTCTCTTGCCAGAGATCGCTTGGGCTGCTTCAATCTCTCCAGTGGTGGTGCTTATGTTTTTGTAATTGAGACTGATTTTTCCCTTTAGTTAATTGTCAAACTGTGGGGCATTTTGCTTTTAGGTCTTGTTCAAGGCATGTTTATTATACTGATATTGACGTGTTCTTTTGTGGTCTTTTGTGAGGTTTTTTGCAGGGCATTCTGAACGTGTTTGTTTTGTAAAGAAATTCAATTTGCCCTTAATAGTATGCCTTTATTTGACCAAGTTGTACATGCGTTACATCAGTGTTGTACATTTGTTGTAAAGAGGAACCATTAACTTGCAGGTTACCGGAGGTGGGGGATAAAAAGAAGAAAATATTGCTGATATATTAACTCAATATCATCGTGCATATTAAAGAATACCTTACAAATATGAATAAATAATTAATTAATAATTAATAATTTTTATATTGAGATAAATATAATTGACATGAAAAAATAATTCATAAAAAAAAATAACTAAGTTATATGTATATTTACAAATTACACATAGCACATATGCATTATATCAATGATCATCAAATATTTATTTTAATTTTTTAGATATTATATAGTTAATTTTATTATCTATTATTTAGATTGGATCGGTTTATGAGATATTTTTATAATATGATCCGTTTTCTAATCCAATTAATTTAATTTTCAAAAATTTTAATTCAATTTAATCCCTCAATTGATTAAATCTAATCAAAATTAAGTCAATTTGGATTGAATGAATTGATTTAGATAAATTTGATTGTATTTTGAACACCCCAAACCGTATCAGTGAAACCTTTTCTTTTTAGAAAAAAGGTGCACTATAATATCACATCACCATAAACGATCGCATACAAAAAAACAGTAAACATCGCAGGCCCGGTTCTTCACCACCACCTCACTACAAATCCGTAGCAAAATCTGGCAAAAATTTAAGGGAAAATTCTAATTTACCCCCTGAGGTTAGGCAAAAGAAAAGGTTAGGACCTCAATTTTTTGAAATATCAGATTACCCCCTGAGGTTTTCTTAAAAACGTTAGATTGAACAGATGAAGGGCAAAACAGTCATCTTTGAGACAAAGTAATTTAAAATTCAAAGTAATGATGCATCAGTCACCTAAACGTAAAGAAGTGTGCTTGATCCAATAAAAAAATCTTAAATACAGTAGCTGACTATGGTAAAGAGGCAAACTTTAGTTAAATTTAGAGCTATATATATGCATTAACCATAGTTAAAGTTTGTGTTCTCTGCAAACAAATGCCATCTTCCCGCAAAAAAACACCTTCATCCACTCACAAGCTTCCACTTGAACTCAGTTACAAACGTGAAAAAGAGACAGCATTGCACAAGGAAGAGTGAAGAGGAGCGTTGAGCGTGCCAAAGCTTGACAAAATGAGGTTCGTTTTGTTTTTTTTTAATTTACTTATTTTGTGTTTTTGCATTTTTGAATGCATGTGAATAGTATATGTTGAGTGTTGTGCTTTTTTTATCGATGCATCTATGATTATCCTTCTGAGTGTATTATTTGATTTTGAAGAAATTTCTTTTTATTGTTTAAGTTGGACCTTTTGAGTGAATGATTGAAAAAAGAATGCAAATGATAGATTGATAAAGATGTTGACTTTGTGTTTGAGTAATGAAAAACGCAATACTGTGAATGAAATATGGTTGCATGAATGTAAAAACATGAACTTGTCAATGATCGATTAAAAAAGATGTAAACTTTATGATCTTGTAATGAAAAACGCAGTGCTAAGAATGAAAAATAAATGGCTACTTGAATGTAAAGACATGAACTTGTCAATGATTGATTAAAAAAGATGTGAACTTTATGATCTAGTAATGAAAAATGCAGTGCTATGAATGAAAAAATGGTTGCTTGAATGTAAAAACATGAACTTGTCAATGATTGATTGAAAAATGGCAAGCAATGTATGAAAGTATGGTTGTTTAAATGTAGAAACATGAATTTCATGATGGGTTTAGAGCGGAAGAGAAGTGATCAATTTAAGTAAGAAAGAATGGTTTCTACGTTGCATATATGGGAGTTTAACTCATGTCTCTCGTAACACAAGTTACATGGCTGTTTAAACAGCCATTGTGGTGGACATACACCACATGAACACAATAGTATATCAATATAAAACAAAAAGAAATACATGGCTCAATGAGGCCATTGGTGATTGGTCAAAGATATGTTACATGGCCAAGAATAAAATATTTTAATGCCTAAATCTTCATGCAAGAAATATTAAAAAATTCTTTGTCTTTAAAGTTGCATGCATTTCATGTAAACATCATGGAGCTCAATTACATGGCTATTTAAATAGCCATTATGGTGGACATACACCACTACAACACAATGGTAGATTAAAATGAAAACAAAAAGAAATATATGGCCCAAGGATGCGATTGGCTCAAGATATGTTGCATGGCTAAGAATAAAATATTTTAATGCTGAAGCCTTCATGCAAGAAATATTAAAAATTTCTTTGTCTTCAAAAGTTGCATGCATTTCAGGTAAACTTCATGGAGCTCAAGAAATGGAATTTGGCTCAAGAACATTTTTTTCTTCTGTCTGCGTAACAACAAGTTCCAGGATTGCAGAGTTTTGAAATTAACTTTCCAATACTTCATTCGATGATTGATTGAAAAAGATGTGAGCATTATGCTCTAGCAATGAAAATCGTAGGTTTTGGATGAAAATATGATTGTATGAATGTAGAAACATGAACTTATATTCGATGATTGATAGAAATCCATGGGCACTTTATGCCAGTTGGTAATGAAAGTCGAAAGCTATAGATGAAATTATGGTGGCATGAATGTAAAAAAAAAAAAATGATGTATTTTGTAATGAATCCATGTTCTTAATGATTGATGTGATAAATCATGCATGCTAAATTTTATTTGTTTGTATTTATACAGTGTATTTGGATTCACTGTCAAATTTCATATGTTTGGGCAAGATCATGAGTTGCATGGAGTGGATCCTTTTCTCTGGACAAGGAGAAGGTTGTTAGAAGAGGCCAAGTTAAAAGCTTGTGGAATGCCATTGGCGAGCAATGAGAACTACATAATTCAAGCTCTTGTGCCATGGGAACCAGCAAGTCTAGTCATTGGCAGTGATTTGGAGATGATGAGAATTTTCAATGAATGCGAAGATATGGGATTTGACTCTATTCGCATGAGGATGGAACTAATGCCACTTGGTCTAATGCCACATGGTTCTGAACATCTACAAAATGAAGGTGAACAACATATGCAAATTCCAGCTGAGCAACCTGCGAATAGAACTAGACCAATAATACCTATAGTTGATGCTGCTTCTCTAATGCAAGAAAATGACATAATGGGCAGTGGAGATAAAGATGATATGAATGACTTTGACTCAGGAGATGATTCATCACAATATGATGACAGACAACTTGCACAAGGAAGTAAGAAAGATGCCAATAAGGACAACTCTGATTGTAGTGAGTCTGATATGATCTCGGACTACCACTCCACTGATGACGACTATATGGGAAGTGGGTCAAGTGAAGAGGATGGACCAGCTACTGGACTAAGTAGAGAGTTCAGGAAAAATAGGTTTAAGGAAAACACTAATAAACCATTTGATTTTACAATTGGTGACCTGTTTGAGGATGCAAATCATTTTAGAAGAGTGTTAAGAGATTATAGTATACTGAAAGGGATTCAGATGAAGTTTGTGAAGAATGATGCTAATAGAGTAACCGCCACATGCACTGCTGAAGACTGCCCTTGGAGAATCCATGCTTCATTTATGTCCAAATCAGTGAAGACATTCAAAGTGAAGACTTATAGGAACATTCATGATTGCCAACGGGTTTGGAAGAATGGAACTGCAACTCCGAAATGGCTAGCAGGGAAAATTGAGGACATGGTGAGGGCAAATCCCAACATTAAAGTAAAGGACATTGGTATTTTTGCCAAATCTAAATGGAATTTGCATGTTAAGAAACACACACTTTACCGTGCAAAAAAGATAGCTCTAGAAAGAATTGGGGAGAATCATGAGGAAACCTATGACTTGTTACCGAAGTTTGCAGCCATTATCTACTCAAGAAACCCTGGCAGTTTGGTGGTGGTGAAAACAATAACCAGAAATGAGAATGGGATTAATCAACGTAGGTTTCACAGATTTTTCATGAGTTTTCCTGCAATGCGAGATGGTTTTATTAATGGTTGTAGGCCATTCATAGGGTTGGATGGGTGCCACTTAAAAGGTCCCTATGGTGGTATGCTCCTGAGTGCCATCGCCCTTGATGCAAATGGTGGTATTTTCCCATTAGCAGTTTCTATTTGTGAAGCCGAGAGGGAAGATTCTTGGTGCTGGTTTATAGAAAGGCTATACAACTATATTGGAGTGGCAAATGGTAGGCCTATCACTATCATGAGTGATAGGCAAAAGGGATTAATGAATGCTCTACATAAATATTGGCCCAATGCAATTTTTAGAAGGTGTGCTAGACATATCCATTCCAACTTCAAGTCTAGATTTGCAAGTCTAAAAATGGATGATCTCTTTTGAGAAATTTGTAGGGCTGCAAACAAAACTGATTACTTGAGAGCACTGGAGACAATAAGAGAACAAAGCACTACAGCATACCAATGGCTAGTTGATATTGATCCCTCAGTTTGGTGCAAGTGGGCTCTTGATACATCTTCAAAGTCAGACCACGTTACAAACAACTTCACTGAAAGTTGGAACAGTTGGCTAGGTGAGTGGAGGTTCAAGCCAGTCACAACACTAATGAATCACATTAGGAGGAAAATGATGAGAAAGCTACAAAAGAAAAAAATTTTGGGAGCATCACTGACGTCAAAAGTGCCTCCTAGAATTAAAAGTGAGATGACCGCTTTAATGGATAAGGGGAGGCAGCTAAGACTTATCCACAGTGGCAATGGTGAATATGAGGTATTGGATGGTCTAAGGACTTATGTAGTGAATCTGAATGGGTTCATGTGTGATTGTGGAAACTGGCAGCTTTCTGGCATTCCATGCAAGCATGCAATGAGTGCCATATGCTACACAAGGCTAAATGTAGAAGACTATGTCCATCCATTGCTGACAACTGAATCTTATAGAAAAACTTATGCTGGAATGATCCATCCTTTGCCTGATCAAAGTAACTGGCCAGGAGGCAATTGTCCTAAAATTCTCCCTCCCGAGAGAGTTAAAAAAGCTGGTAGGCCAAAGAAAGTCAGAAGGAGAGAGCCTCATGAGTCAGTTGTCAGGCATAAGAGATCTTTTATGTTGCATTGTAGCTTTTGCAATGGAGATGGTCACAATAGAAGGACATGTAGGCTAATTCCATCTAATGCAAGGGTACTAAGGGCACAGGTAAGTACCATTTTATATAGCAAATTCATTTATAACTACAACTAATATTACTTACATTTTTTTTTTCTTGTTTGGCAGGGTTTGGGTGGTCCTTATTCAGGACTAGGAGAAACAAGTGGAGCAAATGTCATTGTCAACCACGTAAAACCACTACACAATTTCCACTCAAAATTAGTTCTCTGCAAGCTAAAAATAATAATAGTTTACATTACTTTTTGTAGGAAAGTTCTAGTCACTATCAAGGGCAAACCAGGCAAACAAGGGAACCAAGTGTTACTGACAACAGATCAAGCCAACCTGAACCAAACACTCAACCAAGTCAGAATCAAGTATAGATGTGATGATTTGAGTTTGAGCAAAACTTCTCTATTAATACGTTTCTTGGCCTATATGTAGTTCTATGAGTTTCTTGGCTTCTAAAACTATGACTTTTTGTAGTATTCATATTGCATACATTCTTGTAATGCATGCAAAATGAATATTGTTAGATGAGATATTTTTGGTTTTTTTTGGGATATTGTGGAGAAGCATCATTCTGTTATTTTGGATTACATAAATTAACAATGGGCAATGTTATGGTTTAAAGGTTTTATTGTAATGCAGAGATCTAAATATGTTGTGTTTGTTGCAAAATATAAATGTCCAATGTTTTATTAAATTTTTCTTCAATTAGTTTGTACGCTTGTGTTGGTATCAGTTGTTAAATCTATGTTTTATACAGAGGAAAATGCGAAGCATGTAACACTGGTCAATGGTTATATCTCTGGGTTACAGCTTTCATACTCATCTTTTATATAAAAGGGTATTATGGTCAAATGCCTAAAATTAATAAGGCTACTGCCTTCGAAATTTGATACCATTTTAATATAATAAACTTGTCCAGGTTTCAATATTATATTATTACTTTTCGCTAGGAGAATGGCAATTTCGTCTACTTGCTTCCTGCCACCAACGGTCAACAATCAACAAGTGGACTGCCGTTTAATCTAACGTTTTCAAGAAAACCTCAGGGGGTAATATGATATTTTAAAAAATTGAGGTCCTAACCTTTTCTTTTGTCTAACCTCAGGGGGTAAATTAGAATTATCCCAAAATTTAATTATTAAATAAATTTTAATCAAATGTTTCAAAATAACACGAGAATATTTATATAGTGAAATATTTGTTATAAATGATTTTCTTATGAATTTTTTAATAAAAAGTATTTTTAAGTTTATTTATCATTTGTTATGGTAGTAATTTTTTTAAATATTATCGAAGTAGTAGTTGATAGAAGAGACGAACACTATTAACAAGTTTTAAGTTTTACTTTTATTTTAATATTTTAAATATTTTACAATGGTCAATATAAAAAATTTAGAAATCTTATATTTTTTAGGGAAAATGGAGAAAATAGACATAATTAGGGGGCCTTGTTGAAAAATGGACACATCCTAAAAAATTTTTATGCCATAGACACTTTCTTAACAAAAAGACCCAAATACCCCCTTTGAAATTACTTGCATCCGATTACTTGAATCCAACACTCTTTTCGAGGATGAAATGGTCAAATTACAAACTATGCGGACTAATGATATTTTTAGAGCTATATATCGCGCAAAGACTTGCGCGCTTGCTGGACAGACGCTCGACACATTAATCCGACACTCGACACTATCTTGCATTCGACACAACTCGACACTCGACATGTATGTGTCGAGCCGTGTCAAGTAGTGTCAGATTCTCGATAACAGTCTATTTTCGAAGACACATTAATCCGACACTCGACACTACCTTGCATCTGATACAACTCGACACTCGACATTACTTGCATCCGACACAACTCGACACTCGACACGTATGCGTCGAGCCGTATTGAGTTGTGTTAGATTCTCGATAACAGTCTATTTTTGAAGACACATTAATCCGATACTTGACACTAACTTACATCCGACACAACTCGACACTCGACATTACTTACATCCGACACAACTCGACACTCGACATTACTTGCATCCGACACAACTCGACATGTTGAGTGTCTTCTTTATCATGAAGAAATCGTCGATTTTCACCATTTTTACACACATCAAACCAAAAAATCAATTAAATAACATTTCATTTAGCACCACAAACACAGAATAAATATAAAATATGAACTCAAACTCAAATCCTCAATTTTAAAATCTCTAAAATCTATCTCAAATCCCCAAACGTAGAATAAGTTTCTCGTTCCTCTTACTACGTTTCGGACTGCGCTTTCGATGGTGTGTTGGAAGCTAGACAATAACAGACGGTTATGAAAATAGGACACGATTATAGAAATAGCACACTGTAACTGAAAAGTGAAGGGAAGAGAGAAATAGTCTTTCTATAAAAAATTTTTAAAATGTATCTATTTCTTAATAAGGTTTCTTAATTATGTCTATTTTTTTTAATTTTTTTTAACAGAAATTTTTAACTGTTATAAAAAAGACTTTGGTCATCTATTCTTCATTCATGAAATATCAAATCAAAATATTTTATTCATTGTAATGACTATACCAGATAGGCATTGAATATGATTACTCTGACCCCTTGCCTACTCTTTGAGGGCAGGAGTGGATCTATCTTTTTATTCAAAAAAGATAAGAAACTGACCCACAACCCAATCGGCAGGACACAAGAAGGAAGAAAAGCAAAAGCTATAATTCATTTTGAAAAGCTGCCTGAGTTTTGTTTCGGTAAAACTGCATCCATGAATTTGTGATCAAAATTAACCTGTGTGCTCAAGGAAATACTAAGCAATCTACTTGAAACTCGGTGAAAGATTCAAGAAAATTCTAAGCAAACGCGAATGTGGTTTCCCTACTTCCCCATTGCAATGATCATCATTGTCGATTTAAGAAAAGAATTTCACATGTTCCAAGAAATTTCATTGAAATAAAAGGGGACAATTATGTTAGAAAAGTCAAAATACGCAAAGGGACAATCAACTTGCAAACAACAATAAATATTTTAATATTAGCATGAAACATCATGGAGGCTCTTAGTATTTTTCTGCTGTAAGAAAACTTGGATGATTGGCCCAACGAATCAATAAAATAAAATAATTTTTTGAAAAAGGAAAATGATTAAAGTAACGCCAGAAATTGTGTCATTTATGTCAGTTGAGTTATTATTAAGTAAATATAATTAGTTACGAGAAGTGGTTACCAGCCAAATCAAATGATCTGATCTCATCCGTAGAAGAGCGATTCCTTGTTAGTATGTGACAAGGTTCCAAAAGAAATTAACAAGGAGATGCATGTCGAAGAGATAGCCAAGTAGATAACTATGTCTACTAGGTGATAGGAAGACTTCTATGTAAGAGGACCCAATAGTGGCTTCATCACAAGGCTCAGAATAGCAAATAGTTCTTGTCACAAAATTAAAGATTTCATTGGTTCAGCTTTCTATTCATTATTAATCCGACAATCACAAATGGTAGATTACCCACTAGTTAATTTCAAACTAAACAAAACCGATATGTTTCCTCCCCTAAGGCTTGGGCTCAGTGACAAAGATTAAGGGTTGAAACCCCGTATATATAATGTCTCACATGTGAACATGAATTTTTTCTAAAAGAAAATATAAATGTTGATTAGAAAATGTAGATAGCCAATGATAAAAGAAAGTGGGTGCAAGGATGGACATAGAGTTGAGTGTAAAGATTAAAGATACTTAAGTTAGTCAGGTTCAAATGTATTTAATTGTAATTTTATCCCATGATAATTTTGTGATGACAATTTTTAATAAAAATTGGTGTATTAATAAAATGTGCAAATAGCTTCATGTATATTAAAAACTTAGCCCATTTAACAGATTGGGTCAACTTTCACACCATCAAAATACTAAAAAGACTTTTTATTATGACTGAAATTGCTGGAACATATCCATGACAAAATTGACTTGGTTTTGATTAAGGTATCGATTCAAACTCTAGTCGTATATTTGAGAGAAAGATGCTCATAACTATAATTGCTTTATTGCTTCATTGTTAAAGATTTAAGGAAATACTATGCAAACTCTGAATGTGGTTTCCTTTCCTTACTTCCTTGCCTATTGCAGTGAATAAAAAGAAAAAAGAAAAAGACCAATTGTGTCACAGTCTGCCCAAATTGCTTACTAAATTGGGCTCAGATGTGTGTAAAACTTAGGTGGTGTTTGTTTTCTTCTACTTATCACTTAACACTTAAAGTGTTTAGATTTCAATCTTAAAATTTTTGTTTGTTTTTCCATTTATCACTTTTTCTAATCACTATTGTCTAAATGAGATGTAAAAAAATTTGTTCCATAAATATCTCTATATATTGAAATAATATAAATTTTGTCAAATTTTCTAATCATTATTGTCCAAATGAGGTGTTAAAAATTTTATTCCATAAATATCTCTACATATTAAAATAATATAAAATTTATCAAATTTTTATTTATGAATATTATTTAATTTATTAAAAGGTACAATTTTTGGTATATTTGTGATTGTTTTAGTATTTATTATCAAATTATTATATTATTTATTATTATATTTATAATTACCATATTAAAATACAATAAATATTTTTTTATAATTGGTAAAATTTTATTTATTTCTATTAATATTTCAATTAAATAGCTAATAATATGTTGAGTAACTACGGAAAATTTTGATATCATTATAAATAGCAAGTTTTAAAATAGATAATATATTTGATAGAATTTTATTACATATTATAGGGACAGTTTTATTGAAACTTTAAAAGTTATTAATTAGATTGCTGAGGACATTTTATTTTATTTAATAGTGTAAATTTAAAGTAAAAAAATTAATATTTAATATTGTCATTTAAAATATCATATTCACTTTTTTTCTTTTTAAGTTTATGAAATGAAAAACACTTTAATTAATAGAATTAATATTTTATAATTCAAAATATGGTCTTCAAAATATAATGGATAAAATACTACTATATCAATTTTTTTTATACGACTTGATATGGCTTAAACTTGATCTAATTGGAGGAATGAATTTTAAAAATTTATAATATTAATGATATAGTAATTATACAATAATATCATATGAGTTTATATAATATAATATTAACTATTTAAATGAAATTTTTTTATTTAATTATAGTTAATAATTATTTTTTAAAAGTTGTTAGAAATATAATATTAATTATTTAAATAAAAAAATTTTGATTTAATTTTATTAACTATTTAATTTTTAAAAGATTGTGTAAATATAAATATAAACATTTTATATTTTAACAAGAGTAAAAAAGTCATATTAAAGGTAAAATATTCTCTTACCACTTTTTTTGAGTGGTATTTAAAAAAACAAACAAATATCCTATTATGTGGTGTAAATTAAGTTTTAAAAAGTGTTAGATCTAAAAAGTTTTAAGTGATTAAAACAAACACCACGTTAGTCTAGTTTCTAAAAGGTATACAAGGCCTAATCCATTTTCTAGAAATCTCTAGCAAGCATATGTACTAGAATTCTCCATGTAAATATCTAGATATTTTATGTGATAATTTTAGATAACTAATATTGGCGATGTATTGAATCTTAACCGTTTATTTGAGAAGAGGATTAGTATAAATACCCCTCAAAGCTTCATTTATAAGTCAAGTTGTAATCAAACAATTAGTAAGATTCCTAGTGTTATATAAAGTATTTTTTCAGCAATCTTAGCCGTCTACTTGTTAGGAAGACTAGTATAAATAACCCTCAAAGCCTCATTCCTAAACCAAATTATAATCAAATCATTTGGGAGGAGGATTAGTAGAAATGACCCTCAAAGCTTCATTCCTAAACCAAATTGTAATCAAATCATTAGTAAGAGTTTTAGTGCAATATAAAACATTCTTGTTAGCAACTCTTATCTCTATCTTCTAATACCTCCCTTTTCTTGCCAAAAAATTCTATTCGAAAGCTTCTTCTTTAGTGAATAAGCTAAGCAACAAGGCTTACTTAATAGTTATGGATGTGAGGTGATTCCACTGCTGAAAACTAAACCCGTGACAAAATGGATTAATAGAAAAGGAATTTCACATGTTAAGAAACTTCATTGAAATAAAAAAAGACCAAATGGATTACATATAGAAATTTCTCGTATGTTAGGTGAAGAAAGAAGTTAATTTTTGTTAGTGGAGGAAGAAATAGTTAACAACGAATAAAAATATTAGGAGTTGTTGAACAAACAACATATTATAATATGACAATCATATTTTAGTAAGAATTAAATATCATCTTCCACTTAAACTATATGGAAAAAGCGACACCTTGAAAGGAGCATTGATTTTGTGGGTATTCCAAGTCAACGATCCTAAGCTGCCCTTGCATCATGCTCTCAATTTCTCCACAGCACCAACGAAACCTCAAGGAAAAGGGATAAATTAATTAGAAATTATAAAGTGAACACTTGAGGGCCACTTTGATTTTAGTTGTGCTATCGAAACAATATAATAGATTATAAAGTAGATATTGTATATATGGATCTTGATAAATCAAATTTTAAAAATTGTCGTATTTTTAAAAACAGTAAAAAATTAAACATTTAGTAAATCTGACTTCTACATATTTATATTTGTTGAATTAAAAAATCATCATAGACATATTTAGCTTTTTATATAAAATAATTCCATGTTTATAAAATACATATTTGGTTTCATAAATCTCATATATATCCTCTATCGTTAGTGAACCTATGTTAAAAATATCAATTAAAAGGGTAAATTGGTTAATTAAAAACAATTATATTTATTTATAAATTTCCAAAAGATAAAAAATGTAAAAGAAATGAATGCCTTTTGCATCCAAGCTTTTAAGAAAAAATTTTTTATTTACAAATTTTTTATAAATTCATTTACATATTTAATAAATTTTATTTTAAAAAATTATGCATCATTATTCTGTTTTGTTGTAGAACTCATGCTTTAATGACTCTAAATGCGTACTTTTCATTTTTTTTTTAAATTTTTTATCAAATTACTAATATATTTAATAGTTATTATTAATTGAAGGTATTTTCGTAATTATATATTTTTCAAAAATATTTTATGAAAATAAATAATTATTTATTTTAATTATGAGTATAAATTTAATAAATAATTTAATAAATAAGGTAAATTTATATTTTTGTTTTTTTATTGAGGGCAATTTTGATATTTCATTTTCTAAAGTTGATCTCCAAAGACAGGCGGTTTCTTACTTTTAGACTCCTTCATTAAATCTTCTATAACAACTTCTTTTTGAAGTAGGTTCAGAAGTAATCCCAACTGCCCTACGTTGTTGTTGCTGCAAAGAAAAGTGACTCTTTTCACAACACAACCCCAAACTAGCCCAATATTTAAGTAGTTTTAGACTTTTAATTATAGTATTTCTCAATCATGCCATAAGACTAATGAGAACTCTTAGATCAAACACTACAAGAAAATGGGCCTTTTATCGCTGGCCTAAACCGCGGTAAAAAGCTTTCTACGACGGGCCTACGGCGGTTTAAGCCCGTCGTATAAAATGGCGCAGTAAAAAATCATTTCACTTTTTACCGCGGTTTTAGCCCGCAGTAAAAATTCGTTGTATGGTCAAAAAAAATTTACCGCGGGTCTAATCAAAGTCACAACACATCCAAAGCCCACCACAAAGGCCCACAATAAAAAGTGCTAATCAAAGTCACAACACATCCCAAGCCCACAGTAAAAAGTCCTAATCAAAGTCACAACACATCCAAAGCCCACCAAAAAAAAAAAAAAAACAACAAAAGATACACCAGACAAGTATAATATACCATTGAAATGGGCTTCAAGCTCTACAAATACTAACCAATTCTTATAAGAACAATGTTCTTTGACAATAGCTAAAACCATACAAAACACTTAAAATTTTATCAACCCCTGCCCTGCAAATCAAATCTAAAGTTTAAACACTGGAGCAGCAACTCTGGCTTCTTCAACAATTTTCATGATCTCTTCTACAGATTGGAGGGAAAAGGTTGGATTTTCTTTCTTGTAGTAGATGGCTTGAGCAGGCTCCGTCAGTTCCCTAGGCAACTCGGGCTTGAGATGGCTCTTGATTTCTTTTATGGTGATTCTCTGAAAATAAAGAGGTTCAAATAGTATTACTTAAAAGTAAATTTCTTGTAATCAAGCAAATGAATGATATTGAAAATAGGATCCTCAAATAAAAAAGTTTAAACAGAAAGCTACAGGTTTGCAATGTCAACTTTGTAATATATCACACTGAGTCTTTTAATAAGATTTCTTGTAACATAAAATACTGTTAAATTTTCAAATGCAAACAATTCTTCCGTGCAATTTGAAAATATTAGCAGCAAAAAGCGAAAAAAATAAAAGAGTAGGTGGATGTTTAAAACTATAGCATTTCCTGGACAGTATCCCTAGAGCTCCTCACGAGGACAATCTGATAATTTTTGATCTCTTTTGGAGAAAGGGGTGCAGGGATTAGGCGGGATATTCTTACCAATTTATATTGACTACCAATATCTCATCATTTAAAGAAAAGCAATATAAGCAACATTACCTCAGCAACAGACAAGAACTGGTCCCTCTCAGTGTATTGCTGCACTTTCTCCAGAGGTTGGCCAGTAAAAGCTGCATACATTCTGTCAGTTTTCTGCAACAGATATCCAGGGAAAGAGCACATCAATTAAAGGCTTGATGCTTATTAGAGCACTTGTCAAGTTGGAAGCTTATAAATGAGTGAAAGCACAAAGCTGAAAATAAAAAATCCCTCACAACAACAAAAAATCATATGAGCTTAATCTTAGTTTACATATTTTGAAAGATGATAACCTAGAATTATGTTCACATCACCAGAAAATAGAACCACAGAATACAACAATTCTGAAAGCAAGGCATATTAGATGACTGGTTAGGCACAACGCCAACTTCCTCTGCAAAGATGATGAAGTGTGTGCAAGACGTTGATAAATCTAAGCTTATAAGTAACCGATGAGAGCCTTCAGTTCTATGCTAAATAAAGTCATTTGTATAGTCTGGCAAAGTACTGCCTTGAAAAAGTAATGTAACACGCCGTAAGTGTTGATTCTAGAGGTAGACTCAGCCAAATTAGCAAGATACACAAAACAATTGACAGACTCATGGTATCACCCCAAGGTTATCTAAAGCATGTAACAGAGTGGAAAAACTTACATGGCGAGATTGAACTGCTTCATTTACTTGACGCCTCACATCTTCCACATGACCCTACAAACACATAGCACATTATTAACTACATGGTTTTTACCATTTGACAAATTTTCTCAAAGATTCAAATTACAAATTTCTTGCAATGCATTAGATGAATTATAGACATACAAGCTCATCCCTCTATTTTATTAAATATGAGTGCTCAATCACAGGAAAAAGAGAAATGTTCAGATCATTAAAATACGAAAAGCTTCAATTGCCCTGATCTTAACGCTTCTCATGCAAGTATATCAAGAAATCTTATTTCAAATCTTCTCATCCCAGATAATTAGTTCTGTTTCATAACATAAAGAGTCACTCCACATGACCACACATCTGCCAACTGAACAAAACACAAATCAATACTAAACTGAACCTACAACCAAAACTCAAAGCAAATTAAATTTACTTGGGGTATTCAGCCATGAGGTTTATCATCCAGGAAAGTTACATGAGCTTCTGTTATGCACAAACATAAGACATCATAATACACTATCTGAAGGAGAAATTTCTAATAATTGTTGCAGCTGTGTGCTCATCAGGTTACAACTTTTCATATACAAAATTCCCAACCTTTAACATGCAAAAGTTGCATCTTTAATTAATCTACTTTAACCATAACCCTTACCCCATGTTCTTTATTCAGATTTAAGACTGATATTTGAGAATCCCCTCTATCAGCAGTCTATGCACAAAAAAGGTTGTTTCCAAGCGGGTGCCAGGCTACATCTTCATGCCACCTCCTCTACTTTGGTGATGCACATTCGGTAGAACTAAGAAAAGAGGCACCAGACCTGCAATACACAAGAATTCAACATATCACATAAGCAAAGAAAGAGAAAATTTCTCTAATCAACCTTAAAAGATCCAAAAAGAGCTTCATTTATTCTATTCTTCTTCAAACTTCAATGAAAAATCAATACAAGCTACAATTTCTCTAATCATAAAAGTCAATTCTTTCATATATAGGATCAAGAAATCAAAGCAAAATGGTTACTTTACCAAATCAGTCGTGATATCAAGGAGGCTAGATCGGCTGCCTCGATGGTTGAGATTGCTTCGTCGAAGAAAATATTTCTGAGCATGACTTGCCACCTGTGTTGGCGTTTTTCTCTTCACGAAGTTCCTGGAGATTCCTCTCTAATCTCCTCTCCCCACTTTGTGTAATCGCAACAGGAACAACTTGTGCTCTTCTTCAGTCCACGAAACTCCTAACAAATTTTCCATTTTTTCCAATACAAAAATCAACTTTTCAACTAAACAAAACAAAACCACTAAAAAAAAAAAAAGAGATCTGAACAGAACCGAACCTCGCTTTCGCTCTCGCCCAGCTCTAGAGTTGTTAACAGCATCATTGGCAGAGGCATAACCAGCAGCCGTCGACTCTTCCTTATTGTTGTGACTGTTACTGTTACTGTCATGAGGCTATTTGTACTAGGACAAGTTGTTCATACCAACACTCTTCCTCATGGAGTCCACAACGACTCTCACTCCGAACAGCATAATCTCGCTGTCGCCGTCGATGACGGTGGAGGCAGTGGTATCCGACATAGTTAGAGGATGAGGATGAGAAAGACATTAGGGATTATAAGGATTAGGGAAAAAGAAAGAGAAAAGAGAGACGGGAGGGGAGGGGAGGAAGGCGTGAAATGTAAAGAGAGAGTATTAAAAATGTTTTTTCTACTGCGGTTTCATCTTAACGCAGTAAAAGTTTTCAATATCTATTAAAGACGCGGTAACCCGCCACCAATTTTTATCTTTTACCGCATTTTTTTTGGCCTGCAGTAAAAAGGTGTAGTAAAAACCTTATTTTGTAGTAGTGTAAGCTTTAGAGGAGAAGACACCCGCAAGAACTTCACAAGTCATCTATATACTGCTTTGCATCAAGTGGGAATCAACGTGTTCAAAGATGACAAAGAACTTGAGAGAGGGAAAGCGATTTCACCAGAACTCATTAAGGCTATTGAAAAATCAAGGTTTTCAATAATTGTTTTCTCAAGAAATTATGCTTCTTCTCCTTGGTGTTTGGATGAACTTGTTAAAATTGTTGAGTGTAAGAATATAAGGGGTCAAGAGGTCATTCCAATTTTTTACAATGTCGATCCATCAACAGTACGGAAGCAGAGCGGAAGCTTTCGGGAAGCCTTCATTGAACATGAAAAAGTTGAGGAGAATACAGAGAAGTTGCAGAAGTGGAAGAGCGCTTTGAAAGATGTGGCTGGTATAGCTGGACACGATGTAAATAATGGGTGATAACTTATCTTCAAGTACTAGCTTTTCATGATACTTCTTCTTGGCCTTTTTTTCTTTTTCCAACCAATGCTTTTAGACATCCTAATTCCAATATTCATTACAAATGCTTGTTTCTATTTTCTTTACCATTTCTCGCATTTTGATTTCTTTTAAGAATAATGAGAAATTTTTTAGGGCTTGAATACACCAAATCAAAATTCAACTCTCAAGCATTAAATGTCATACACAAACTATTTTTCTCTATATTAGAAATTTAATAATTTCTTCTAATAAAATATAAATAATGAGCAACATTATATACAAAGATATTACAATAAATTTGTATAAATTAGAGCATGTATAATTGCAATGGCCTTTTGGATTTTATCACGAATTGACAAATAATAATTAATAATGCAGTACAATAATTTGATTATTAGATAAGTTATTAATTGTACTATGTCTTTATCGTTTCCTAATTACAAGTATAAATAGGCTTTTAATTTTCTTTCGAGCAATCAACCAATAGCAGGGAATCAACCAATAGCAGGGACGGAGCCAGAAATTTCATCAAGGAGGCGCAATAAATTAAAGAGCAATAGGTATAAGAATTTTTCTCAAGTAATAAATATGAATACTTAATAAAAGTTCATAAAATATTTATTGATCTATAACTGTCCACGACGCTTTTTCATATTTTGATTTGAAAGCGTTGTACAATGATTTCATTTTCAATACTACTAGCTATATCTTTCTTTATATATACAATCAAACTATCATTCATCCATTGGTTATTCATCCGATTTCGTAATCGGTTCTTCACAATATTTATAGCTGAAAATACCCTCTCTACAGTAGTTGTAGCAACAGGTAGGATCAAAGCCAAAGTCACAAGCATGTAAACTAGTGGATATATTTTGTCCCTTTTAGTTTTAATCATACACCTTGCAAGATCACAAATCCTTTTCAATCCTGAAAACTCAACACTAGAACGCATATCCATAATATAAGTATCAAGTTGAAACTCAAGTGTAATAAACTCTATTGTAGAGAATTCTTTAGGATAAAATTGTGCAAAACGTATAAGTTTTTTCTTATCAAAAGCAGAAAATGATTCATTTGGACATAGACATGCCACACAAAGAAGTAACTCAGTGTTAGACTCATTAAGACGATTATTCAACTCTTGAAGTTGCATATCTAAAATGGAATAAAATAGCTCAACACGATAATGATGCAAGTTTGTGATTTCTTGAGCTTTGCGTTGTGATCATCTTGGATTTAGATACACATCCTCCATCTTTGGAACATGAATACAATGCTTGACACAAAAAAAAGTAACTTCATCAAGCAAAGAATCCCACCCACTTTCTCTCATTGTTTACAACCGTTGCTTACACAATCGAACCAACATCATCGCATTCACAATATCGTGATCCCTTCTTTGTAAAGCTTGTGACACCCATTATATCTTTCATCAAATGAAGAGTAAACACAATATCAAATGATTGCATCCACATGAACAATGTCTTTGCTTTATATTTTTTATTATCATTTGCTCCATCATCAGCAACTATTTCAAGTACATCAATTATCACTGAAAACATATGAATTATGCTCACTAAAGTACCAAAATGTGAACCCTACCTTGTATCACCACAACGTTTCAATGTAGTCTCTTGATTTAATCCTTGCCCAGACTACCATCATTGAGTGCTTGGATAAGCTTAATAGCTCATTTATCTTGAAGAATATCACGACGTTTAGATGATGCCCCAACAACATTCACAATATTAGTAACAACACTAAAAAGAGTATCAACATCACCATGATTTCTTGCAACAGCAACTAACGCTAATTGAAGTTGGTGAGAGAAACAATGAATATAATAAGCACAAGTATTCTTATTCATAATTAATGCTTTAAGACCATTAATCTCACCTTTCATATTACTAGCTCCGTCATAACCTTGGCCACACAATCTAGAGATGCTTAATCCATGCCTTGAAAATAGGTTATCCAGTGATGCTTTAAGTGGAAGAGCAATAGTACTAGCAACATGCTCAATTCCTATGTATCGCTCAACTACAAGTCCATTCGAATCCACATAACGTAATACTACAGCCATTGGTTCTTTCATTGATATATCTCGAGATTCATCAACTAAAATGGAAAACAATGCATCACCCATCTCTTTAACAATGGCATTAGTGGTCTCAACTGCAACAGCTTTGACAATGTCTTTTTGAATCTCAGGAGATGTTAATTTGAGGTTATCAGGAGCATTTTTCAAGGTAACAGCTTTAATATTCGCATTATGATCAACTAGGAATTGTAAAAGCTCTAGAAAGTTACCTAGATTGCATGAATCTTTAAATTCATCATTACCCCAAAAAGCAAGCCTCTGTTTTAAAAGAAATCGAACACAATCAATGGAAGCAATCAAACGAGTTCGATACTCACTTCGAGCTTGATCCGAATGCTTGGAGAAAAATGTTTCAATATGTTGGTTTTGATTCATTAATGCTTCACAACTTCTCCTAACTTCATTGTGAATACTAGTGGGACCTCCAACAAGTTGTCTAAGCTTTTCTTTCTTCTTCTAATTGGAAAAGCCTTCACCAACAAAACACTCACCACCTCCTTGATCACCCATTTGTGGCTTGAAAAGATAACAATAAAGACAAAATGCCGCATTCTTTGCTATACTATACTCCAAGAAACCGGGGTATTTATCAAACCATGAATAAACAAATCGTCTTGATAGTTGTCCAAATTTTTTGAAAGGAAACTCATGGTCTCTAGGTTGACATAGACCTTTTTGGAATTATGCCCTTCGAACTTGATCTCGAATATTTGGATTATAATCTAAAATCCAAGGTCGTAAATCGGGGCCTGTAGGAAGATTAGATAAAATGGTTGCCGCATCGTCTTTTGAACCATCTTGATTTGAACTATCTTGATGTGTCTTTATTGGAGGCGATGATGTTGACTTTCTTTTGAAATATTTCTCCATCACTACATCAAATTAAATAAAATAGCATAATAAATAAAAGTTTAACAAAAAAAAATTCTACAAAACATAACAATCAAAAAGGCTTTTATATTCAAAAACCTTAAAAGAGAAGGAAAAAAAGAAGCACATAACTTAATATTAGTCCCAATTTTAACACAAATTAAAATCTTTAAAGTATATTTTAAAAAAAATTGTACTTATATTTATTTTTAAAAAAATTATCCAAAATTGAATTCCCCGGAATGATGCAAAAAGTAAAAAAAAAAAAAAACAAAGCTAAAACAAGCAACTTGTCAAAACGCTTGACAAAACTCGACGTGCTCGATAGAGCTCGACACGACACGACTCGACATATAAGTGTCGAGTGTCGGATGATGCATTCGACACTCGATGTCTTCGAAAATAGACTGATATCGAGTGTCGGTTGTGAATCCAACACAACATATATGTAAGTGTCGAGTGTCAGATGATGCATCCGACACTCGACATTTACAAAATAGACTGATATGAGTGTCGGTTGTGAATCCGATACGACTCGATATGTAAGTGTCGAGTGTCGGATGATGCATCCGACACTCGAGGTTTACATCTATGTTGCGTCGGATTCACAATCGAGACTCGATATCAGTCTATTTTGTAAGTGTCGAGTCATGTCGAGCTTTATCGAGCGCGTCGAGTGTTGTCGAGCGCTTTGGCAGGTTGCTTGTTTATATTGTCGTAAATTAAATAAATTAAATAAAATATATTTTTATATTTATACCATGTGCATTTTGTTTTAATTTTTTAATTCAAATAAACGAATTAATATAAATTTAGTTAAACACATATATACGACCTATGTCTAATTCTATTATTCTAATGCTAACCAAAAAATTTCAAATATAAACACAATAGATTTTAAGTTTATAATCAAAATAAAAAAATTCAAAAAATCCCTAATAAATCAAAAGCATTCCTAAATAAATAATAAATATGATAATGAAAGTGAATAAAACTAAAATATCCTACTTATGCTTATTGATATATTGAAAATTTATAATCTTAAGTTTCTTTATGTGAATTTTTTTTATTAATATTAATTTTCTTTGTAGTCATATAGCGGAACGTGCTTTATTCATCATTTTCAACTGACATGGAAACTATTCATGTAGATGCAAGTATTTTCATGGTTTTACGGATTATAACAACTTAATGGATGACTCAAAAAGTACGTAGTAGTGTCAAAGCAATTTTGAATAGTAATTTATTGAAGCTTTGTATAGGTTCCATTTTCATTGCTTCCTTTGATTTCAGGATGTTATATATGTATCCCGCTTATATGTACTTTGTATGATTGTTGAAAGATTTAATTGGTTATATTGATTCCGCAGACCCTGAAGAATAACTTGGATGGATGTGTCAGGAAGTATGTGGTTATGTCCACGAGAGTGCAGTCTCAATGATTTGCTGAAATTTTTTAGTTGTCATTTGGTACATGAATCTTCTTGTAATTTTGAAGTACACCTTCCCTGTTAAGATGAATGAAAAAATAATAATAATAGTAAAACTTAAATCTTGAAACTTCTTTCAGATTGATGCTCAGAGTTAAGAAAAAAAAAATTAATTTTATCTCATAACTGTGCCTCATTTGCTCATATCTCTTCCTTGAAGATCTTCCCGTTCCACTCTTGCCATAGGACGCGACAGAGGGTTGCAGTTTTATCTTCTTTCTTGTCCTGCCCGTTAAAAAGATTTTTCATAAAAACACTATTGAGGCACCGCCCAAAGAAAGGCTTGTATTTTGGAGAGAATTTTATCTTGGAAATAAAGTTCAAAGCTCTGAAATCAATTATTTTGATATTACAAACAAAATCTTTTTTTTTTTTTTGGCTTTGCTTTGCTTCGCTAAATAATCATAGAACACACTACTCTTCTAACTTCTAAGGGAAATATTGGGGAGAAGGCAGGGCATACGAAATTCCCATACAAATACGCCATTCTGAAATAATTATGAATGATTGGGACAAAAAAAAAAAAAAAAATTAATGACATCGATCCCAAGAGTAGTTTCTACGTCATCTCTCAATTTGGCATAATTAGTAATAGAGTCATTAAAGTACACATTATTTTTTTAATAATAAATTTAGGCCTAGTAATATGAGACAACGTAATAAATTTAGTCACACCTATTAATCGCAGATTCAGCTGATATTGCAGATATTGTTTATAAGAAGGTTTTGTAGTCCACTGTTCAGTGAGAACAGTAAGCATAACATAGCATTAATTGGATGTCATTTTCACCTTGCTTTTTTCTTTCTTCTTTTTCAATGTATTAACAGCATAAAGGGAAAATATCACATTGGGGTGAAAAGGTTCTTTTGGAAAATAATGCTGGTTGGATGTCGGAGAGCTAAGAAAATTATCCATCTTGTCAAATAAATCCTAATCTCATTAAAGAGTTTCTGAAACAAAATTTTATGCGCTACTCCAAACATAACAAACAGCAAAAGATTATCACATGCAGGAGACTGACAACGATCGAAATATATCAACTTGCCTTTATTTATTTCAAAACATCCTTGAGAGAACCATCAAGGTTAATCATTGATGATCCACCTTCTGCAACTGCTGCTTGAAAATTTTCTTCAAGTTTTCTAACCCTTTTACTCATCTCTTTCCTGTCATCACTATCCGAATCCATAAACCTTTGCACTAGCTTTGAAATTTCTTCTCTTGTTACCAAAGTTTCCCTCCCAACCTCCCTCACTCTCCATCCAATCTTCCAATCCTCCACAATTTGCTTACTGTTTGGAACTTGATCCGCAAATATTGGAAAAGTAAGCATTGGAACGCCAGCATAAGCACCTTCAAGAGTTGAACTCCACCCACAATGTGTCCAAAATCCTCCGATTGAAGGATGGCATAGCACCCTCAATTGGTCACACCAAGGCACCACAATCCCCACATCATTACTGCCATCTTCGAACCAACAAGTGTCACCACGTGACACCCACAAGTACCTAACACCACTATTACCCACCCCAGCAACAATTTCATCCATTTGAGCACTTGAAACTGATAGATAACTTCCTAACGAGACGTACAAGACTGAACCACTTGGCTGGGATTCAGCCATTCGAGGTAGTCGGATGAACCATTGAGAGCAGTAGCTGCTGAAGAATTGACTTTGAGATCAAAGTAGGGAATGGTAGGTCCAATGGGATAAACAGGTAAATGTAACATGTGTTTTAAAGCGTCAAAGACTTGAGCTTCAAGCTTGTAGACTGAAGCGAAGAGGAGGTACTGTGTTTTTGAGACATTTGAAACACTTTCCAGGGCACGTTGCAAGACTAGCCTGCCACTGGCAGTTCCAGTTCCAAACAAAATTGTTGGAAGATCTGCTAGTTTTGTTGGAGGAAGTCTGGGGATGTAGTCCACAATCTCGTCTCTCCTTTCTAACAGAACAAGATGAAATTACATGCACTAGTTGAATAACCTTTGCTTATAATTAATTAACAGAACAGAAATTCGCTTTCCACAAGGCACAACTGAAAAAATATATTATTTAAGATATGAAAATTTAAGATTAATTTGACTAAACTTCACGGCACCCAGTATTTGATTTGCTATAAATATATATTATAAACATCCGTGAAGCTATGAATCACATCATCAAGCCCATGTGCATCAGCACATGACTTCATAAAACACTAATATTCTTACTTTAATCATCAAGTTGCATAAATATAGGACAGAAAGTCAGAGAAAATTGCGTTTACGCCATTCTGGAATTAATTGTATACTGTAACATGTACAGACTTTGTCTATAGAGCTCAACTTCAAGGGAAATATGGGAGAGAGAGGCGGGGCATATGAAATTGCGTTTACGCCATTCTGGAATTAATTGTATGCTGTAAACAATACAATACCTTGATAAGTGGGACAAAAGAATCAGATACTTTTCATAATCACTCCCATTTGCTGTATTCTAATTCATTTCTCAATTCAGTGTAAGTGAACACCCATCATTAATTATACTTTATATGGTCGATTGTACTTACCATGAGATAATAAGATAAATTTAGTTTCAGCATACATGTACATTATTAGAATATTAGAGCATCTGGAATTGAGAATTTCATAGTTAATAGTTAATTTGTACTCTCTCGATTCGATTGATCAAATATTGATATTGTTTTACTTGAAATTTAGAGAAATGGAAGAACAAAAATTTTAGCACAGCTCAAAAACCTATTCTGGAGAATTCATTGAATACAAAGGACATTACAAGCCTATGAGAGATTAACATCTGTCAACGACAAGGTTCTGGAAAAAATAAGTCTGGAGAATTCTAATTACATATTAATCATTACTGTCCTAACTAAACACAATTTCATGTAGCTAACCACAGCGACCTCTAACCAATTGCATAGTGACGTTAAAGAACTGACAGCTAGGCTGAGAGCTGGTGAATGAACTGCTGAGTGAGCTTAGTATAGCTGACCTGGAGCAAGGTCGACTGATGTGAATTCTTAACAGTTTTTTACCAGGTTTTCTGGTCCATTGTTCAGTGAGAACAGTATGCAGATCATTAATTAGATGTAAATTGACGGAAAATCAGCAAACCAGAGGACAAAACGGAGGACAAAGTTTAGCAAAGTGCAGAGGCTTCTTGTTAGCTTCTGTAGGACCCTATTTGTTTTGATCAGATTCTTCTACATTTTTAAATTGTTCGAGTCTGAATTTTATACAAAGTTCAACAACCAATCACAACCCAACACTTTGCTGAATTTGTGTCATACAAACTAAGGTTAACTTTAACTAGGTGCATTGTTAATTGACATTACAGATTGAATTGACTTGACTAATTTGAATAATGAGGCCAACTAACAAAAACGCGAGTTAAAAAAGTAAACTTGGTAGTCACCGCATATTAACATTAACATGCGCTACTCGACATCATTGAAGAAACTGAGATGGCCATTCGGCAAAAAATTATCACAGAGGATTGAGCACAAAGTACACTGATCAAATTGCTTTACTGTGAAATATCCTCAAGGAAAGCATCAACGTTAATCATTGATGATCCACCTTCTGCAACTGCTACTTGAAAATTTTCTTGGAGTTTTCGGGCCCTTTTACTCATCTCTTGCCTGTCATCACTATCCAAATCCATAAACCTTCTCACCAGCTCTGAAATTTCTTCTCTTGTCACCAAAGTTTCCCTCCCAACCTCTCTTACTCTCCATCCAATCTTCCAATCCTCCACAATTTGTTTACTGTTTGGAACTTGATCCATAAATATGGCAAAGGTAAGCATTGGAACGCCAGCATAAGCACCTTCAAGAGTGGAACTCCACCCACAATGTGTCCAAAATCCTCCGATTGAAGGATGGCACAAAACCCTTAATTGGTCACACCAAGGCACCACAATCCCCATATCATCAATACTGTCATCTTCAAACCGAGAAGTGTCACCACGTGACACCCACAAGTACCTAACGCCACTATTACGCACCCCAGCAATAATTTCATCCATTTGAGCACTTGAAACTGATAGAAAACTTCCTAAAGAGACATACAAGACTGAGCCACTTGGCTGGGAATCGAGCCATTTGAGGTAGTTAGCGGAACCATTGAGAGCAGTAGCTGTTAAAGAATTGAATTTGAGATCAAAGTAGGGAATAGTTGGTCCAATGGGATAAACAGGAAAAGGTAATTCGGCTTTTAAAGCGTCAATAACTTGAGCTTCAAGCTTGTAGACTGAAGTGAAGAGAAGATACTGTGCTTTTGAAACATCTGAAACACTTTGCAAGGCACGTTGCAAAACTAGCTTGCCACCGGCAGTGCCAGCTCCAAACAAAATTGTTGGAAGATCCGCTAGTCTTGTTGGAGGCAGTCCGGGAATGTAGTCCACAATCTCGTTTCTCCGTTCTGCTGGACCAACATGAATAATTAGATGCATGCATCAGCTGAATATGACCTTAATTTGCTTAAACTAATAGAAATATAGACAACACACGATAGAAAGTTAAAAGGAAATTACTTAAAAGAGTTAATTTTCAGTATCCAGATTTCAAACCGATCAAAAATGAAAATGATAACTAGATATATACCTGGTGACAGCTGATGCTCAAGCTGGAAATGCCCGTTTTTGACAAGAAGGTCAAAATGATGGAAAACCGAGAAGACAGAAGCAGACATGGGCCAAAGCGAAGCCACGGGAATGTTCCTGCGGTTGCCTATGTCAACAGCCCAACGCATGTAAGTGTCAGCTACAATAGCACTCACCGGGTGCGAGTGGTCAAGTGTATCCAAGAGCTCCTCGACTGGAGCTTCCATCTTAGTGTTAACAGCTTCTATGAAGCCAGGAAAGTCGTTGGCACGACCAAGCTCGGATGGGATCACATTAGGTAGCGTACAAAAGCGGATGTTATCGGGCTTGGTTTCGGAACTGATGAAGCTAAGCCACTCTTCGGTGACAACAAAAGTAATGATGATACTATTGCCAGGGCGTCTTGGTCTTGAAAGTAGTAGCTTGCAGAGGTTCATCATGGGATTGATGTGGCCTCTACCAGGATACGGCAAGGCCAGAACGTGGCAGACGGTTCCTGTGTTGGGCTTGGCAGCATCCATATATTACTGGACTTGGAATGGAGGTGACGATGGAAAATAATTAAACGGAAAAATGGAACGGAGAGTTAATCAAAAGCAGTGATATTTTTCGGTGAATGAGAGGCCGATGATCAGTAAATGAATTCTCTTTCTTTCCGTTGGGTTGGGTTGGTTTCTTCGTGTATATATAGAAAATAAATTAATTAAAAAATAAAATAAATACAAAATCATCTATTAAATATAAAAATTTATATGTTGATAAATCTTATAAATTAAAATTAAATTTGGTAATCAGATAATTTTTAGTACCAGTAGTATTAGATTTAAAACTCAAATCAATCAATGGTCTTTAACCTATTACAACAATATACACAATAAAAATTTATAAAAAATAAAAAATATTTTATCATTTAAATTATGTATCTTTAAATTATAGAATTTAAATTGTATTTAAATTATAAATATAATATTATTATTATTCTAATAAAGTTAAAGATGTAGGGCCAAAAAAAGGCAAAGTTAGAGAAGAGAAGAGAAGGCAGGACATTTTGTCATATTTGTGATACTGCCGTATACGCCATTCTGAAAATGACTGTGTCTGTGTGAATACCTTGATTGGACCATAAATGATCATGTCACTCCCAATTAATGTGCGTGTCTATCCATCCAGCCACTTGATATGCTTCAATAGACAAGCCTGTCGCTGCACTGCACTCTTCTTTTTTTTTTTTTTTTTTTTTTTTTTGATAATTACAACTTTGTTCAAACCTTATAAATATGTATGCAATTTTTTCTTTATTTGCAAAACCCTTTCAGGTATATATGAAATATTAGGATGTCATCCTCTTGAAATAGGAGTTCCTACACGTTTGGAAAAGATTAATAAAATAAACCAAAAAAACAAGAGTGGCTTTACTGATTAATTATTTGAATTGGGTATAATTATATGAACCTTTCAAAATTAATGCTCTTTACACGTTTTTTTCTTCTGACTGTGAATTATTTAAAATAAGATGTTGACTGGACCACAAAACAAGTCCCCCGTTGATGTCGCTCCCATTTTATGTGTGTACCTACCAACCATGTGCTTCTCTGCTACACAAGATGCTGCTGCATCATTCTTCATTTCTCAATTTACCATATCTTAAAAACATTTTTATGTTTGACAGAGTTGTAAAACTATTTATTTTACGTTTTTTAATATTCTTTATTTGTTAATAATTGACTTAACTCAATAGACATATCTTTTTTATTTTAAAAAATTAAGATAGAAATTTTCCATTATATTAAAGTAAAACATGAAATACTAAATGAATTTAATCCATTTCTCAATTATTTATGTTGTTCACCCTACACTAAAATCATTCCTGTGATGTTACTATTGAATTAAGTTATTAATATGTTCGTAAATCATGTCTAAATAAATTTAAGCATAGTTAAATTTAGCTCCCACTTTACTTTTATTTTTTTATAATTTCATCATAAAATAAATTTCTAAAAAGGATAAAATATTCTATATATACATGTTATTTACTCTGTCATAAATTGTAATTCCTTTATTAAAGATTGCCTCTTGAAGATTTGGTTTATGGAATTACTGCAATGCTTGAGTCATTTGCGAAATTTGATGTGCTTCAAATCGGTTTTCGCTTATGATGTATTGTCAATGAACAATCGAGTTAGAAAGTTAGAATGCAACAAGCAATCGAGATACAAAGGTAATTCTTAGGCAAGGATGTGAGTAGAATTAAATTCAGTTTGGTGGAAATTGAAAAGTTTGTTCTTTTTTAAACTCAAATCCTATTTTCTGTTTTATATTTTTTATAATACATGTTATATTCAATATTAATTACGTATCTTTTTTTAAATTCAAAATTAACTATATATTCATAAATCTTAATAATAATAAAAGCACAAAATCATTAAAAAAAAAAACACACTGAATATTTGTTGGATACAGAGCTATTGGGATACCCAGGCTTTTGTCATTTCCTTATGGACACCAGGAGAGAGAAGGAGAGTTAGGCTGAAGCCTCTGATTTGTGATTGCTTTGCACGAGAACCAAACAAGTTATTGATTATTGGTGTATATGGAGGCCTCCACTTGGAGCAGTTCAAAGAAATGAAGAATGAAGCTGAATTGTTTCATAAACTCTTTGAATCTTGATGAATCAAATTGAATAGAGGTTTAGTTAATTCTTTAAAATTGGTATAATGAAAAACTAATTTAAAATGGTAAATTTTGGATCAAAAGAGATTAAGAGAGAAAAAAATCACGGGCTAAATTTTTTTAACAACAATGTTAGAATTATAACATTCATACAATATAAACTCTACAACATGATTTAACAATCTAGACGATGAAATCTTATTAGAGATGTAACTTCTCTTATCTACTTTTGTTTTTTTCTCCTTCGATGAATTTTTACTATATAGGTTATCACGTCATGTCATAGAATTTATGTTATATGAATATATTAAGTTTAGTATTACTCTTTTAAATATGATGAATTTAAAAAATATGAGTTAAAGAGTTAAAAAATTTGGACTGAATAGAACAGCTCTAAATATAATTAAGCGGTAATCTTAGTAAACCTGGAGAAAGTGTCTATCCCCATAAAACAAGTCCATGAATTGGACTGGGCCGTCCATTCCAGTCCCTCATACTATCTGGGACATTTCATGAATTACTACCCAACGTCCCGCTGAATTTTAAACCAACAACGCCCTCATTAAAATTTGACAACCATGGGGTCGTTGGGTTGGTGGTCAGGTCAGCAAAGATGAACTGGTAAGAATTTTTTGTTTGATTACAGCCTATTTATGTTCGTGGGGGTTGTCTAATTTTTTTGTTTTTTTCTTAGAATTCTATTTAGTACAAACTTCGTGTGATTAGTTTGCGGGAAGTTTTGTTTGATTAGAAATCCCTATTAGCAGGGGCAGAGATACACGGTCCTTTGCGGACCCCTGTCCGAAAAAGATTGATAAGTAACATACAAAAATTTTAATTTTTACCACCAGTTAGTCTATATATTCATATTTTGCTCACTTTGACCCCCTCTGATGAATTATCCCACAATTGGCCCCCCAACTATCAAATCCTAGCTCTGCCTCTACCGGTTAGGGTTGTCAAGATATTAGTTTTGTGTCTAATTATTATTAGTTTGTTAAGTTCTTAATCGATAAAATGTTTAGGTAAAGAATAATTTTATATTTGTAATCAGACCTCTAAAATTTGTGTTGATAAAATCTTATCGGAGGATAATTACTATGCCAATGTCATGCAATGTAAATTCTTTTATTTATATTTATTGTTTACTCTTTTCATGAAATTTTAAAGACTCACCTTGTAAAAAGTTGGTTTAATGATTTTAGTTAGGACGTTGAGAGTAGAATTGATATTTTATTCACCATAATCGTTCAAGTATGGACGGATGCTAACGTCTAATTAATATTATTTGACATAGGGCTTATACTACACTGTATAGACTACCCACAATAATTATTGAGCTTGTGTATAGAAAATGACACTAAACATAAAAGAGAAAAATCACAAAAACCCCACCCACAAGGGCACAACCAGAACCAGAAAGATAATAGATAGAATGGCGGAGATTCTGTTTCAGAGACAATTGGCGTTTTCTTGCGATGATCGATGAGCCTAGGGTAAGTGATAAAGGCAAAAATGCACCATGCTTGGCGTTGCAATAAGTGTGGGGCCGTGAACAATTAACCCATTAATTATATAATGGAGCTGAGGGTCCACCACCAAAAAAGTTACAAAATGATATATGAACTTCCCAGAAAGTCTGAATATATATTCATTGGATATTTCACATTTTTTGGAGTGAGAGTGGGAGGGAGAGTGAGAGCAGGAGATATTTTTCATTCAAATCAAATCAAGCATATACAACAAACAAAGAAAAAAGGTCTCGCTCTAGAAAAGATCAGTAAGATATTTTTCAGATATTTCTTATAACATAATTAAACCCCTGTTATCTTCTCTTCTCTTCTGTTCTCATCAGGAGACCCTCTTAACAAATCGACCCTGCACCAACATGCATGCAACCAAATTCATCTTATATTAATTAATCAATTACTTCATGTTTTATATAAATATTATCTAAGAAAGTGAAAATAATTAAGAATATAATTAATATTTAACCTTGAGTCTTGGTCTTTTATCTGCATTGAGTTTGCGAACTTGATACCTTATCTTCTTAGAGAACAATCTAGTTTGACGTTTCTCCCTGTACCTAAGAACACTTGCTTCTCTTCTTGTTCTCTCTTCTTCCATCAGCACTGGAACCTCTCCCATCTATAAATATCAATATATATATCCCCAATACAATAATTATTGTGAAGAATTAATGTTATCTCATGCAATAATTGCTTGCTAAAATTAAAAAGAATTATATATTATTTATATATGATTATGAAAAAGAACGAAATATATACTTACGTAGTAACCATTGGAAGCCATTGATAAAGAACATTCATCAGCCCAGAGCGGTCCACGATCAGACCATGCATCCAACACCTTCTGATAATTCAAATTCAAGTTCAAAGCTACTTTCTTCTTCTCCTCATCATCATCAACTACAACATCATCCCAGAAACCAACACTATTTTCATTTTCTTTCTTAATTATAACCTTGTTCAACTCACCACTGCTTTCTTCTGCACTCAACATCAATTTTCTTCTCAAGTCTTCTTCTTCTTCTTCTTCTTCTTGTTCTTCCTCTTCTTCTTCTTCTTCGTCTTCTCCAATATTTCCATTCCCAAATCCCTCCAAATCCATGAAATCCCAACTAAGTTGTTGAGAGACCTCTCTTGCTAGATAATTTTCTTCATCTTCAATCCCCCAAATGCGCTCCAATTCATCCTCGTTAATATTCATGTCCTCATCTGCATAAACATCTTTGATGTCGACGAATTCGGTGTCTGGAACCTGTTGTTCCTCCCTCTTTGGACTTCTTAACATGGAATTGTACCCCATCTCAGGCTTTGCTGTTGCTGCTTTCTCTTCACAACCATGGATATTGCCTCTGCTATGCAGCATATGCATGAGCGGATGAGCCCCACTTCAATCTTAAATCAGCTATATAACAACTATATATCCTGATAGGTCTGCTGCAGCTAAATAAATAATAGATTATGCACATATTTTTTATTTCTGACGTGGCACCTTATCCTGATCCTATTGGTTGGAATTATGGCCAACTCTTTTTTGATTGGTTAGTTGACTCCAGCTAGGAAGGAGGTAATGGATTGGGACCCAGTAATGTGCTTTTTGCTTTTTATCTCTGAATTGGGACCAACATGTATCTTAGTCATACGCATCAAAAGAGGCACGTGATTTGAAGAAAATTAAAAAAGCAGCCATCAACTCATGATTGATTTACCTTAACTTTTAACTTTTTTTGTTAAAAAAATTTAAGAGTACCAAAGCCTTGGCTTGGCTCTATTTATGAATTGAGAAAATAACCTTACAAGAGATGAGAATATACTATTGCTAGATGCCCACGTACGTTAATTATTGATTACTAGTTGTTATATTAATCAAACTTAATTTGATTCGGAGGCCAGGCATTGATTGATTAAGATGTCTAAAACACCTTGGGTTAAAATTAATATAAATTTATTTAAACTAAAAGAAGGACAGGTGCTAGCACTGGAACGGTCAAAAATGTATTAGAGAGCGCTTAATTTTCAACTCTGTCATCATTTGTTGTGGAGAACATTTACATTATTGAAATCTCCATTGGATTTGGTTTTCCTTGGATGACAACCATTGACATCATAATTCTAAAATAATATCTAATTTGAAAAAAATTATGAATACCCTTTTCTTGCTTTCCATCTCTGCAGAGAAAATTATGCATTTGCAGAATTAGAGAAAGTCCGCCTTAGAACTAGTAAGTGTTGCTAGCTACTAAAATTTTAACCCCTCACGTTAACGGCTTTAGCTACGGTGCATCGGTTGTACCGGTGCATCGCTTTTCTAAATTTTTGTAATTTTAGTATAAAAGTTGTAAATTCTTGTATAAAAATCGTAAATATGGAGTGTAAAAGTTGTAAATGAAACTATTTTTAATTTTTTGTAAACTAGTGTAAAAGTTGTAAATCATTGTATAAAAGTCGTAAATGTGAATTTACAACTTTTTTTTTCACATTTACGATTTTTATATAAAGATTTACAACTCTTACACTGAATTTACAAAAAATTGACAAGTGATGTACCGGTACATCAGATGTAGTGTAGACGGATCCCACGTTAACATGGCAGCAAATATAAATATTACTCTTAAGAGTTGATTGGTTCTTACTTATAATTAAGTAGGGTTGGCGCCATTTGACATTATATCTATACACACACACACACACACAAACGCTTTGATATCAGAATTGAAAAAAATTCCGTCCACAGGAGAAGAATGAGTAAGGTAGGGTTTTTAATTTTAATAAATTAATTGGCTGCCAAAGAGATGCATAGCATGGGAACGCAAGTGCATGCTAATCTCTTATATATTTATAGTTTTCAAATGCCCAGACTTACGTCTTAGAATAATCATATGAAAGAAAATGGCTAGAAGAGGAGCTTTTAATCTGCTGGTTAACCATTCTTCACTTCAAATCTCACATGCAGCCTGCTCAGCTA